>CAUJNA010003256.1:525309-645309 GCA_963377175.1 Effrenium voratum | reverse complement strand
TTCCCCTGAAGCTACGGCCCCCCATCACCTGGCGTGCCAAACCTCCATGTGTTTAAGAAAACAAGAAGTAGGGCTCCCGCAAAACCCACAGGGGAAAATACAAACAAACGCACATGGAAAGAAAAAGGTTTGGCACGGAATTATGTTCAGCCCACCTGGAGGCACGGAATTGAGCTATCAAAGGATCCCCGGTATGCTAGAAATAGGGGGTGCAAGTCTCGGAATGTACCTAAGACCGTTTTAAATAGAGAGGGACTTGGCCGAACACCCACAAGAGCCTGGCATTGGGCAAATGTTCAGGGCTAAGCGCATGGGCCTTTTTGTTACCCTCAAACGCGTCGAGTATTGCTCTATTGCTGCAATATTGCAACAACAACAAATATTGCTCCGAAAGAACTGCAACTCTCCAAAACTCCAAGATGCCAACTAAACCTCCAACAACCCCCTAAGAACTGACCGCTTTTCTTACAGATTTCCTGGCTCAAAACTAAACCCAAGAAAACGTCCGGCCCGGCCTCGGGGGACCAGGTCAGGTCTTTCTTGTTGGGGCTCTTCTTGCTCTGCTTGTTCACCCGCCGCAGCTGCAGGACCAAGGTGGCCCCAGCTAGAAACACCTATCGGAAGCGGCGCGGTTTCTCGGGTTTTTGCGGCAAAGGAAGGACCCCGAAACGCACTGCCTAAGCGGATTGGCCAAAAATCAGTCCAAGCTTTTGATTTACCCTAAAGTTGACTTCAACAAAGTTCAGAGTGCAGGAACTCAGGGAGTTCGCCGTGGTGAAAGAGATATTTGCATATGTTTGCCTGGCACCGCTTGCCAGACAAGCCAACGTTGCGTCCCTTGTCACTGGCCATATCCTCCCTCCCCCAGGAGCTGTGAGCCAAACATGTCAAAAAGGCAAGTCCAACAAACAGCTGGCAATGCGTATGCGGAAAAGACAATCAAAAAAAACACACACACCAAACAAAAACAACATGCGGCGGCCCGCTGGCACCAGGGTCAAACCAAAATGCCGGATCCAGCATCTATCGCTTTGGACCGGGCTACTTGCCCAAGGCATAGGCTGCAAGGTGGTGAGAAGGTAATCAGGGGGGTCTGTTTGCTGCCTTTGGTGGGAAGATTGGCGACCCCTCAAAAAGGAATCCTTCACTACAAGGGGGGTCGATCATTTTTCCAAAGGTGGCAAGAAGACCCCCCTGAAGGTAATTGGCAAGCCAAAGGTCGGCGCTTCTGCCGAAAAGAAATGCAACTCCAAGACCTGAAACGGGTACCCGACATGGAACGCTAAACGGAGGCAAGAACTACAGGCTGCAGTCCCCCTGGGTGTAATTTTGACCCAAGCACAAGTCAGACAAACAAAACAAAAAAAAGCAAAACAAATCCTTTCCTTCTACCCCTTCAAGGATTTCGCAGGAACAAAAACCAAGCAAACTAAAACCTTTCTGGCCAGAGCTCCTATCCCGAGATTCGGTCGAATCGAACTCATCGAGTCGCACTCGCCTCTTGCTCGCCCTCGCGGCTCTGCACTTGGCCCCGGCGGCCATCCGGCAACTCCAGGGACAGCGACGGCTCCTGCGAGGACCCTGGGGGATGCCGGCTGCTGGATTCCGACCAACTCCTCCAGAAAAAAAATTCGGGGCTCCAGGGCTTCATGCAGAGTCTGTGCACTTCCATGTTGGTTCAAGGGCAACATGTGTCAGTCTAGTGCCAGTCATGACTAAAACCCATTGAAATGTCCGGGCCAGTCCAAGCCAACACCCCATTTGCAATGGAAACTGTGCCGCCTCTAGAAGAAACACAAGTACTGGGTGATATACCAAAACCTGATGGAGTTGCAAGAAGATGCTGATTAGTTTGACTACTTTCGAGCCAGAGCGTATGAGCTGAGCTCTCACCCAGAACTTTAGAAATCTGTTCAAAAAATCACCCAGAGCAGTAACATTTCGCCTGACAAAGGGTGCCACGAAGATGAAATTGATCTTCCAGGCACCCTGCCTACGCCATGTTTGTGGGAGGAGGGGTACTTCATATATATATATATATAAATAAAAAAACGGGTCCGTGGATCCGCTCCCTTGAAGCCTGGATGAGCCTGGCCGGACCAAAACTCGTTGTCGCCTGGGGCAGGTGGAGGTGCAGCGTGTTGCCCTCCGCCCAGGCCATGGATCCCACCTGGGAGGTCCGCCGGGTCTCTGGTCATGGGGCCGGGTGGCGGGGCGAAGAAACCGGACGCGCGGAAGTGTTTTTTTTTTTGGGGGTGGGAGTGGGGGGAGAGGGGGGGGTAGCGGTTGGTAAGACCAAAAGGAGTTGAACAGGTGATAGCTGCATCGAGATGGAAGTCTTGTGCTGTTGCGTGCGCTTGTGCGCTCCAGGGAAGCTACTTTCGATTGGAAGTTCAAGGGAAGATCCAGCGCGTGCGAACCAACCTCCCAACCTCCCGCCTTAGCGCCGCTCCGCTCCTCCCGGAAGGTGACGCTCGCGGATGCGGAGAGGCCTTGGGAGGTCTTAGCCACCACCTCGGAGGCTTCGGCTCGGCACGCGTCCAGGAGCATCCCTAGTAAAGCGGGGGGTGGGGTGGGGTGGGGTGCTGAGCTTGCCTAAAGTCAGGGACTGGACCTAAAAAACCAAAGGATCCTGACCTTACCTATGAACCCCAAGCGAAAGAGTGCCTCGATGGCATACGATGCTCATGGACCCACCACCACAGTACCACAGTGTATGGTCCCGTGGCGGGAAGTCGCACCTTTCCCATCCCAAAAATGGACTTGGCGTGTCACAGAAAAATGGCCCGAACAGCTCTGACACCCGTAGTTCCCACAGCTATGCCACAATCGGCCGCGGCATCGCTTCCAGACAAACTGGGGAGGGCGGCGTCACCTAGTAAACATTATTCAAACCCTTGTTGGGGCCTCCCAACTTGGATATGTGGAAACCGCTGGCAACAAGGGCCCTTCATTCTGGGTTTCGCCCGATTGGTGAGCTCGTCTGCCCAGATCCATCTAGGTGCAAGAGAGTGGCGATGAGATGGACACCTGGCTTCGGCCTCAGACTCACAGCTCCGACTGAGTCTTACTTGCCCGCAAAATGGTTTGGGTATGGATAGGGTTACAAACCCGGTGGCTTGTGACCCGATGTATAAGCAAACCATCCGGAGGTGGCCAGCACAAGCGGCGACTGAGTCACCATCGACACCTACCAAAGTGGTCTACCAAACCCCGGGCAAAGAATCAAGAGGGCGGACCTCCGCAACCGTTGGAAGGTTGGGACTCTCCCTCACTGCTCTTCACTTACACCCAGGTTTTGATGGCTCAAGGTTTGCACCTCTTCATTGAGCCGAACAGAAAGCAGGTGGTCTCCAGCTCGTTCTGTTGCTGTCCCTGTGGCAAAGTGCTCTTGTTGAAGCAGAGCTGAGTCACGAAACTAGGAGTCTGCAAGATAAAGCGGCAGCTGTGATGCTTGTTTTTGTTCGCGCAAACTCCAGCAAGTCGCCGGCGGGATTCTCTCAGGACTCATGCTCAGAACGGAGGACTTCCCCCCATGCCAACAGGAATTTCAACATGCCCTCTTTCAACATCCCCCTACCCACTCAAATTTGGCAAGCAACGTGCGATGAGTTGAATCACCAAAAGGGAGACATGGTACCTCCGAGAGGCCTCTGAGGGCCCCAAGCCAGTGCCCCTAGATCTTGGGTATGGAGGGTGTTTCTCCCGTCCGTTTCCCGGGCTAAAGCCAAAAAACGGCGCTCAGGCCACGACTCGTGCCTGTCCTGCGAAAGCAAGGGACAAACTAAAGAGAGTTGGGCAAAGTTGGTTTCCAGAGTCCACTTCAAAGCAACCCAACATATTGTTGAAACAAGGAGGCTTTAAACATGCTGACCTCCTTTCTTCTCCAAATCCTAGCGAAAGAAAAGGTACCCGGTTTCCCTCCCGTCCACATGGACGCACCAAAGTCCAGGTCCCAGTGAGGTTCCATGTTGCTTTCCGCACAAAGGTTGAACCACTACTGGTTGCATTCCTTTTGGCTTTCTTGCGTCTTCATCCTGGAAAGAAGGCAACCCTCGGTTTAGCACATTCCCGCACGAGCGCAATGTGCGTAACATATTTGAGATACCTTCCGCATGGGATATATAGGAAGCTCGTGTATAAGCGCGCCATGGCTTTCGCACATGGTGTGCGCAAAGCAAGCAGGGGTCAAAGTAGGTTTTGAGGCCCCCATTGTGTTGGATATTTATAGAGGGTTACTCGTATACCTCCAAAATGGACAGACTCTTGGTTTTTTGAACCGAAGCTCATTTAGGTCCATGTCTGCGTGTTGTGTTGTTGGGGGACCCCGATGGTTTTCACGTTCGTTTCCCATCGAAACAAAACAAATACGTATATATATATATATGTAAATATACATATATATATATATATTATAAGTGTGTGTGTGTGGCTCTTGCAAGCTGGCAAACCGAACTGCTCCTTGCGGAGTTTGCTCGTGGTCTCCGGGGTCTTGTTGCACCACTCCTCCGAGCCCTGCGGCGGAAACTGTCTGCTTGATTTGGCGTAACGCCCCTTGTGAAGCCCGCAGGAACTCGCGACCTCAAGGCCTCAAGGTGTGAAGGTCTGGTTGATAAAATGTGTTCCAAAAGACCCAAAATACCTTTACCATTCATGTGTGTGTGTGTTTTGAATACTATGATTCCAAAAGCAGAGCTAACGGATCCCCAAATAAAGGACCTTCATCATGGTGAGCTCGTTATTCCGCCAGGTGAGCTCGCTATGAAACAGGCAGATGAATACAGATTCAGAGCAAGTGACAGCTAGTGCCATTGTTCGGGCACAATCAGGAGGTCATGAACTTCCCAAGGCTCCCCTTGCTTCTCTAAATCAGTTTTGAGATTCGGAGCAGTCTTAGAGATTCGGAGCCCTTCAAGCGGTTTTTGTGGAATCGCCCCTTTGATTCACCAACCGCGTTGATTACTGTGATTCGCCGACACTGGGGCAACAACCCTCAATGGGACCCCAACTCTAGGATCAAATAGGGCACATGGGGCACTTGCTTACTGATGCACCAAAAAGACGTCTCGCGGGTTCGCCCCTTAGCAGGTTTCTCTGGTGGCTACGAAAGATGCAACTTGCGCAAGGCTTGAGGTGTAAAAGGACACCTGAAAAGGTTAGTTCGTCTTGGACTTCTGCTTTTGGACAAGGCTCCTATGATCTCCTATGGTCCTATATCCCCTTTAAACAGCATCCCAACAAAAGAAAACTCACTTTAATTTAATAGAAACCACCACCACTCTTCAAGAAAAATATATAGGAAATCCGGTTTGCGCAGTCTCCGATTCGACTCTCCCAGGCAGATCTGCGCTCGCCTCAGTCTGTGAAGCTCCAGATTCCTCCTCGCGCGATTGCATCTCTGGGCCCGTTTCCAAGGGCAGCAATCAGAAAACGCCCAACTCCCAGCGAAGACGTTTTCCGAAATCGAAGCAACCCACCCCGCTTTGCTAGAGTGATCTACGCATATGACCGTGACTCACATGAAAACAACATAAAGCAACACAGACACATGGGTCTACCAAGCGCCTCATGGTGCGCTTGAGGGCCACAGCGGAACCCAAGAAGTGGTCTGACTCAAAGATTTCTGTCGTGGCGAGCTCCCCTTTTGGAAATCGGCTCCGAAACCAAACACTTCGCGAACCTGTGCCGTGATCAAAGCTTCTTGGGTCAAGATTTGGTAAAGGTAGATGCACAATTCCCAAGATATGTGGGCAAAGGGGGTGAATAAACCATGGCGAGCGAAACGTGCAATCTACTTTCACGAGAGCCCTTGCAAGGGTCGCCTGAATTTCTATGGGGTCCGTGACCACCCCAGCTAAGCCCCAATCACAAAGTTGCCCACTCGACGGACTCGTCTCCTTCTTGTCGACGCTCGACCTACAGGTGCGTAGTTGGATTCATGAAGTTGGTGAAAATTGGAGGGTTCCAGATGCCTCCCCCCCCCAAAAGAAAGAAAGAACGTAGAGATTCATTCAACATGGGCAAACAACAATTAAGATCAACTGCGCATTCTCTGCGGCAAGGAAACCTGTATTCCCGTTCAAAGTTGGCGCAAAACAAAACGTACACTTGACTCGTGCCCTCGCCGAACAGGTGTATAGGTGTATGAGTGTGTGTGTGTGTGCGTGCGTGTGTCTGCAAGTTCGTGAGGGAAATCAAAGGGATGCTCTCTCAACCGCGGTGAACACATATATGCTCAAAGCTTGAGCAAAGGTAGGCCCACCTCTTGCCCGTTCATTTTTCCAAAACTGACACACAACTCTCTCTTGTAGCAGCAGCAGCAGCACATCTTGGGCTGAGGCCTGTAGGCCGCAGACTCGCGATGTGCGGACTGCAAAGGTGCGACATCGCGCTCGAGCAAGCTGCCTGCACATGGCATCGATCGGAGAAAACGTATCTGTCCGGGCATGCGTGCTTCCGACACTTGGGCTTACATTCCCGGACCGAGCGAATGGTACTTCCAGCCTTGTCTTGAAGCTGCACTGTTCCTGGGCCAAGCGAACACGTGCGCCAGGCAAATGCGAACTTAATTAACATACTGCACGGTGATCACAACGCAGCATGTATGCCCTACTATCTACTGTCGTGTTCATGTGTGTGTAGGTAGCACGGTCCAGCACTGATTGAACAACTATAAAGATAGGTCCCGCACTAATTGAACAAACTGAAAGTAAGTCACGTCTGCCACCTCTCCTGCGTGTTGAACATTGAACTCTACCTGGCCGCGCCTCTGTGAAAGACTTCCGGCGCGGCCATCTGAGCGGAGCGAGTTGCGGGCATCCTCATCCGAGAAGATCATCGAGACGCCTGCGCCGACATGAAATTGCCGCGAAAACTCTGCCAAAGGAAGGCACAACAGAGCATACTCGAGGCATCTCTTCTGTAGCGACGCCTTGTCGAGGGGGTGCGTTGCTGTGCCTGCGGCGCCACGCTTCCCGGTTGCATGATGTACTGTTTCAGCTCGCCAGTGCTGTGCCTACTGCCCTTTGACATCAAGCTGCTTGACAAAATGTCATATGAACAGGGAACAAGGAGGCAAGTAGATGGCTTTCCAGGTTCAACCACCATCCATGTGTTGCTTCCATTTGTTTGCGAAAAGGGGTGGAAAATCAGGGTAACAACCCTTTAAGTCCGTGCCCCAGGATAGGTACCCCTAGAAATTATGGCCCTAAACTTGCTTCTGTACCCTTTACGGCCTGTGGTGTACCTGGGCTTGCCTGATTTGGGGGCACCTACTCAGGGTACGTGATAACAAAATGCCACAGCAAGGGAAGCAACGATCAGCTGGCGGGCTGGTTCCTTCCGTGTCCGCCGCGCCTCTGCGAAAGGCTTGGCTGGAGCGAGTTGCGGCCGTCATCCGAGAAGATCATCGAGACGCCTGCGCAGGCGCCTTTGGGATACCCACAGACTTGCCGCGCAACGGAAAAAAAACACATGTTCAAACCGCTGGACAAGCACCCTGGATTTAGCCTCGCTATAATTTCATGGGGGTCAAAGTTTTGTTGGGGTTCTCTTAAAAGTAGGCCACAGTTTCTTTCTTCCTCCCAATTGTTGCAACCTACTCGAGACATCGCGACGCCTTGTCGAGGCGGCGCAGCGCTGTACCTGCGCAAGTCTTCGCAAAATGTGTCTCGCTTGAGTGGATGGGCCAAACAACTCGTTTCACCTATATGCTTGCATCAAAATACGGGGACCCTCAAAATGGTTGTTCCTTTTGTTCCCCTTCAAAACCACCACAAAAAGGGTACCAACTTCAAAAAACGACACACCCGTGCAAATATAAAGTCCAAACACTCCGGAAGTGAAACCTTTCAACTTTGCCAAGTCAGGCGAGGCTTTCAGATAAAGGCTCCAGCTCCCTGTCAACAACGAAACCCTGCAAAGAATTGACGGTAGCTGCTTGGCTCAGTTGGACATTTCTTTTACTTGCTTAAGGCGAAAGCGATCATGTTTACGCCAGGGTGAAAGCGGATGGCACAACTCCCTTTCCCTGGGCAATTAAACAGGATGACCAAACACAAAGGGGGGAATTGTGCCGACCCAGGACGTTTCTTCTCAAGAATACCTGGACCCTCAAAAAGGAACATTTTTTTGCTCATTACGTTATTTTTGCTCATTTTGCCAATTGAGCGGAATTTCCGAAATCTACGCGGAAACTGCAAATTTCATGTTCCGCACCCATTTTGTGGCAAATCCTGCGAATTTGGCCACCAGAAATGCGCGGAAATCGGCGGAAAATGCGCGGAAATCGGCGGAAAATGCGCGGAAATCGGCGGAGAATGCGCGGAAATCGGCGGAAAGCCCAAAACCAACTTGTTTTGAACATGGCTGGTCGAACCGAAATGTGTGTTTTTTGGGTAAATGAGCGTGTTTTCCAACAATGCGTGTTTTTTTTGCTTTTTAAGGAACATGTTGGGAAATTGTTCTCAAAGAAGATCTAGGTATAAGCTGCAAGCTCCAGAAACAAAATCCAAGAAGTTAGCCAAAAACGCACAAACCCGAGGATTCTGATCATTTCCTAGAGACATTCCTTTCGTAGACGCTCGTTGTCCCAGAGAGAAGTATGACGTCGGAAAACGACGTAAGCAAAACCAAGATCAAAAGAGGTTCCTCACCACAGGTTTTTTTCTTTTATTTGCAGCACAAGCCCCAGAAGCTGTGCCTTCGCTTTACATCTGCGGCTTACAGGGCCAAAACAGCTTCTTTACTTCGTCCGGAGATCAAATACAAATTCCGGGATGGGCATGCAACACAGAAACTGGCAGCCATGATCAGTATGTAAGCCTTCAGGGAGACATACTGCTAAGAGTTCCATTATGGTTCCATATCTCAGCCCAGAAGTGGTCATTGACTCCCCTATAATTTAACATGAAACCCATAGAACACGCCCATTTCTAGAGAAAGCTCCTTTTGGGGGCAGGCCCCTTTTGGGGTTTCCTGCTACTTAGCTGGGGAGGAAGGCTTGATTGCCGGATATTGCCGGGGACATCTCAGACAGCCGGCTCCCACCTCGCGCCAAGTTCGTTCGCTGCGACCTCCTCGATGCAGCTCCCTGCACCGCCGGGCGCCGGGAGTCACCCATCAAGGTAAAGTATAATAGTTCACCAACCTGAAATAAGGTGGTTGGGGGCTTCTTCCCCACACAAACCACCATTTGGGGTGAGGTCGTGTGAGGTCTTTATAATTCACCCAGACCCATCCCTTGTTCGTGTCCTTTGGGGAAGATAAAGCACATGACCTGGCAGCTGCTGGGTAACCTCCAGTTTGCGCACGTGGTCGTTGCTGTGGGGCGGTCGGCCTTCCGTTTCGCTGAAGACCAGATACATTCCTGGAGCGGGTAAGACACGTTCCCAGCCTTGTCCTGACGCTGCGCTGTTCCTGGCAAGCCGGGCAAATCGGCAATCCAACATGAAGCATCATGCAGAAATCTCTCTTACTGACCCTCCACAGACAAACCCAGACAGCAGATAGACAGACAGAGAATGCAACGCTTACGTTTTGTCGAATGTTCTATTCTGTGCTTTTCTGCATGCACAGTATGTCAATATGACAGTCTATGACTTGATGTCTTTCTGGCTGTCTGTGTGTGTGCGTGTGGATCTTTGCATGCCTCTTGGACTCGGTTTTCTGCTTCTCTCTTTCACCCTCTCCCTCTCCCACTCTATCTCTCTCGCTCTCTCCCTCTCGCTCTCTCTGTCTGTTCCTCTCTCTCATTCTCTCTCTCTCTCTCTCTCTTGCGGCTCCCTTGCACGCTAAACTCGATTCAGCCGCGCCTCTGCGAAAGACTTCCGCCAAGGCCATCCGACCGGAGCGAGTTGCGAGCATCTTCATCCGAGAAGATCATGGAGACGCCTGCGCGTTCACGCGGGTAGGCGCTGAAACTGGGCCAGAGAAATCTATGGTCCTGCTTACATCCCCACCCGAAGGCCAAAAGGATGTCTGATTTGAAGGAATGTACAGCGGATGGCCGCTGGCAGGCCCAGCATTTGGGGGTAGCTTGATTTGCGCCATGGTCAAGTACTCCTGAGTTCTGGTTGTGGTTCCACTGAAAGAATGCTTTACAGCGGTTGTCTCAATTCCTTTCTCAAAAATCCGTGACCAGCCATTCCTAGAGCGTCCTCTCTCTCCAGTGCCTTGTCGAGGGGGTGCGGTGCTGTACCTGCAACACGAATAAGAAACGGCTGAAATCTCTGGAGCTCAACTCAATGATTTCTTTGGGAGGCCTCCAAATTATCGTATCGGAATCGACTTCACCATTTGATGGGTAGAGTTCGCTCTTGAGTGGATCCAGATCAGGATAACAAAGACGGAAAGGGATCCCAACAGAAAACAGCGTGTCCCTGCCACTTGCACACTGCCCCCCCTCCGCATGGCAACCCCTCCCTTCAGGCAACGTTGATTGCTACAGTATTGCGGCAATTGATGATGGTTTCTTTCCGCAATTTGTCCAAAGCCGGAAATGATAAATTGATTCCCATGTTTTCGGATGGGTCTTCGCTCGTTCGTGGAGGGGCTCTCCATCCAAGAGCAACCGAAATTCGTTTTTCAGCATACATTCACGAATCACCAAAGTTTCACACAAGATTTGGCTCGAGCTCAGCCGACCGCTGAGGGTTGTTTTTTTTCTTCGGGGGAAACCCTCGGGTTCTCGGGGGAAACCAGACGTTGAACAGTTCGCCATGCAGATCTCTTCCCCGCAGACCCTTTGGGTGGATGCCGATGGCCCCATGAACCTCGGTCCGAGGCACCTTCCAGAAAGCCCGTCCGAAGAGGCCTGCGGTGGGTTACTCGAATGCCTCTCTCTCTCTCTAGATATGTAGATATAGCCATGAAGGGAATTTTAGAAGGCTGTCCTTTGAGGGTGGCTGGGTGGCAAACCAGCTCATGTTTCAACCTTTCGACATCCGTGAAACCTCAGCGGGTAAGGAATTGGAGGGGGTCCTTTCCCAGCCTCCAAACGGGAGGATCGACCACAAACCCCTGAGCCCTGGACAAGTGACTTGTTTCCCGCAAAGGACTTGGGGAAAATCGGAAACCCGTTTTGCTTTTTTGTGTGAAAGTTTGCCTCCCCCAGACTACCAAGAATTAGTCATTTGCCCGGGGACCAACAGACTGTTGCTATCTCGACTGCATGTATTGGTTGTTGACATGCCCGTGTGTTTTGCTTGTTGCCCAAGACAACCGACATTGACTATAGATACGGTGGGACGAGGATCCAATGAAAAAAACAGCACCCACACACATGTCCAACTACGAAGCAAACAAACCTCCTCTGTGATTGGACGTGGGGCCCAAAAAAGGGGGTGATTCATCCTCTTCAGAGATGGTTGGTTTGGGTTCCATGCTGATCTACGGGAGGGCAGACGCAACGAGTCCAAAGAACTACTGTATGGGTCTAAATCAGTAGAATGCGGTTAGACACTGCCGTAAGGCCAAGTTACCTCATGCTGGAAGAACAAGGTTGTCAACTATCAGGGCTGGGCCAACTTTTAAACGTGGGGTCGAATTCCTCGAAAGGGAAGTGAAAAGGAGGCGGTGAAAGCACTAGTGGTTGAAGCACGTTTATAGCGTACCAGCGCATGTTTAAAGATTTCAAGCATGGGAGATCCAAAAACCGAGTTCCATGTGCTCGGTGATTGTTACCATCGGGGCCTAAACGCCAGGCACCCGTCAACTCGAAAGCGAAAGCGGACGCAGTCCTCGGATCCGCTCGAGAGGCCTGGGCCAATCCAAAGGGGTGCACGCCGAAACTCCCCGAAGGATCCGACAAAAACCAGCATGTGGAACCTCTTGAAAGAGCTCGCGCAGGGATTTCCAGGACCCCCCATTTGTCCAACTGGCGGGGTTTAGTAATCAGGGGTCAACATGATTTGTGATTTCTCTGCATTCCCGTTAAACCCAAGAGCTGCTAGCTAGAGGTGATTCTTCCATTTGGCCATCTTGTAGGCTTTACCCTCGTGGCCTTGAACCGCGGGGTAACCGTGGGGATGAAGGGCCCCCCCCCAAATACTTTTTGGACACGGAGATTTTGGACATGGGAAAAGGTAAACATGTTGGGACCCGGGTTGTGGTTGCTCCTAGATACGTTGTATATGATATAAATAAATAAATATATATATATATATACTTTCACGTTGTACTCCAGTCGAAAAAATAGCTCGCTCTCTCAACTTACTCTGTGCTTTTGGGGGGAAAAACGGAGTGCTCCTGCACAACAGATTCAATTCTCACCCCGCTTTTCAATGGAAGCTGGGCCGGGAACTGCCATTTGAGAAGGCCGCCCTCTCAAAGATTACAAAACCTACCTCGCTTTTGCCCACCAAACAAGATTCTAGCCCTCAACCAAAATATGTTTGCTGCCCCCCCCCCAAAAAAAAACTATTTTGCCATCCTTCCTTCTCAACCCCTGTCTCACTCCCAATCCACAAGTCTCAGGGACCAAAAATAGGGGATGGTTCCAAGAAACTTGCACCACCTTGAAGTGGGTTTGGACCAAGCCCGTCTTGGGGCCGTGGGCTAAGCCACGTTGATTTGGCTTTTGCCGCCATGTCTTTGAAGGCCGGCGTCCGAAAACGGTCATTGTTTCCAGACACTTGGGACCCGGCGCCCGGGCCTGCTGGTCGAGTGCCATGAATTCGAGGTTCAACGAGGCATTCGAATTAGGGACCCAAACCGGGCATCATACTGGATACAAATGGATCGAGTGGCAAGTTTACCACGTTTTTCAAGGGGTTGGTGCCCTCTTTTGGTTCTAACGCAAACCGAAGTCCATGGGGCCCCTCCAAAAACACACACCTGTTTCGGTGGGGATTCATGTCCACCCACTTTGGAGGCCACTTTGGAGGCTTCCTAGTACGTACAATTCAAGGGCCAACCCACCAGTTTGAAAGAAACAACCACGCCCCCCCCCCCCCCCCCCCCCCCGGAAAATTTAGGGTGGTTTTCGAGTGGCTTTCTGAAATTTTATTCTTCAGCACGGAGCCCACGGGACGTCCAAGAAGGTTGCACAACGAACTGAGTTGCGAGAGAGAATGAAAACCCATGAGCAAACTTTGGTTGGCCGTCTGCACCCAACCAACTCGCGGGACCCGCATCGAACATGGGATCGCCTGCGCGCGTTTCGCTTTGCCATGGACGGCTGTCAAACGGTCTCTGGAGCTGTTGGGTAGCACACATGGGGCCAAGCCCGTGGTTTGAAGCTACAAGCTGTTGCCAACTCCCCAAGAAAGTGGGGGTGCATACAAGAGTTGCTCTGAACCAAGGGCTTGCCAGAGCGATGGCGAGCATTGACTTGCGCGGCCGGAGGAACAGAGCGTCCATTTTGTTGGCGAGGGTCAAGACTTGAGCCAAAGACTTACCAAACGATGAATTGTTCAGTCTATGTTTGATGAATTAATGATTTCCCACCCCAAAACTGACCAAAACCCACAGAAATATGACAGACACAAATACCACTTTTTATATGGCGTGTGAACCAACCATTTACTCCTTCCCTAGTAGGAGAGGCAAGCCCTCAAGGGCATATGATCCCAAGCGCCAGGTTGTACAACTAGTGTGCCCACTGTCATAATATGGGCATGGCCTAAGCTGAAAGGCTAGAAACGGGCAAAAGGCACCCCAAACACCTTTCAATGCACCTTAAACCATGGCAAACAAATCCGTCCAGGAGCCCAGCCGCCCTTGACAAAAACATTGGGATGGGGGCTTAGAGTTTCATCATTGCCCTCCTGCAATTTGAGCAGGGACTCACACAACACATTGTTTGGAGGAATATCCTTTTCGGAGTAAGCAGCCACCTCACAGCATCCCGTCTGTGGTCGCCAGTGGCAAGTGGCAATGCCACATCCTTTCGCAGCCCTGCACACTGCATGCTCTCTTTATGCCATCTCGTCTTCTTGAACTCTCGGCGCTACTTATGTTCTGCGCGCGACATACCTACCGGCCACCTACCAGTCATGACTCGGCACCGTTTGGGAAAGAAGTGGGGGCAAGAAAACTTCAGAAGAATCAAGCATTACGCTGATGGCACCAAGGGGACATGCAAAGCATAGCGCGTCCCTGTCGCATGCCCATCCTTTCCAAAGCAGCAACAAGACCACTCCTGCCCAGGAAACGCCCCTCGGATTGGACATGTAAAATCGTCGGATCAACATTCACCAAAACATGAGCAAATTAAACGTCACGCTCAAATCAACGGTGCAAACGTACGAACAGACAGCTAATGAACCTGTATAACTGCAGTTTTGCGCTCCAACACCTGAAATCAGTCCGCCGCAAGAAAAATGCTGACCTACGTGTTGCGAGCCCGGTTCTAACTTGTGGTGAACCGCGAGTATAGACCAAAAAGTCCGTCAAGGAAGCCCATCCCTCCCAGGGCCTGGTGGAGCTTTGAGAAAGTCGACCTCGAAAGAAGAGTCGGCTCAACCGCAAAAACTTCCTCGTTTCTTGTTGCTAACAGTTTAAGATCAGAACACCCTCCCATCAGGACTTCGCAAAGGGCTTTGTGAGGTGACGAAGGCGTCGATGGTAAACTGGCCTTTTTGCTGGTACAGTCGCGGCGCCGTGTCTAAGGCCCACAGGGATGGAGCTCCGGTTCCTTGCTTTGAACCCCCAAAAGGACCATCATTTTGGCTGAAAAAGTTGGGTCGCAGCGAGCGCCCGGCATCGCCTGTGCAAAAGGGGTGGATCGCGGCGCGGTTCCTCGCGGAAAGGCTTCCTTGCAGTGCTGAGAAACTGCCGCTGCGCACAAAGCACTAGTCAAATGACTTTCGCTGCGTCGAGACCTCTGGAGGCGAAGCGTCAGCCCAAGTCAGCGTCGGTTGCGCGAGTACGTGTCTTTTCGTTGAGCTGCGATCAGTTCGCGAGCGCTCGATGGATCCGGGAAAATCAGACCGAATTGCGGCAACTCCCCACCTGCAAACCAACTTGAAACCCCAACCAACCAGCGATGCTGCGACGCATGGGTGTGGACCACATGCAACCTACGAGTTGGTGATTGATCCATGCCAGTTATCACATGTGATACAGTAATACACTCTGTTGGGCGAGCATGCCATGCGTCATAGCTCCAACAAAGAACAGCATAATGCAATTGTGGATGGCTTGGCAAGTGCCCGAAGCTACTGCCACGCACGATCTGCAAGTGTAAGTCGCTTGATCACCAATTTTTCAACACACACATAAACATGACAGTCAATGCGTTTCCCGCATCAAAAATTGATCAGCCTACTTGTGGTTTCCATGGATTCCGTGCCACGAAATGGAGGTTCAATTCGAAGGGAGATGGAGGAAATCCTGCATGAGTAACCAATGACACACGGGTCCTTTCAAAGCGTGTCGGGAACATTCGCAGGGATCCATGACCAGTGACCCCTGGTCGGAAAAGGGGAAGGTTCTTGGCGTGAACATCACACACTGAACAACCTTGGCAGGACCCACTGGGAAAAATCCCAAAGTCCGCCATTTCTATCTCACAATGCCAAGATGCCTCCAATTTCAGGTGCCACGCAAACCCAACACTGAATTGGACGCCCTTTCTGGAGGTTCGGATCTCTCGGATGTGATCTTTGCAATTGGTCTTCCCGGCTCCCTTCCTAACAAAGACATGGCATGCTTGCCTGGTGCGCTTTTTCTCGCTTGCTTTTCCCTACTTGTTTTGGCCCTTGCGCTAAACTACGGCTGAATGCAGCGTTTCTTGCCGTTTGCCATCGCTTGCCTGTATAGCAGACCAAACAAACGCTTCCACCAGTGCTTCACACATACCACGCAAGCTATTGAAACCAGAAACGCTCCGACAGGGCCGGCGAGCCCAAACAAGTATGGCGACACTCAGGGGCTCCGCTTACAGCAGCCCCCTTCAATGCCTCGGTATATGCGTTTTTCTTTTACCAGTTCGGGTGTTCGACGAAACTTCCGTTTTTCTACGGGTTTTCTGCAGGTTTGTACGCTGTTTGTTTTCCTTTTTCCCGGGTGTTTTGCCGAACTACTGCAGTATGTTGGCGCTAACAGACATGCTAATTGTGCTGGTTGGGGCACAGCGACCAGAGTGTGGTGTTTTGGAGCGGCTTCAAGGTGTGGAGATTCGACGCCAAAGACGCAAGCATCACTGCCTTGGACAAATACGGCCTTGAAGAATAACGGCCGCGCCCAGAAATTACGGCCGAGTTTGGAAAAGCCTGGTGTTTCCGGCCAAAACAAAGCGGCGCTTTTTCAGGTACCGGGTGGGTTCAGTGGCACTTGCATTTTCACCAAGGAAGTGAACCACTGACAGTGACAGAGTAGCCATAGGCATGACAATCCCATGTTGGTTTCACAGTTATGCTTCTTTCCCCTAGCGCCGTTTCAGCATTGCTGGGCGCCGGTGTTCATCTCATTTCAGAGGATTGGCTGAACAAAAAAAGGCATGTTGTTTCACTAAAATGGTGTCCCCAAAGTGCAGAAGAGTCAACGAACTCAGCGAATCATCAAGAGGGGCAAGGAACATCTCAGTTCTTCACTGGTCTTACCGTTAGCCGCGGTCCTTACTCTTGCTCGGAAGGTTCAGCGAACCAACCCAAACAGGGATCCTTAAACTGCACGTCGGTGTGACTTCACTGTCAGGTTCCCTTTCGGTGATGTACAAAGAGCACAGGAGCTTCATGCGTGGCGCCGATGCCCAAAGAAAACCAGTCACGTGGAAAGTAGTCATTCATGACCTATGGTGTCCTCCCGGTCAGCAGTCACAAATGTCCTTCGTACGGGCCCTAGTTCTAGTTTCGTTCTAGCCATTTACCAGTATGCTGTATATTGTGAGCACCTTAAGATATACCTAAGATCGAAGACCCCGCAAAGGAAGCTTGACGGGTTTTGCTTCCTCACAAAAAAAACAAAAAAACAAAAAAAAAAACATAAATCCTCAAGAAACGAACCGCCAACCTCAGCTATCCCCTTGGTGCTTTGGATTGGAAACGAACCGCCAACCTCAGCTATCCCCTTGGTGCTTTGGATTGGCGACTTGGGGCGTTGAACCCCCTTCGGAAGCAACCCTGGAACACCTTCAAACCACCAATTGGAGGGAAGCTGACCTCTACGGGTGGAAATCCCCAGTTTTGAAGCTGGGCCCCCCGGCTGGCGCGGGTGCTCGATGCGCGGTGCGAGGCCAAAGAGGTACGCTCCTGGCGATTGGCACGGGACCCAACACAGGTCCCCAAGGAAAGTTGAGCTTCCTCTTCAAAAACAGGTTTTGCTTGGGCTTGCTCCAGGTCAGCCTGCAAATAAGCGTGACCCGGAAAAGGGATGGGTTTTGGGGTTCCATGTTGATAGCTTGGCCAAATGTTCAAATGTTCAGGTTGGTCGATATTTTGCCCACCCTGAAGTAAAACATAATCTTGGAGGATACCCTCAAGGACTCTTTGACGCTTGTGGACGGGGGGGGTTCTCTCGAAAGCAACATTAAGAAGCCATGTGCGAAGGTGATGCTCAAGGCCGGACATGAGGGATGCCAAGTAAAGAACCTTCATCGTGGTGAGCCTGTTTTGCTTCCAGCGAGCCCACCAAAACTAGGCTGAGTAAATGGAACCACTTCACAACGCTCCAAGAGTTGGTGCGAGCAAACACGCGTCCAATGAACATGAACAGAACCAAGCAAGCGGATTGGTCAGAAAAAGTCCGCTTTGGTCCACCTGTGAATTGGACCAACCCGAGCGAGTATCAGGAAGCCACTCCTCAAGTGTGACTCAAACTACCCCCACACGCATCCAACTTGACTGAATGCCCCTTGGAGTGGAATGCCAATAAACCATGACAAAAGCAGTGAGTCAACATGAACAGAACCAAGCAACTACATAGCTAAGAAATCATGCCAGGCCCCGAAAAAGTGAAACCAAGACTAGGAAACACCAAAAAACGCTAAACTGCTAACCTGATTCCCATTGCCCCTAATTCCCAATGGCTCCCTACCCAAAATGCTCACCTGTTTGTTAGTGGCCAAACATCAAAGGCAACGTAAAGTGTAAAGATCTATCAGCTTCCTTGTAATTGGTGGTTTGGATTGGGGGTTTGGTGGTGAAGGAGGGGTTTCCGATCTACCTAGGGTAACCTGAATCTAACCAAATAGAGGGAAAGTTGATATTTGGTTAGACTCCGGTTGCCCAGGGTAGATGGGAAACCCCTCCTTAACCACCAAACCACCAATCCAAAGCACCAATCAGAGGCAGCTGATAGATCGCAGTAGGCCCACCTCGGTGGATCAAAAAGCCAAGAGCGCCAGGCCCTCCTGGGACCTTCGCGCTGGCAGGGACCGGCTCCGCACTCGGAACTTGCCTGAGATGCGTCTCCAAGGATCCGTCAGCCAACAACCCCCAGAGGAATGGCGTGGGGGGAAAGCCATCAGGGTATGGGGGGGGGGGAGGATATCATGTTTTCTTTTTTGCCCTGTTTAGAATCGTGAGCTTCCCTCTCATTGGTGGTTAGCCCGGTGGCTTGGAGGGGCGGTTTTTCTCAAAGGCTTCAACTCCCCAAATCATAAATCCACACCACCACCAAAAACAGCAGGTGCTGGCTATTGGGAAGAACACAAAACCCCCCGAAAAGTGGAAGGTTACAGCTCCAACCAAACAGCGGAATCCCAAGCCATGAATCCCAAGGCGATTGTGCCAGGATGTGAACTTGGCACACTTGGCACACTCTACCGGGTACCGGGGATTGAAGCCATGACTGGAATCACGGATCAAAGTGCATGAGATTTGAACATAACGGATTACTAACACACAGGCTTGTTTTGCAAATGGGGCGTGCATTTGGCAAAATGGATCTTTTGGTGGTTTCAAATTTCAGTTTGGAGGTTCTCACACTTCTGAGGTTGCCACCACCGAGCAGGGGCCACAACTGTGCTTCTCTGAAAGATAAAGAATCGCAAAAGGTCGGAATAACTCCCAAAAGGCAGCCTCCAACTCTTCAAGAAACGATACACCAAACGAAACTCGTGAACTTTTTAAAGTTTACCCTCTTTCCAACAATCATCGCAAGGGTGTTTGAAAAACAACTCCTCTTGCCAACCCCCTGACCTTGTTAGGGGGGGGCTTCTCCACAATTCCTGAAATGCCTTCTGCTCTTTTTTTGTTTTCGGGGGGGGGGGGTGCTTGGTTGGTTGACAATGAGGAAAAACATTTTGTTGTTTGACAATGGCAGGTCATGCAAGAAGATTCCCCAAGGAAAAAATCCCCCCGCCTTCGGCATCCTTCGGCCCGTTCGTCACAACCGAAGGCTGAAGGGGCTCAGGGTCCCCCGAAAAATCGAAAATCGCCGGCCGAGGCGCCCGTGTACTGATCCTCCTCCTCTCCCTCCGACAACTTGTCGAAGTTGATCTCGTACTCTTCCGCCACAAAGGTCAGGTCCCTAGGCGCTGGTGACTTGAACTAGGTTTTTCAGTAGAGAGGTTTGAATAAGGGTGCCAACTTTTTGCTGTAGTCTACTTTAGTAGAAAAACCCTCGGCCCCCCAAAAAAAAGGTAAAAGGGCACTACAAGAAATCCAGGCTTCGTCCAACTAGTGTCACCGAGGGAATGAGGGAATGACGCGGTGGACCATCCCTTGTGGCAGTCTTGTCATCACCAAACCCCTTCGTGAATTTTTGGGAACCAGCAAGACACAGGAACAAATGAAACTACAAATGTGGGGTTTCCCACCCCCCCCCCCCACACACACACACAAAAAATAACCTTCCCAAAACCAGCCTGGTTTTAAAGGCCGCGCCTAACCGACAAGTTCAGATGAATGACCACAGCGTGAGTATTGAAAAACTCTGCTGGATAATTCATTCCCCATTCTCTTCACCCATGGTTCTCTTCAGAACCACCCATCTTCCAGGGTTTTGGCTTGTCTTTCAAAAAGAAGCGTCGCTGAGCAGCGAGGGGAGGGTGCGGTTAGACAAGTGCTCCAATCACTAGCTGCCACTCTTTAAGCTCGTTATGGTAAAACTTCATCGGCGTGGCCCCCTATGCGAAGACTAAGCTAGGCACTCATTTGTGCAAATGTGTGAGACAAGTTCTCGTTAACACGGTCAAGGGATACATCTTCATTCATAATCTTGACCAATAATAAATCCTTGAAAATAAAAGACAAAAGGGAAATAATAAAAGATGAAGTTATAGGAAATCTTATAAACAAGACATAGAGAAATAACATAATAAATAAAAGAAACAATATGAAACAGATAAAGACAATAGAAATAGAAAGATGGGAATGTTGGGTCTCTTTCATGATATTTTGACCCAACATTAGGATAAGATAAATAACCATAAGATTTCTCAGACCAGCTATGGATTGTGCTCCTGGGTGAATGCGTTCCCTCCTCGCTTTCCCCCGACTGCCCCCCCTTTGTTTCTTGCCCATAGCCAAAGTATCATAGAAAAGGACACCTATGGAAGTGACATGAAGCTTTCAGTCAAAGGCCGATTGGCAGTGCAGCAGTAACACGACAAGAACCTCACATTTACGCGGCTTGTCTTTTTGAACGCCACCCCGAAATCATCGCACCTTGGCTTCACCTGCAACCTCCGGGGCGCCAGAAACCAACCTTGGGTAAGAAGAAACATTCCGGTTCTTCTACATGTGTGTTATCGATGGCTCGCCCCCTCGCCTGGCACTTATCCGGACATCGTGACCCAAGGCGCAGGAAGTCAGACTTGACGCGGTCGCGGAAGGACGCCATTGCTCTTATCCTCGGGTCACTCTCAGCTTCCCCCTCGGTGGGTTGGGTTGGTGTGGTTTGGGATGGCTTCCCATTTGCCCCCTAGAAGGGGTCAAATCCCCAAACCACAAATCCAAACCACCAATTCAGGGATACTTGAGCGAGCAGGGGTCTGGGAAATAAGTTTTACTTATACCCTTTGGGCTTCCCGGGGAGGTTGCTCTGAACCAGGTGTCCGGTAGAAGGATACATCCAAAACCACCTGCACAAGGAACCCGGAATTTGGGGGCGATCCGTAGGGGGGTGGGAAAAAACACATTTGTTGCTTCACTTGGATCAACATGTGAAAAACAATGCTATTTATAGAGGTTCCTTAAGCATGTATCCCAACACCTGCACAGCTCACGGGGATTCTCTTTGTTTCAGCTGGTAGTGATGGTTTTCTCCTGGCCCAAACTTGTATCTTTTTAGGGGCCCATTGATTTCCAGTGACTACCCTCCCCCCCGACCTTTTTATCCAAGCTCGGGCGGGTCGCCTCGGCGTTTTTCCCGTGACACCCCATTGATGATCAACTGGGTTCATCGTTGCCTTCTCCTCTGTGAAGTCAATCCCTAAAAGAACTAACTCCTCGCCTCTCATCCATCATCCTCCTCCTCCTACCTTCCCACGGGTTAATGCTGGAGGTGGGAAGGGAAAAGGAAAGAATCTGCAAAATACCCACAATTAAAAGGTTCACATGAAGATCAGCCCTGCACGTCCCTTATCACCATCACCCTCCCACTCCCCCGACCACATGAAGCCCACCTTTTGCCTCTTCCCAAATGGGGGTGAGCGTGCGCCAAAGTGCGTTTCGGTTCCATCTCAACATCCACTTGCCTAGCACCCGAATCCTGAAACTCAGCTGGTCGGGCGTTTGCTTGTCGCTGGCCCCAAAACCCAGGGCCCGCCTCAAGTTGCGACCAAGGCGCGATCAATGCAGCCAAATGGGCTGAAAATGTGAAATCGGTGAAGTCAGCTTTGCTGACTTGGACCGGACAGCTGTGGATTTGTCCCATCCGGAGTTCAACCATGCTCATGCATTATACATACAAGGCACCCAAATCCTCCGCAATATATAAGCAAGAGCCTGGGGCCCGAACAGGGCTCCCTGGCAACCTGAGGGGGTGTTCCCTCTTTGTCAAACTTGCACTGCTTTCTTCGGGGCCCTTTGAGGGGCCTGCCAGGTCGAAAGGCGGACACCCCAGCCATGCCAGGCTTTGCGTTTTCAAAAGGTCCGGGGTTCCTATGGCTTCCGGGCAGGTGGAATCTACGGGATCTGATGGTTAACGAGGGGCCGGAAACCGTAAAGTAACTTGAGCAAATGAGTGAGCTTTGAGGCTACGTGTGGAAGCCGGATCGCAGTTCTTCTCCAGAAGGCCTGATTCTGCTGCTCTTTGCCAACGGACTTGACGCTTCTGAAAAGGGCCATGCCCACTTGAGGGCCTATTTCAGGGTGGCCCATCTTTTTCTGAACGTCTTCCATGTCTCGAATCGAAAGGGCAACCGATTGAAAGTTCCAAAAAGGAATATATATATATATATACATATGTATATATATATATATAATCACTTCAAGAGGTTTTTAATTTACTTCCCCAGGAGAAATCTGGGATCTCTCTTGGCCATAGACTAGCAATGTAGGGATAGTTGTTTTGTAGGAGAAAAACAAGTCAAAACAGCTCGTGCCAAGCTCGGTGCAGAGAGCGTGGTGATGAGGGCCTCGGAGTGTGGGCCGGACTCAAGCTGGGGGCATCATTAAAATGGGTTCATCTCAAATAGGGCTCCCAAAAAGCGACCCTTCAACGCGGGCGGATTTCACGTAGGAACTTGAAGGACCCTCTGGGGTGGATGACACAAAGAGACAAAGCGGCACCAAATTGCCCTCCATCCCTCGGATTGACATGGAGCGCCCAAAACATTCCATGGGAATTTGCAGCGGAATCCTCCGTAAACAGGCTTTGGGGTGCTTTGGAACACATTTCAAGGAGAGTTCTGGAGGGTTCCAACCTGTTCCGCGGTGACATCGATTGTAAAATTAAGGACTTCCCTACGAGGTTCCTGGCTGCTTCTGGCCAACTCAAGGAAGCAGTACATACCCCCTTGCCATGGGCGAAGTCAGATTGATCAGATTGAGGGTTCACTGGCCCAAGGCTCTGTGAGCTCCGCATCCATGCGCGGTCTTGTGGCAATCCCCAGTGAAGAGGTGAAACTCGTGAAACTCGAGGCAATCACATCCCTGCAAGCCAGTGGCGAAAACAAGCCACCGAAACTGGACCATTTTCGGTGAAATCCCAAATGCTAGCTACTGCCTCACCGTTTTCATAGGATCCAACCCCCCTGGTATTTCCGCCAAAGGCCTTGTTCAGGTCTGACCTGGAGAAAAGCAAAATATGGCACGGGGGCTCCGAAAACACGAAAATGCCACGAGTCGGTAGGTCGGCCCAAAAGAGAATCCTCAGCCGGGGTCGCTTTCTAGCCCCCTTAAACTTGACATCAAGAGGATTTTGGGTGGACCCAAAATAACTGACCTCAGCCATGCTGAATGCAGCATAAGGGAGCCCTTCGCACATGAAGTAGGTACACACTGCGCGCGTGCTGGCTGCATGAAGTGCATGTACCTACTGTGGACAAAAACTGTCCGTCAACAGAACCCAAAGATCAACACACGCACACATCAGCCCAGAGCATGGCATGGATCTGTCAGCCATGAGAACTCCCATGCCACGAGTTCGGGTAGAACGTTGGCCAGGGAAACTGAAACGACGCCTACCCTTCGCGCATCGTCTGGGAACGGCGGGGGCAACTCTGAAAAGCATGAAAATCACGTTGCAGTCTCCAGCCACTGCAACTTGCGGCCCAAACCCTTCCCCCCTCCCACGCTTCGGCCATGACAAAGACCCGGGGATCGTGCTTGCAGCTCCTCCTTGAAAGGAGCCGACTGCCTCTGAGCCTAGCACGGGACGCAAAGCCTTTGCCGTTCAAGCGGCTGGGAGAGAAAAACAACCAACCAGCTCCCTGCACAAGGCAGAAGGGGTCAGCTCTCTCCAAACGGTAGGCCCAAGGCGGAGGTTAGCAATGGGAAAGTGGAGAGGGGCGATTTATCTTGTGGACTGTTCGGCTCCCAAATTGGCGATTGGACCTTGGCTTGATGATTCAAACTATATGGCTTGCTCAAGGGTCCCCAAGGGAGTCCCCTTCTCACCTCTTGAATGGCCAGAAGGTGAACCCCGAAAAATGCCAAAGGGCCACCGACAAATAGAGCCTGACCCTCTCTGTTCTGCAACAAAGCCTAATCCTCCCAAAGGTATGTCCAGAGGTCTCATTGGCAACAAGCTGAACTTATGACCTTTGCCCTCGGCCAGAGTTCACGCAAGTAGAGGTATGGGAGGCAACCTGAGTTTTTCCAACCCTGGTATCCCAGCAAAACGTGCGTTCTTTGCAGCCACATTGAGAATAAGCCAAGCCACACAACACAAACAACTACCCCAGTGAGGTCAATCTGTGTCCCTGGCATTCATCGCATTCAGGAACATTTGTGTCTCCTTGCCGCGCGGGGGCGGGTTGACATCCTCTCTGCACAGGCCAATAAGAACCTATATCGAACCTACAAAGAACAAGCTGCCGAAGAAGGACAAAAAACACGCTCAGGGGGTTCGAGGTCACAAATTGGTAGGCCGCTGTTTCAATGGCTAAGCAAGGCTGAATGTTTTCTGCATCCCCGCAATAACATTCAAAAATAAGCTCAGGTGACACCCCAACAGCATGCGGTGCTCTTTTTAGTGCTCGCACCACCCCGCCCTCGCAGAACCTCGTGGAACCCTGGTGGAAACTTGCCCCCGGGCCGCCCCGGACCACCCCGGAGCCTACCTGGGCTGAGCCCCAAAGCTTTCAGCTGTTGGGCGACTTCTACCCATGCTTTCCACGGCTCGATGTCCCAAAGAACAGCTGGGTGAGCTCCAATTGCCGGGAGTCGGGGGTGCAAGTTTTGGCTGCCATTCTCCTGCCACGTTGTGAACAACAGGGGGTGATCCCCACTGACCTAGTTCATGTTAGTCTTGTCTTGGCGAGGGTTCCAGCTTCACTTGGCAGATTCCGGCCTGTTTGGGGCAGGGTAGGGCTGCGACCGCTGGGACCGCAATTGTCTTTTGCTGCAAACCGGGTGTTGGTTTGTGGGACACCCATATTTGAGCCACACCCAGTTGTCTCACCGCAGTTGACACGGGGGAAACACAAACACTTCTTTGGTTGGTTGCTTCAGGAAATCCCTTCCCCCAAAAAAGGGCGCCACTGGGCAACTCAGTAAATCGCTTCTCTTGGGAGGCCTCATAGGAAGCCGCCTCCGGTAAACTCATGCAAGGGTGCTCACCCATGCAAGCCGCAGGGTGCCAAGCCGCAGGGTGCCAACGCGGACGGGAGTTGAGGCCTCGTTTTTGCTACAGCTACAGCCACCTCTGGGCTTGCAAAGAACTACCTCTGGCCACACAATTGCCTGTCAGCCTACACGGATGTCCATATGGAGCCTACGCGGGGCTCGGGCAAAATCGCGGTAACAAAGGCTTAGTGACAAAACACGCCTTAAGCCTTTACGTAACCCTTCTCCCCAGATTTGCCTATGGCCTCCGCATAAGAGAGTTCCCCCCAAAGACTAAACACAAACACAACTCTGCCAGCACCGTGCAACCGCTGCTTCTTACTTTGGGTTTTGGACTGTTGGGGGTGCTGGTGCTCAACAGGGTTTCTGCATGGGGTACGCCACGGACTCGAGCCAACGAATCGGAATGCTCCTCCAGGGATTCTTGGACTTCCGTAACCTTGTGGCTGACCAGCACGCAGGGAATTTCGCGCCTCGGGATTCAAACACTTGCTCGTGTTCATTCCCCGAGGGTCCTCGTACTTCTATATTTTGTCGCCAAAAGCTGGGCTTGCGGGCTCCTTCCGTGACCCTTGGCCAAACCACGCAAGCACACACTAGACACAAAGGCACTCAAAGGCACACAAAGACATTCAACAAACAAAAGAAACGCACCGAAGAAACCACGAAACCACACACACAAACAAAACAAACAAACAAACAAACAAACAAACAAACAAACAAACAAACAAACAAACAAACAAACAAACAAACAAACAAACAAAACACACACACACACACAAACACACACACACACACACACACACACACACACACACACACACACACACACACACACACACACACACACACACACACACACACACACACACACACACACACACACACACACACACACACACACACACACACACACACACACACACACACACACACACACACACACACACACACACACACACACACACACACACACACACACACACACACACACACACACACACACACACACACACACACACACACACAAACAACTTGACAAACAACTCCAAGAGTGTTTTCCGCCACACCCATCTCGCAAAACGACCGGGGGGTAATCCAAACAAATCACCCGAGGCCCAAGGGTCCCGGCGTCTTCCAGGTGGAGAACTCGAAGGTGGTGGTGTTCCACTGCGCCTCGGGCGCCCGCTAGGCGAGAGGCTCAGACATCAGCCCGCTAGGCTCATCTGCACCGGTGGTTCTGGTGTTTTTGGGTTGTTTTGGTCAAGCACCAAGAGAGGCTTGGTGAATCAGTTTGGAAAAATGCCTGGGTTGTTGGGAAAAGGGGGTTTGGTAGGCTTGAGTGTTTGCGGGGACGCTTTTGAGAGAAAGAACCGGGATTGACGCCGGGTCCGTTTTCTTGGGGGGTCTTGGGCTCTCGTTTGCACATTGGGCGGTGCCCACAGCTGTCGACGTGGGGCAGCGGTGACTAACGCAGCAAACTGCTTCATGTTGCGCAGGGGTCAGTTTGATCTGGTTTGCTAGGCGTCCATTTTGCCAGGGCCCATGCAATACGGGACCAGGTTGACTTCTTACAAGCGCCATTTGTCAACCGACATGCCATTTGGAGCTGGAAATGGCAACCGATTCTAAGGTTCTAATGTTCAGTGGTCCCACAAAGTTCAGTAAAGGCACTGGTCTTTTGACCATGGTGTATGTGTAAAGCAATCAACTGCATGGGCACGCCTCAGTCTGTGCGGCTATGACTCTAACTTTTCATCTGGGACCACCTCCAAAGTGGTTGGAGGTCATGCATCTCCACCTGAACGTCCACCAAAGGCCCCCCAAAAGGTGGCTTTCCTTTGGCTTCCCTTCAACCTAGTCAGAACAAACTGCACCAGCTCAAACAACGCTGCAACCCCACGTTTGATACCAAGGGCCCAAATAATTGAAATGGACTCGTGGGGTTTTTGGAAGTTGACATGATTTAACCCCATTGCATTAGTTCCCAAGCGACTGAGGTGCTGGCGGTGATGTCTGTCAGCTTCTCTTCGATGATCTGCTGCTTGTCCGCAGACTCTGTGATATCCAGGATCTCATCCTCGAATTCCACGGAATGTGGCGAAATCTGCGTATCCCCTGTTCCCAGACCCTGCCATGGGTTTCCATGGGAAGGAAAAGGACATTCTTTGGTTTTGCTAGTTGATGCGGCGTGCTTTTTGAGGGTACGACACCGTCGGCCAGCCCTTCAAATCCGCAGTTTGGTTGGGTGGGCTGTGCAAAACAAGAATGTGGCATCTCATCAATGCATTGTGCTGTGGTTCCCTTCCCGCCCCAAATATGGGCTCAGACAAAAAAGTCCTGAAGTCCGTGTGGGGGATGTTTGAGGCGAATTGGATGGACCTGCCCAGGACTAGGACCTATCTTTGGATCTGCAAAAGGCGCCAAGATCGTTTGCAACCTATCCTCCGTCCCACGTTGCCCTTCGGATCCCTTCAAGAGGAATTTTGTTCTCCAGACGATTGCCCTCCCACAGATGCCGTGTAAAAGGGTAGATTTTGGCACCCCTGTAGAATGTGGACAGGATCACGCGATGTACGCTATATGTTTCTCTGTGATTCTGTGAGCGATTGCTCTCCTTTTTGTGTTTGTTTAGTCCTTCCTTTTTGTTTGGTGCGGGGGCTGCAAAGCACATTTCGTGTTTGGCTGACAGGAGGGGGTGGAAAAAAATGCAAAGTTGAATGGCCTTCTGTCATTTGGAGCGACAGGGTCGGCGAATTTGAACTGCTCAACATTTGAGGAGGGCTAAAGAGAAATGTGGGATTGTGACAAAATCCGGGAACCTTCCAAACATGCATTTCTTTCTGGTTCCCGTTAAGCCAATTCAGAGAGGGGCATGCACGGCCAACCGGGTCCAAACTACAAGGCTCCAAGTAGAGGGCCCCTTTTCAACACCACAAGGAACATCCGGTCTAAAACAGGTGAACCCGCCCCCCCCCCCCCCCCGAAAATGTTGGTTTTCCCCTTGGTTCCCCTTTCCAACCCCGAAATGGTGTACCAACTCCAAAAAAGACACTGCAATTTTGTTCAGTAGGCCTTTCGGAAAGGCTTAAGGCCCGCAACTCGATCGATCGGCAGCGATCGTCTCAATGACTCAAGCGGATGCCTTGAAGTCGTTGAGCTTCGCATCGATCAAAGACTGGAGCTTAAAATCCTCCCGCTCCACCTGGCCCAAAAAATCAAATGGGTTGCCCAAAGTATTGCGAAAGGCGGGTTCGGGATTGGGATCGAGTGGGTTGAGGTTGGAGGTTTAGTGGGTTTCGGTCTGCGCGCTCGCGCGTGCGGGCGGGCGTTGGTGCGTGCGTGTCTGCGTGTCTGGGTG
Source organism: Effrenium voratum (assembly GCA_963377175.1). Lineage (NCBI taxonomy): Eukaryota > Dinophyceae > Suessiales > Symbiodiniaceae > Effrenium > Effrenium voratum. Next base: position 616,830 of record CAUJNA010003256.1, on the reverse strand, counting down.
TCTGTGTGTGTGTGCCTGTGTGTGTATGTGTGTTTTGTGTTTTGATTTTCGAGGGTCTGGAGGTCAAAGGCTTAAATCCTCCAAAACGAAAAGGGGCGCCTTTGCAACCCTTAGAAAAGGAACAACGTGCATGGAAGGCCTGGGAAATCATCCATGGCTAAATTACTACAACTACCTGAGGAAAAAGGACACGGCTTTGTGACTTTTAGGTTGATCTTGAAGTTGCTGCCTTGGGGATGTAAGTTTGCAGGAAAAATCGCATCAAAATCGATCAAAATGCATTGCAAGGTTAATCAACATGCTGCTGACATACATCTGCCATGCGAACAATCATGGAAATGTTAAAAGAACAGAGTTTGGGAGACCCACGCAAACCCATTTGCCATGTGGATTCTCAATGCAAAATGGACCGAAGGGTCTCAAATCGCAAAGCCTCCATATCCGTCCATTGAACCAGACATCAACCCGCCCATGGGTCTAATCATTGGGGCCCCCTGCCCACCAGAATGCTAAGAACCCTTCGGCGGGAACCCCTGATGTCCACCTGGATTAAAAAAAATGCACCCGGAAAGGTGACAAACGGGTGGCCAAAAAAACAGTAAATGCACCTGGAAGAAAGACAAGCACCCGCCACCCGCACCCAAACTTCTACCCCCCCCCCCCAAAAAAAAAAAAAAAAGGCAAAAGAAGGACAGAAAGGAGAGGAGAGATAGCTAACCCAACACCTCGTCCTTGGATCTTTGGCACCTTTTTCTTCAGCTCCCCAAATTCAGCATGTCCAGCTTCCCTCCTCGTGCTGTTTTACATGTCTCTTGTGAAAACCTGCCAATAATCAAACCGTAGTACTTCAGCCCCCAATTTGACATTACTCCAGGGGCCCCGAAATAAAGTCTTGTTGCCTGGCCCCCTGAAAAAATACAACCTGCCCAGTTCAATTGCCTCCTAGCTGGTTGAGTAACTAGACAGCCTCGGTGAGGCTAGCAATGCTTCATGCTTTGCAGATAGATTTGGGCCTGCTCCTCAAATCCAAGCTTGTCAGCTTTATGAAACTCATGTTGTTTTGCACGTCTCTTGTTGCCTGCCCACGATGAAACCCACAAAGGGGGTAGTACTTCAGTCCACAATTTGACATTATTTCAGGACCCCCCCCCCCCCGAAATAAAGTCTTGTTGCCTGGCCCCCCCCCCAAAGAAAAAACAAAAGCACGCTTCACCAATACTAAATCTAAATGGAAACTCAAGTCTGCCAATACTAAATCAAATGGAAACGCAGTTCCAAAATCTCAAGGACGCTCCAGCAATTCTAAATAACATGGAAACTCAAGTCTACCAGGACTAATTCAACTCTCAAAAGGAAGCTCCGGCAATACTAAATCAATTGGAAACTCAGTTCCGAATCTCAAAAGAGCGCCCCAGCAATACTAAATAAAATGGAAACTCAAGTCTACCAGGACTAATTCAACTGGAAACCCAGTTTCAAATCTCAAAAGGAAGCTCCAGCAATACTAAATCAATTGGAAACTCAGTTCCAAATCTCAAAAGGAAGCCAGCCCCAGCGACAAAAAATCAAATGGAAATTCAAGTCTACCAATACTAAATCAAATGGACACTTACTTGAATCGGACCAGATCTCAAGATGTTTTTTCAGGTGCCCCCATTGTTGGGAGGGGGGGGTCCTCCTTTACTAATCCTAGGTGCACATTAAGAACGTTCTACTAACCTTTCCTGGATTGTGGGACCTTTGGCAATTTCAATGAAAGCTGCGATAACAAACGTCTTTCTCCGGCCTGGAGGTCTTTGCCAGTGATGTCGTTGACCTGCGGAGGGAACGAAAAGAAAAAAGCGACCCGCGAGGGAAACAGCTACTGAATGTGCATGCCGGACCTTACCAGCCAGGAAGCTACCGACTGATACCCAACCATGCAAGATCGATGGGGCACTGTCCGCAAACCTGCAAAACCATTCGGGACTGTACGTCGCTCAGGTTTGGACTTTTGGCACCTACAACCCCATGTATGGGTCAGGAAAATCAAATCATATCAAATCCCGTGCGGTTTCGTAGGCCTCTGATGGCCTCTGAGTGTTTCTGGGCGACTCCCCGAACAGCTGACAACATCTCGCCCGAAGCCTGTTGCCAGTGCCGCTGCTGAATGCTCTTCTTGGACAGCTCCATGAGGAGGGGCAGCACCTGGATCGATTTCACTCGCGAGGGCCCATCTCAGCAATGCTTCAGATGGCTCAAGCTAAACGGCGGTTGAAAGGATCAGAGGATCCCAGTTTACCACTACAAAGAAGGTACGTAATAATAGGTAACCAGCCATGCCTCCTTTAGTTTGCAAAGGGCGGTGCTTTTTGGGGCCCGATGAGTCATATTTCCCACTGCTAGAAAAACACGTCGCTCAAACCACCCTCCATTCGTGATTTCCTTTGCACCCGGAAAATGGGAACGGGAACCTTGGGGTATGCCTCCGCCCCCTTCCATACTCGGAAAGTGGGGATAAGGATATATCACGCAATTCATCCGATCACTTGAAGGGAAAAAGGTTGGCGGGGAAGATTGAAGGGTCCCTTCAACTAGGTGAACCAATGCGGACCAATCATGGCCATTCAGCTTGGAACAATCAAATTCAAACAACAAGTCGACGCACCTCGGCTCGGCTGATGCAATACACTTCAGACCCGGAATGCAATCTACAGACCTACATCTTAGCCTTGGCATCCTGAAGGTTCGTCATCAAGCAGCAATCAACATCTTCAAAACGTCTCCTTGTGCGCCGTCAATCTGCAGACGGTTCCGTGGCCCATTCAGCAAACAGCAGCTGCTCGGAGCCCTGCTAGAAACAATTTCGGACTCCTTTTGGTGTCGATCCTATTTTGCCTTAAAGGCGCCGCCTAACAAAAAGGGCTTGCAGAGGAAATTTACAGAAACAAAGAACCATTTTTTATTGGCTGACTCCATCCTTAGTGCGGAACTAAAACAACGGTGAATTGATTACGCCAAGGAATAGAAGTTCTACAACGGTAATTCCTCAATTCACACACTTGTTTTACTATTGAATTACCGTTACGTTGTTCCAAGTAATCCTTCTACTCTTAGTCAATAGAACCGGTTGAAATTGGAGGACTCCGCTGAAGCGGCGGAAATTTTGATCCCGCGCGCCTGCTGAAAGCCTTCGATCTCACGCTTCAGCTCGTGGTACGCAGGCCTCGGCCAACGCGGAGGAGCTCAGCTGAAGTCCAGGGACAAAAAATGAAACCCGTGTTTTGTTTTTTTTTGCCCTTTTTCTTTCCGCGATTTGAACATCACCCGGTTGGGCAACTTCCATTTGAAAGGGTGATGTTTCTGGGTGAGATGTGGCATTTGTTTTTCGAGCAACACCCTCTTTGGGTTGGTTTACACGAAAACCACGTTTGGTTTTTTCTCATACCACCAAGAAGCATGCATTTAAACAGGAATCGAAGAGCGATCCGCTGGGTCTGCTAGTCCCGAGGGCTTCCGGCCACTCGCGGAGCTGCGGCGGCATCTTCTTGCACTTGTACCTCAAACGCGCTTGCGAATCCTCAAAATGACCCGAGCGAAATCTCTCAAAATCTGCAGTGAATGGATTGGTTTCGGGGTTAAAGGTGGGACCCTCAGATCCGTAAGAATCAGTTGGCATACCCAACCCATAGATCAGGACACAGGAGATTTCAATCAAGCAGGCGGTGGGAACCCCACCATGTGCCAAATCATTGTTACTCACTATGGACTATACCACTATGCCCGAACTGACTGAATGGGTTCTCAAAATCTTGGACCGCCAAAAAATGTGCTTGCTTGAATTCCCGATTGAACCAACCTGAAAGGGTAGCCTCAACAAACAACCCGCACGCAACTTGTGACTTCTATTGGGGAACCTCCGCGACCCAACATAGATTTTGAGAACTCCCCCAAAGAATGACAAAACTTTAAAGAATCTGGGGGGAAGGTAGGTGACCGCGGCATTTGTTAAGCCAAACGTTGCAACCTCCATTCACTACATTGTGAAAGCTCCCCCTTTTGCTATCCCATGAGCGGTTCAGGGTTTAGTTGTTGAAACAATGCTGCCCCACAGTCTCGGGACTTCATTTTTGCCAGTGAGCTCGAGCATCATAGAGGAACCTCCTTGCGGGGAACGCCTTTTTCAGATCCAGGCATGTGAGCAACTTGGCTTTGAAAGTCGATGTTTGCAACCACGGGCTTCAAGCAAAGATGTTCTGCACTAAGGCTCGACATGGGTCGGAACTTTTATCCCATTCATCATTCTGTTGCTGGCGGATGCAGGCTGGTGGCAGTTCACAGGCCCTCACAGAACGCCTAGGGCGGTCAAAAGTATGACTGGACACGGGAAACTCAATAGGTCCCCTAATTTCTTCAAGCAAAACGGTGAGTCCCATGTGCCCAAATTGATCATAGACAACTGCACGCGTTGACCGAAACTTCTATGAATCCGGAAAAAGCTACAAAACTCGCCTTGCAGCCACATGGAACCTAAAGCTTGCTGGTGCGATAGGTAGGGAATGACCGAGTCCAGGTGTTGGGAATGAACCGGAAGGGGACTCCCCAGAAAGCCATAGGGGATAGTTTACGGGGGTCATTCCAACTCCTTCCCCGCTGAGAATCAGCACGAAAAGAAGATCTCTTCAGGAGGTTGTCCAGGTCCCCACAAATGCGACGTGAGAGGCCAGTGTGTTCCGACATTTGAGCTACCATGCAGCGTCGGGCTGCCCAAATGACCTGGTACATGATAACATTTGGGACTTGAGATGGAAACGGCCAGGGGAGGGAAGGCGGCTGACAGGCCCATTCGCGTTGGCCAAGAAGGGGATCGATCGCGCCAAGGGACATGGGACCTCTCAAAAGGGCCCTCCCCTGCAGATTAACATGTAACACAAAAGAGAGTTTCCTCTAATGATTGCTTTTTGGGTGCCGCCTAAGGTCTCACAACCCATGTGCTTTATCAGGGTGAATGCCAAAAGTGTGTTTTTGCCGGTGGCAACCGCGATAGGCGCCGGGCGCAAATTGATCGGCCTCAGGCAGGAAGCTTGGCAGGGGGCGCCCACAGTGGCGTGCATCACTTTTGGTATCTCTTTAAGCCAAACTGGAACGGGTACCCTCAAACAGCCAACCAATTTGGGAGGATGTGCACTAATATCAAAGCTAGTCACCTTCTCGAGTCGTCGGGAAAAGTCGGAGCTTGGCAAGGTGGCTTTTGGCCAACATGACTCCTTTAAGCAACCTGGAGGTTCCCTTTTGGTCGCGTCCCCTCTTTCGCTGCCAGCTGCCACCAGTCTCCATGTCCAACTCTTTCCACGCCTCCTTCTTCATGCTCTCCATCTGGGCCGGCACCTGCCATCATTTCTCATGCCACGTCGCAGGGTTCGAATCAAACATAGAGCCGAGCCTTGGAAAGAAGAGTGGGCTTGTTTACGTGTACCCGCTGGTGACAGCAGTCGGATGGTTTATGCTTTGTCTCATCGTTGCAGCGGTTTGATGGGATTCGACGCGAGTGCAGCCGCTGCACGGGGTCAACAAAGCGTGCTGCCCGTCACAATGCCTTCAAGGCCTAACGCTCAAGCCACATTGTGCCTCGATTTCGAAAACGCCCAGTGGTCATCAATTTCGAGGTCATTTACGTCACGTACCCAGTATGCAAAGTACAAACAAGCACTGTACTCTTGTTGGTATTGCCCCAACTTGTGCAAAACAGTGGCATGGATAAAAAAGCGGAGTTGACGCCTGAGTGAACTGCTCTCCCCGAAATCAGCTGGGTACACCATTGTGGCAGAAGCGTTCTTCCCCCGATGCAGCATCTTTTAGGAGGGGACGTCTGAAACTGTAATATGCATTGTCGAAGGTGCACCTCTACCCCCCATGGGTCCTTCCGATCCCTGACGGCCTTCCAAGATGTCCCACCGGCGAACCAAATCTTACATTTTGCCCCCCCCCCCCGAAAAATGCGAGCTAATGAGACGCAACATGTCAGTAGAAAGCAGCCGAGTTACATGTTCAAATGTAGACCAATGGAACTTACATGTTTGAACGTCCGACGTGCAGCTCTTCTTCACTTTGAGCCTTTGGGGTCCCATCACGACACATTTTCCTCACGAGGTCCTCTTGTGGTTTGCCACCTATGGTAGCGAACAACTGCATTTGTTGCAGCCCCACGAAACATGAGCAGAACACAAAAACAAACTTAAACAGGCCCAGAACAACCAAGTTGTGAGGTTCCAATGAGTGCATCTGTTTTGAGCTATCAAATGACTGTTACAAGGCGAGCCAAAAGGACACCTCCCATGTTTGGGGGCGACCCCCCATTTTGAGACCAATCCACCTAGCAGCTTGCGCCTATTTGGTCCAAATAGGCGGAGGGACATGGACCATGAAGGGAATCCGCATGCAATGGAAACCGGCTGTTCATTGTCGTTTCATAGCAATGGCTTCAACGCCCGGGGTGTTTCTTTTCATAGTTTGGGTTGGGCAATTAATTAGCCACCTTTAAACAAAAACAACAACACGTGAAAGCTCGGTTACGAGCATCACTCATTGTTCGGAGCCCAGTTGTGCTTCCTGGCGTTAAAAACTTGATCTGCAATCTGAGCTACTTTCATCAATTCAAGCCAAGTATACTGACAAAGCAAATGTTCACCAACAATAAATTATGCGCACTTTTCAACCCAATCAAAAGCTTTTGCGTCTGAACAAAGGGGTGCACAACAACCAAACAAACCAAACGAACCAACCGCCGGGTCGAAGTAGCTGCCTCCACCCAAAGGTAGTCCTTCCACTTGCCGATGGTCTCGAGGACCTGAGCCAATGGCACAGCCAGCGCTTGGAATAAACGAAGCGACGCCCTGAAACCACCAGATGTTTGATGGCATTTCCCACCGCCATCACCGCCGCCACCACCACCACCACACCATTCTCAAAGTTTGTGAATTTCAGGCCTTCATGAAATGCACCACCATGAAATCCACGGATTGTTTTGCAAATTGGTGGTATTTTACATGCCTTCTGGGTTACACCCTGCTTGTTTGGCAAAAAAAAGGTGGTCTTTCAGGGTTTCTTGTTGGCTCAGCTTCCCGTCTGGGATGCACCAGGCTCAGTTTCTCGTGCGGCGACACAAAGCCTTGGTGGCCCCGCGGCGGTGTACAAGTCGTAGAGCTGGCTCAGGTAGTCCAACTCCTGGTGGGAGAGGCAGGGCACATGGGGCGCCTAAAAGGCAAGGGAGAAGCCCCACAAAGGTATTGTTGATCAAAAACCGAAATGTTTCAGAGCGGGCCAAGTATTCCGGTTTTTCTGAACCACGCGAATTGCTTCGCAATGTTCATTCACTCTGGGCCACAGGGTTGGTGGCATGACATCGCCCAACCAAAGGGACACTCATATGAAGCTTAAATCCCCAGGGGCAATATAAGAACGCCTGCAACATTCGCTCGAGGTTTACCTTTGGGTTTGGCTCAAGATGGTTTTGTGGTCTCTTTCCCTTTCAAGCAACCCAAAGAAGGGTGTCAGCTCCACAAACGATACTACTAAATAAATTAATTAGTTACACGATTTTCTCACCATCATGACTTGTTTTGGCGTAGTTCCACGCCCTTCTGACCTTTTCGGGCCCTGTGCATCCGCTTTGTGGAACCCGCTCGCTCTGAGCCTCCGGCCTTCTCAGTTTGGTCCAACTGGGCATAGCTCTGGTGGGGCAGGCCGAACAAGTCTTCGCCTGAATCGGGGAGACGAGCCAAGCTCGCGGAGTCCGGAAGCTCGTGGAACTAGCAAAGCACCCGTAAGCCATGTGAGCCGCTGTCAATGTTCATTGCGCTTCTCAAGGGTGGAACTTTGGTGAAGAACTAATCCCCTTGTTCTCTTTTTGCTGAGTCTGCCCAATGTCAGTCCCCTTACGACCGTAGATGACAGCAACTACTGTGATTAGCCTTGTGGTTCATGTTTATAAATGGGAAACCTCTTTGGGTTGCTTGAAGGGCAATCAACACTCACTTTGGGGGCGCGCTCTCGTTGACGCACCCAGCCATGATTGGACCCAAGCCCCCCCCACCCGAAACACATGTTCCCTTGTCCGCCTCCTGAATAGTCGCCACGATGCAAAATGCACCCTCCCCCCACTCCAAAAAGTCACACAACCAGAACCAGGCTGAGGAATTCGAACAAGTGATTTTCGGTCACCCTCCCATGAAACATGGAACCTCACTGGAAGGTCCTGGAAGACAATCTTGCTCTAGAAGGCACCGCATATTTGGGGGGTAGGGGCGAACTCCTCCAGGTGGTTGGTTTGCTCTGGGTCGCCCTTCAAAATATCATCCACGGGTGGCCACAAACCAGGATCAGGTGTCGCACCTAGGCCGAAGATCTGGCGCTTGCGGTCGTGCACCTGTTCATCTTCGACTCGAAATACCCAAACCAATGTGACATGTGGCCGCCCGAACAAAAGAAAAACAAAAAGGGAAAGGAACAAACGCCGGTCATCTACCCTCGTTTTTTCTTGCTTTGAGATCCTCTTTTCAAAGGGGCACGAGAGAGAATGCGCCTTGCAGGTCTTTGACGGCATCCCCTTTGAGTTCATTGAAAAGGACCCGGGAAGCCGAAGCCCACTCCGGGAAGCCGACCTGGGGCCTACGTCAATCAGGGTGAATGACTCCGGATGCAACCGCAGTGCTAGGCTTGAGGGAACATCCAACTAGTCCCAGGGCTCTGGGTGCCAAATCGTGCGTAATCACCCATCCCCATACCGGGGGTCAGGGGCAGCAAACATTTGGAGCTGCTCAATGCTGTTTCCCTAAGTTCTAGCCTCCGAATCTGGCATCCCAAGCCAAGCCATGAGGAACAAAGGCTGCTTGTAGTCGACTTTTAAGGCAACCTCCATAAGAGTACTTGGATTGGTGGTTAGGTTGTGGTTTCCCATTTACCCTCCGCAACACATCCCCACAATCCAAACCGCCGGTCACCAGTTGCGGGTCACCTGAGGTAGGTTGGTAAGTTGACGAGAAGGTTGGTTGGGACCAATCCAAACCACCACGGGCTACTTGAATTAATCGCCAAGATTGAGGATGCGCCGTTTCGGGAGCTGTGGGGCTGTGGGGGCTTACTGCGCAGCTTTGGGCCCAGCCTCGTACTCCTCCTTGCATCGCCTCGGGTGACAAACTGGTTTTGTGTGTTTGCGTGTGTTTCTCTCTTCTTTTTTTTCGGGGGGGGGGGGAATTTTCAACCTCTTCAGTTCTTCGCTTGGGTTAAGGGAAACCAAACCCAGATCTCAGTTACCAAGAAATTGCTTTGGTCACCAGCCATTCTCCTCAGAGTGATCTGTTGGCTACCTATAGTACAAAGGGAAATGGAATGACTGGGAAAAGACAACCATCACTGTGATCCCCTTTTGGTCGACCCAAAAACGATGAGAGGCGCCCTATACAACTTGCCGCGCTTGTTTATCGGCGACGCGAACCAACGCGATGGACATGGCCAGGGTCAACACCCAGCCGCAAGCATCGGCCCAAACGAACCGATGCGAGGTCTACAGGAATCGGATCCCTTTTCAAGGAGCTGATCAATGTTGACCCCGGGCTAATAAACCCTGGCTGATTAATAGGGGCGTTCGATCCCTTGTAGTGGGATTGATGCGGGATGTAATCCGCAGTACGAGGCCTGGGACGCGTTTCGGGTGGAATTCCCCAAAGGTCAGTCCTAGGCCAGGCGGACTCATGGCTTTCAGCCGTGACTCATGACCCTAAAAGGCCACCACCCCCACAAACAAAAAAACACCCCACCCACCCCACCCACCCCACCCACCCCACCCCCTAAAAAAAACCGAGCAAACAAAAAACAACAACAACAAAACCAGGAGTTGCTAAGAGTTGGCCCTGAATTTGTCGGATTTAAGCTCCACCATCTCAACATCTCTGGGCTAGCGGCTTCAGCCTTTCCACCGCCTGTCCAGGGGAATCAAAGGAGGGGGTGTGCTTTGAGAGAACAACAACAAGTGAACTTACCCATTCGCTTTTGGCTTTGGAAACCGAACCATGGTGGCTATTCAGAACCCAACCAGCACCCCCCAATGGCTGCCGGCACATCGGTTTTGGGCAAAACGATGTCACGTTATGTCTAAGTGACTACAAAAGAAATTGCTGTTAAGTACCACTAATGCGTACTTAGTTCAAATTGGTGCAATGATACAAGTGACCTTCCAGGGTCCTTTGGCGGGGGGGCTTGCAGGGGAAAGGGGAGGCTGGCAAACTTGAGGTTTGGAGGGCCAGTTTGAGGTTCGGAGGGGTTCTTGAGGAGCGTGTCACGGCGTGTCACGGCGTGTCGGGGGTGACCAATTGCTGGCCCATGTGCGTTGAACGGTCACTTATTTGGGATATGAGCGAGTCACCAGCGTGTCCCCCCCCCTCGCGCGTTGCATGTGCAATGACCATACATGTCAGCCCAACCCCTCAACTGGATCCCCTCTGGTATCCTGAAGTGACTTTTCAACAAAAGTGACCTTTCACTGCACTTTGATGTTGGCAAAACATTTATGCGACTACAAAACCAGTTTTAAGCAAGTGCTGGTCAATTGCCGGCACTTCACCCGGGACGCCAATTACCGGCCATCGGGGGGGCCTGGAACATTGATTTTGGAATTGACTTGCATCTGTTTGGAGAAAATGGGAAACCCGACGCAATCGGAGGATTTGTACTGAGAAATGATTTGCCAGTGGGCGCCGTTGGCTGGAAGGCGGGGGAGCTGGTTTGGCACGGTTTGATATTGCTTTAGTAATGGTTTAACGGTTTGGTTCAATCCCAAAGCCGCTAGATTTCCTCTTGGCTTCTTAACCCCCCCCCTCCCCAAACTGGGGGATGTTGTTTTGTGCAAACAAAAAGGGTCACTGAACAACCTCGGAAGGGAGCGCCACCAACACGCGGCTTCGGCTTCCCACCCCTCAATCGCACGCCTGGCCAGGCCGAATGCCTTTGACCATGGGCCCACGCCTCATGCGAGACAGCAGTCTCTTCTTGGCCCGACCGCAAGGAGGGCGGGCCAAACGAGTGAGGGAACCAGTCATCGTCATGGGTGGGCATATGTTACCCCTGAGCTTGTTTAATTTTCATATGGAGTGCTTGAAGACAAAGTATGCCAGTGAGAAAGAGGGTCAAACAGATTTTCTGACTGTCAGCTTCCCTCTAGCTAGCTGGTGGTTTGGAGGTTGGAGGGCGGCCTTCCCAATAGCTTCCGCAACATGAAGGGTAGCCCCAAGCCACCAATCCAAGCCACTAATTGTGGAGCCCGAACCGTCCAAGATGGTTACACTTTGACTTACAAGGTTTCGAAAGGCCTTAGTATAACCACCACAACAGGCCAGGTAGCAGAAGCGCCTAAAATCACCGACAGGGATCAATTTTTTTCGCTGCACATCCTCTGGGTCACCTGAGCCTCACCGCTCCCTCGTCACCTGAGCCTCTCGGGCCTTGGGCCCCCCAACTCCTCATAGTCCCGGCGGAACTTCTCCACGTCTCGCTTGAAGGAGTGCACCGTCCTCGAGAAGCGCCCGGAAATCTCGTGCTGAGAGGCTAGGTCCTCCAGTGGAGGGGTTGGAATAAGGGTACCCGATTTTTTCTGTGGCCTGTTTTAGTAAGGGAACCCTCCCCCAAAAAAGAAACGGTAAAAGGGCACTGGGGGACCTAGGCTCCTGATAAAATGGCAGATGATGTGTGTCAAACATGAGTTCGGTAGCATCAACAAGATGGCTGGTTTGGAATGGTTGGAGTGGTTGTACCAACAAAAAGCAACACACACGCACATGGATCCCAAACCATGCTTCTTGGAGACTCTCCTTCTGAGGGGCCACACTTGCTACACTTGTTGGTTCCATGGGAGGTCCACCAAAGTTGTCAGACCTAGTGGAACAGGTGGGTGTAGCTAAATCAAGCTCCCAATACACCAAACACATATTTCAGGGAGGACTCGGGGGGCGGATGGGAAAGCAGGGAGGGCCGTGGGAAGTTGCGGCCACTGTTACAGACCTTCCCACTTCGCCACTTAAAGGACCAACCGCTCATTGCGAGCCAGACGGATCGGAGCGCAAAAAGTGACCACTCTTGGGTGAAAGGGAGAATGAAGGAAAACCGAGCGGTCAAAAGCTACAAAGCTAATGGGCAGTCACCAGTCAATGGTCTGGGCATGAGCCTTGGGATGGAAACCGTCGCTCCAGTCTGGGTCCCCCTGCTTGATGAGGTTCCGCTTGAACCTCGCGATCGCTTTGATGAGAAGCCGTGCCAGTCCCCACCCCAAAAAGGTAGCTGGGTGAACAAGCGTCTGGACAGAACGAGTATCCATCCCCTTTCAGCTGGGGAGACTCAAAATCTATGCGCTATCGCACGTGTCTTACAAACTGCTCGTTGCCCCTTTGATTCCACCAAAGAGATCCAAAAAGGGTTTCAGAAAGACGAGCCCGAGCAAAACAGGATCTGGAGGGTCACCAAACACCTGGGGTTCACAAAGGCCAAGTGTGACCATCTTGTTGCAAATGGCCGACATTAGCCAACTCAATCGAGACGACGATCGCTCGCGCCCGTTTTGCTGTAGCTAGCGAGGCGGCGTCCCGTACAGCAAGGAAGCGACGTTGTCATCTGTATGGTACATTGCTGGCGCCTTGGCTGGTAAGCGGCAACTTTGCTTCGGTGAAGGGGGTTTCTCAAGATTGCTTTAACCACTTAAAAGGGAGTCCACAATATTGAAAAAAACCATGTGCAAGTCATTACTGCAACTGGAGTGCTGAAACGGGAAAGCTGTTCTGTGTGATGGATTTCTGGCATTTAACCCTTGCCTTGCCAGCAATTTTCAGCCTCTTTTAGAACGGAAGGGAATGATCAAGAAAAGCTAGAAACCAACAAATTGTGAGCGCCCTATCAGGGCCTCCATGTGCTGGAAACGCCACATGAACTTCTGAAGAAGGCAATCAAATCGAGATGTGCGCTAAATGAATGTTCTCTCCGAGTCTGCGGCAGCTGACCGCCAAATCTATCTCACAAATGAATTGGACATTGGGAAGTCTGCTGTGGTGTTTTCCTTCCGACGTTCCTTGGAAACCATCTAGAATCTCAAACAAGGGGTCCCCAAGTTCAGGACAGGACCTGTCCGGATCAAGGCTCTCATTTGGGATTTTCAGGGCGCAAAACGGCCAATCTGCGCCCTTTGAATCCCCCCCCGCCCTCAAACTTTACAGATCACCCCAACCCCTCCGCAAATCATCAAGAGTCTTGAGTGTTCCTCAGAAAGGCACCCAGACACTGAAACATGCTTCGTGTTGGCTCCCAAACCTTCAAAAATCCGAGACTTGTTTGACATTTCAAGTCATTTCCTGGAATCCCATGTAAACATGGGAGCAAAAAACAGTGTAGGAGCAAGCAATGCTGGCGCCTGGAAAACGGGTTACCTAGAAAGCGTCCGCCTGTGGATAGTTTGATTGAACAATTAAAAGGGTCCCTGTAGAAACCCTGGACAAATGAGGGGTCCCTTGTCGTTCCGCCACACGAAGGCTTCCTGCTGCACTGTGCGCTACGGGGGCCCTGCAAGTTCGCATGGTTTTTTGCCACACTAGCGACGACCAAGTCCAATCCAAGGTTCGTTCATCGCTTCAAGCTGTTCGTTCAGCTTCTGCGATAAGACCTCGCGCTTTTTGGTGCACTCCGATTTCCCAAGCGATTGTGGTTAGTCAGGTTGGTCAGGGGTTAGAGTTTCCTGTGTGTGTGTGTTTTTAGGGGATCTCCGAAATGGCTTCAGTTTTTGTTTGGTTTCCTTTTAAAACCCACCGAATCAGCCACCCACTTGGGATTCAGGTCCCGCTGCTCAACCCTGGGCTCGAACATACCTCCCAGCTGGCGGCTTCTCTAGGGTTGACACCACAGCCCAGTCCAAGGTGACATGTTTGAGCGGCCCGGAATCAAGTATCAAAGCAGTTCTTTGTCTTCGCAAAGCTTCAAACCACCCCCTGTCGATCACTGTCGGTTTCGTGGAAAACGGTCCACCAAACAACAGCCCTACAAGGTCCATGGATTTTTGGTTGTTTTCGGGGCGGCTGGTCTGCGCTTCCCCGTATGGTGGTGCGGGGGGCGCTCGGGCCTCGCAAATGGAGCCCAAGGATCGAGCCATCCGTCAAAGGAAGCTCCTTCCAACACCGGATCTAGACCCATCCAACTAATAGAAAATGTCACCCACCAAGTAAATATGCGGGACACCCTATGAATCAACCTGGGGTACGTATTACTTGGATCTGGAGTTCCCATTAGCCACTGTGAGTTCCTTCCGTTAGCTTCCCTTCTGTGCAGAAGCCACCCATTCCGCTGCCCTCCGATCGATAGCGATCGTCCACCATGAGAGTCATCATCTAAAACAAAAACAAAAAAACATCCGTAAAAAAGAAAAAAACATGGCATTCCAAATGTTAAACCCGAAACCATGCAAAGAGCCAAACAAAAGGTCAGCCGCTTAGTCTGGCTTTCCAGCCCCCCACAAAAACTGATTCTTCCAGTGGTACTGTAACCAACAATCAGCGGTTGGGACCCGGGTGGTTCCAAGCCAAAAGCCGCCCAAGGCGCCGCCACTTCGGCCTGGTACCCGGCAGCTTCGATCCTCGGATGCGGTCGCGCGCAGGCAGTGACCCTAGGCCTCGAACCCCCCTGCGAAGAGCGACCACGTAGTTGCCATGGGACAATGGTGCAAACATGTAAGAAGGCAAAAGGCGAGCTACGTCTGGCCATGTCCAAGGGATTGGAATGGATTGATGCCCCCGACCAACCCCCAAGTTAACCTGTTAGCGGACCATGGCACATGCCCACGTTGAATATCCCCACGCCCAAGAGAAGCTTCAGAAGCCATGTAAGGGGCTCTCCGACCTTTTCAAGAAGAAGCTCGTGGTTCCCCAGCCCTCGACAACACGTCATGTTCTCACCGATCATCTATAATCCGAAAGCAACATAAGCAACATGAGCGTGAAGCGCAAGCCCTGCGAGCCCTTTCGTCCTTGGTAATCAACCTGGTGGATCAATTGGGGGGGAGGGGTGAACCAGGGCTTTATTAATCCAAGGGGCTCTCATTAAATTAATAACATACCCCTTGCTTCCGACTCCCTCATGTGTATAAGCCTTTTGTCCTCGATTCTCTCCTCAATGCCCTCTTGAATGGAAAGCCCCACTTTCAATCCACCAAGGCTGTATTAACCAACTGGGTTCCGTTCATCCGTTGTCAAGCGCCGTTTGAACAATCCGTTGGTTCGTTT
This sequence comes from Effrenium voratum, assembly GCA_963377175.1. Lineage (NCBI taxonomy): Eukaryota > Dinophyceae > Suessiales > Symbiodiniaceae > Effrenium > Effrenium voratum. Next base: position 601,546 of record CAUJNA010003256.1, on the reverse strand, counting down.
CCTCTACACCCACAAACCCCGGCCTTGCTGTACACTGTTGGTTCATTTGGAAGTAGCAGAACACCAGCCCGAAAATCGCAAAGGACGTGCCCCACGTAAGGCATAGCATTAACCATCAAACTTCGCCCAAAGATTCTGGCAGATATTTGGCCTACAATCGCATAAAGAGCCTGGGGGCCCCCATACAACTCACAAGGCCCCTTCCAGAAAATGCTGTCTTCCAAGGACCCCCTAGTCAGGTTCCATGTGAATGGAAGAATAGCTTGTTTTGTCTGGGCACCCGCTAAGAAAAATGAGAAAGTATGTCAGTGATAGTCAAAACAACAAGGAAACGTATAAAACATATTCCCTTCAGCAAATGGAAGTGTTGAAGCACAACAGGTTTCAGATTCCAACATGGGAGAACAACGTTTCTAGGGCACATGTTTAAACCTTGCTGGTGCTCAGGGAATGACCGCCGGGTTTTGGGAATGAGCCGTTTACGGTTTCCTGAATGAAGGACACCACCTGGATGGTTTTTGTAGGGGGTCATTCGGCCGTGGCTCAAAAACATGTACCAAAATGCTTTTTCTGTGGTCTATTTTGGTAGGGGAACCCTCCCAACCAAAAAAGGGGTGAGAAAGGGCACTGTTGGGATTGAACCGTTTGGGTATTTCCGAATCCAGGAAACCATCGGTTCTTGTAGGGCCTCATTTGGCTGTGGCTGAAAAATATGTACCACAACCTCCATTTGCTCAAGTCCCCTGGGAAAATGTTTATTTCCAGTAGTGATGGATTCCCTTTAAAATCAACAGGGGAAATATAAAAAACATATTGACCTAATAGAAGAACATGCCACTCTCGAACCGAATGCCCTGGCGCCCGGTCTCAGTCGAGAGGCTCCGCCTCCTCGTGGCGCAGCCGGAGCTGCTGGGTCTCCGGGGAGTTGGGGGCCACCTGCGGATGTTGCGAAACGAGGCCGGGGGGGCGGGGGGTGGCATGGGGATGGCTTAGACCACCATGAGGATATATAATTTAATTGTGTTTCTTTCTTTTTGTTGCTTTTACGTTTGGATTAAACCAGGGTACACTACTTTGTCCATTTAAGTCCTTCTACCATCTGTTTTTCTTGTGGTCTTGGGGGTCCCAGTGAAAACAAGAAGAAAAAGCACGCCGCGGGCTCATTTCGGCCCTTGAAACCCGTGTCGCACCCCACCCCCACCCCAACCCCCCCACCCCGCCCCGGACCCCAGCGCCCCACTCCGCCCTGCGCCTGGCACAGGGAGTCCAGGTGCTCCGAGAGCTCCTGGAAGGCCTGCCTCAGCTGAGCGCAACTCAGGCGCCGCCGAACCAGGGGGCTGCTTCACAGGAAAAGCCGGCCGGGTCGCGGGTTTTGGTCGTTGGGTTTTTTGTTTGGTGGCTGTTCTTTCTTGAAAAAATAAATAAGCATACATATATATATATATATATAAACGGAAAGGGACAATGGAACCAAGCAAAATCAGGGTTGAGTTGGGAATTCCAGAGGACACGCAGGAAACCACTACAAAAGGAAGGCAGAATCAGGGAATGTTACACCTAAGCAGCGCCCAGAACCTAGATCTACCAAGATTGAGTATTCTAAAACGGTTAGGACAGCTCTTGCTAGAGCTGCCTCTCAGACCAAAGTGAGTCCAATTCTCCGCCGGGCTGCAAACTCGACTCCAAGAGGCCCTGCTTCTCCTCCAGCATCGCCCGCAGCAGATCCTGGCTTCATATTGCGGGACTGGCCCTGCACACTTTGGTGTACTGAAATGATCTTCCCAAGAAGCTAAAAGGCCATGTGACAAAGGGAAAGTGAGCAGGGGAAAGGTATGCATCCCCGACGATCCCATGTCCCGTGGGAACAATCACATCTCTAATGAGCCGCTAGAATGGGAGCTCAATATGGGCATGTGTCAAAGTAGGCGATCCCCACAACTGTGGTTTTCCATTGGTTCCCTTAAGTAACACCCCCAAAAAAGGATACCCCTAACAAACACAAAAACACTTCCAGCCTCACGTGGGGGAGACCTGGGTGTTCGACCAACCTACCTTCCCAACTCAAGTTCTCGCTTGAACCTTGATTTCCGTGCTTTGGTTTGGTTATTTATCTTTCTGTTTGTCTTTTAGAGGGTGGCCGAACATGAGCAAAACACAACAAAACAACACCGAAAGACAAAGACACACAACGCCAGGAACAATGAAGGAGTTCTGGAATCCGTAGTGCTCGGCAACTGGAACCCTCACTGACCAAGCAAGAGGCATTCGCAATAACTCCAGCCCGGAACCGCTAAAAGTGGAGCGAAGACTCGCATGCTCAGGGCCTTTCTGGGTACATGTTTAAGTATGGAAAGTATCTAATGGGAACCCAATGGTTGAACTATATTGGGGGGTGCCGGTTTTTGGTGGGGATTAGTCACTTTTGGAGGGAACTTTGGGCTCGTCAACGCACCAAGGCATGGAGGATCATACACAAATCTCAGAATATGTGGGACATCAAAACTTGGAACAAGGCATCTGCACTGGAGCGCCAAGCAAACTTCCAAAGCGAGCTCGCCAGATCCACATGCAAAGGGTGCAGAGTTGCCCCAGAAAAGCGCGTTGCCATGGAGCCTGACCAGTTGGATTCAGGGTTGGACCCGTACCACCAGTGAACATCCCCCACTTAAATAGACTGGGTGGTGAATTCACCTCCAAAAAGGTACCATGGGTTTGGACCCACGGCCATGTCGCCATTTGACGGTGTCCCTTCATCCGACATCCAGCCTCCTTCTGGAAGCGATCGGACTCGCGGCCCGCCGGGGCCTGCCAAAGGCCCGATCGTCGCAAGATTGTTCGGCCCAAGGAAAAGCGGCACCCCAAAATGGGCGGCTTTCCTTTTGTTTCCCTGTCAAACCAACGCCAAGAAGGGTGCCCTCAAAAAAAACAAAAACTTGCATGGCCTCAATGGTGGTCAGATCTCTGGGTGAACGGTGATATGGACATTTGAGGTAGAAACTTGGCACGACCGCAATGACAAGTTCCCATCCCTGAAAGTGGTTTGCCTTTGCAAGGTGAGCAGCCCTGCAACTTCTGGCACTCTGGCCCTCATAAAATCTCTGGCCACCGTGGCTATGGCACCTTCAAGCCAGGAGGGTGTTGGGCCTTTCGATCAACCCGCCGGATCCATAGGGGGCGGAAGCTGCAGCCCCCCAAAAAGGTGAAGCTTCCCCTCGAAGAAGAACACCCCTATTCATCGATCAGGGGTTTGATTCATCCTGGGGCCTATGATTGATGCTCTAACGAAAGAAGCCCTTACTTCACCACATGCTTGCCTCGGGAAGAGTCATTCCGTTCTCTTGGCGCACATTGGTTTTCTAAGACACGTTCGACTTGTCGGCGCCTTGAAGGGCACCAGCTGATGCGGCAAGTCCTGGGAATGCATCGACCGAACACCATGCTGACAACACACCGCTCCCTGGGTCCAGACTTGTCGTCTCGCCTAGGGAAAAACAAACAAGAAAAAAACACGGCAAAAGGCGAAAACCTACTGTAAAAGGTAAGCTAAGCCTGGCCATGTGAAACCAAGGGGTGTACTCACCCCTGTCTTTAGGAGCACTACCACCATGTGGCCCAAAGAGGCCTTTGGGATTCGGGCCCTTTTCGCACGAGGCAAAGTAGTTTGGCTTTTCAGGCTCCAAGTTGATTGGCACAGCAAGTAATGGAAGGGTTGCTCCCAGTGGTTCCGCACAGCTGCATATTTCAACAGCAAAGATTGTATGGAAGGGTATGGAAAGGTTGGGACCCGGTCATTTCCAACTCGCCACCTGCATTCTGACCTCCAACTTAGCTTTTGGCTGAAAGGGCCCAACCAACGGCAGGGTGGGGGGGGTTCAACACACATCCTTCCATTTCCGTAAGCCACCTGGAAAAAGTCTAGGCATAGATTCCCTTTGAAGCCAGCCAGGGAAAATCAAATGTTCATTTAGCAAATGGGTCAAACCCCCATACCCAGTGAACATCAACCAATCCCCACTAACATCGGTTCAAAAATGGGTGGTGAATTCACCTACCAACCAAAATGGGATCCCATTGGTGCTGACGGCCATTTATAGCAAATGGGAGCGGTTTTCACCCGCGCGCCACGGCCCGTCCTCATAGCCACCCCCAAAGCCGCCGAAGGCGTCCTCATGGTGCCACCGCCGCCGCTCCAAGTCTGCAGGAGGCCAAGCGGTCGCCTGACCGCGGACATCCGCTTGCGAGGCGGATTTTTTTGGCGCGAGTGAGCGCGAGTGATCGAAAAAAGGCGTCTTTAATTGGGGACGCCTTAGGTCAGCGTGTGGTTATAGGCTTAGGCAATACTGAATGCAAAATAACCCAACTAGTGTTCTCCTTGCGTGAGGGGGAGGGGTAGAACCACATTGTAACGATCTGGGCGGTATACGATTCAATCGCGATTGCATCATGCAAGGCGCGGAGTACTGGACCATTCCATACATTGAGGCCACCGGAAACCAGTTGGAGCCCGAGGATTCATCTCCCATTTGCCAGGATCCTGTGAAAAAACGGGCTCCCTATATTTCCATCCTGCAAAGAGGATGTCTCCCCGACATGGTCTGGTACACAAGGGCCAAAAAGCAAGTCCCTTGCCCATCAGGCTGTGCGTCAAACCACCTTTGCGAAAGGAAAGCTGTGGAAACATGTGTCCAACGCAAACCAAACTATGCACGGCCAAGAGGATGCACGACTGGTTGAAAGGCAAGTCAGGTGACTCTTGTCCGGCCTGAGTTTCATGCCCCCAACGCATGCAACAGTGGGTGTCATTTCTAAGCTTACCCCCAAACGGGTGTAAACTTCACAGGGACACCTAGATGAGGGCCCGCCAACGTGTTTCTCTGGGCCAAGAGTCTGCTCTTGGGTTTCGCCCCCTAGTGAGTTGATCCCTCAGCCAGCGCCTGTTTTCCAAAGGCCAAAGAAAGCAACAAGCCCAAACAGCTTGGGAAAGTAAGTGAAGGATTCCAACTCTGGCTCCACAAGCCTCAAACTTAAGAATGAGGTTCCACACCCTGGTCCCAGCCACTGCTTGTTGGTTTCCGTTCTTGGAATCTTGGACATTGGAAAAAGCGTTCGTTGGGGGTTGGCCAACCCGTCCGCTGCCCGAAGGAGCTGGGAATCCAGGTCTACCCCATTGAGGCCTCGACCAAAAATCACTCAGGAGGAATAGAAAAAAGTAAACTTATTTTTAGTAGCGCTAGGTTCTATTTAGAATCAACCGGATGTTTAGCTAATATCAAGCGAATGCAAGCTTACTAAAGTAATCGTCGGATTGATCTGGAGCATCGAACTCGGTGGCCCCCCTTCTAGGAAAATCACATCTCTACATGGGGGTTATATTCGGGTCCACTGTTTCCCTCCGAACACAAGTGGTCCACGTTTGGGGGTTCCTCCATTCGGGCCCGGAATCCGACGTCGTAGCATCAGAAAACCCCCGGACTCCCCGACGAACAAATTACCTCCAAGTGCTCCGGTAGCGCCAGGTCCCGGCTGGCATCCTCGATGAGCCATGCCCCCAAAAAAACGGATTGAAAAGAAATGCATGGTTGGATCCATTTTTTTTTGGGGGGGGGAGAACCCCCCATTGGGTGGTTGTAGGGGGAAGCCACTATGTTTGGGTTCCTCAATCTTAAAACATACCCTCTGGTTTCAGAATTGGAGGTTTTTGCTTTTTTTTTGGCAAATGAGAAGCATATCTGAAAGTGAAACCTCATCATTTTTCGACCTAGCTGACCTGAAAAGGACACATCTGAAGCGGGTTCAATTTTGTGGCGACGACAAGCTGGGACACCTCAAGCTCTTTGGGGCCAGGAAACGGGTATCATTTCTTATTTGGCCAACAAAGCTCCCAAACTTTTTGGGCCACTGACAAGGTCCAAACCCAAGCTTCAAGTCCAGAAACTCAACGAGTCATACATTCAGTCAAACTGGCAGCTGTCAGCCTTTGGGGGAAGCCTCCGGCCAAAGCCGTTTCGCTGCAACTCTTTGCAGAACAATTCGACGGCGACCAGTTCGGAGGTGGTTTCAAAAGCTAGGGGAACCCCGAAGAATGACTTTCCTTTTGGTTTCCCGGCGAAACTAACCAAGACGGGAACCCTCAAAAAAAGCACACACACACACACAAATGTTGGAGGTGTCCTGATTAAAAATAGCAGCGCCAGAGAAAAGGAACCCCTTGCTGGGATTGACCATCTTCATTGGGAAAGCCATCAAAGAAAAGGATACCACCGAACCACTGGTCTGCAAGTAGCAACTGTCAGAAGTCACAACAAGGGGGCTTTGTGCGCTTTGACTAGTGTGGCAACCCGGGAGTGGCTGATCCGAAGCCTGAATCCTTAATCGGCAGGACACCATCTAACACAAGACATAAGGATTGAGGATTTGCTCGCACCAAGCCACCCAAACCTGCAGAAAAAAAAGAACCAAACCGCAAGGGAAACCAAGTTCCACCTGGCACAGAGGCGCACCTCCTGCGTGAATTGAAACCCCAAAAACGCTCTCAAAGTTTGTAGTGTCGGTTATGGTTACCACCCAAAAAAAGAATAAAAAGAAAAAAAGGTCCAAAAGTCCCGCAGAATAAACATCCAGTTCAGGAACTCATCAAAGCTCGGACTCCAACTTGTGCTTCCGGGGCCCCCGGCGCTTCCGGAGCCCAGGGATCGCGGCCCCATCGCCCCGAAGAAGTCCAGGCCGTCCGAGCCCATGGCACCGTCCTGGACGAACGGAGCGAGCCACCTGGACGAAACCGCTCCTGGTTTTCGCTGGTTCCAGCTTTGTGGGTCCCAGCTCCTGCTAGCGCCATGGGTCCCAACTATCTGCTTTTTGGGCTACAGTACCAAGAGGATGCTGGGCCCCGGCTCCTTGGAAAGTAGCTTGTTGGACAATGGAAAAAAGCTGTTGTTGGGGGTGCTGGTCCGGTTGTTTGTGCCTTGTGCGTCCCTTGAAGTTTTTGGTAGCTTCGCCCCAAAAAGCAAGCCCAAATTGACATACTAAGTTGTGAGTTTTTGGGTAACGCCCTTGTTTTGGGTCAAACTCCGAAGCAATAGGCAGCCCAAGTGTTCCCCACATTTGTTGGTAGCCATACGCAGCTATACTGTGGCTCGGCAAAATCCGCTTGCACCATGAAGCTATGTATACTGTACCAATGGACCTAGCAACTTGTGCAGGATTCTAACCATGCAGTGCCGGAGCATCGGCAAAAACTGACCGACCAAATGTTGGAATCTAAAGGGTGCTTGCACACTCTTAGCCAGACTTAGACCCCTTGCAACAGCTAACTTCTTGCTCAGCACGCCAACTGCAAAAAATGAAGGTGGGGTTGTTCCCCAAAACAAGGCTGAGGCTTTGGAAGGATCCAGGTAGACCCCCCCCTTCAGCACATTGAGGCCGTGGGATGAGCGAGTCGTCTGCCTGGAACAGCGGCACCGTCACCTTCCGCTTCCCCGGCCTCGGGAAACCGGTCTGGGTCTGGAGGGCGTCTCGGAAACCACAAGTGACCCAGACCCTGCCCGGCTTGGACAGCGCCTGGGGATTTTGCACAGACAAAGCAGCTGTTGGGGGTGCCGGTTTTGGCGTCCCTCTCAGCAAGTAAAAAAGAAATGGGCTAGCTAGCACCAGAAAAGGGAAGATGTGGAGGGAAGTCAGGGGATGGAACAAGTTGGATCGCTTGCGCCAAAGGACTGGGCTCCCGCCTTCCATTTGCGTTTCTCGTCAAGGCGTATCAAGCCCCCATGCCAGGGGGGGGTCGGTAGAGTTCAAACACATCTGTACCGTCTTTACCAGTTCTGACAGCCTTGGCCATCTAAATCGCCCATGCAGCGGTGGGCAACAAGCTGCGCTGGTGCTGCAAGTGGTTGTCTTACCTGTGGCTTTTTGAGGATAGTTGCTTAACTTTCTAGGGATTGGCATTGTCCCCCCGAATGTCCGCCCAGTGGTGCTTTGCATAATTGAGGCGCCTCAAAACCTCCCGCATGGACACACAAAGGCTATGTTGCAACCACCTTTTTTCTGGTCTCGCTTTCTTAGGGCTTCGCAAGCTGCAAAAAGTGCTTTGTGCGTCCGTGACACACCCAGAAAAGATGCCGTGCTAGTCCTCCTTCTCTCTAAAGGCACACCTCAAAGGTTGCCAAGCTGCTCGTTGATGGTCATGGTGTACAGGTTGCCATTTGCAGACCACATGTTCGAGCCTGCAAGGCGCAAACAATTCTGCAACCCTTAAGCTTGAAAGACTTGAGCAACCGACCCTGTCCCTAAGCCCCTAGAGAAGCGCAGTTGCATGCGCTGCTTCAGGCGTCGCCTTGCGCGCATGCTGAGACTGTTCTACATTCGCAGCGAGTCGCTTCTTTGAAACTTCTCTGCCGCGCTCTTTAGCCTGACCCTCGGCAAGTTTCCCAAAGTCAGGCCCCAAGTAAGTGGGGAGGTGTCCGAAACTGGAACTCACCGCCAAACGCCTAAAACCAAACATAGCCAACCACCAACAAGCACCAACGATTAACGCACACAAACAACCACCCGAAGAGCCGATACCTACTTCAAACCATTTGGGGGGCGGTAGGTTCCTGTGTCCCCTTTATACATCACCCCGAAGGAATCCTCACTTCGAGATTTGCTTAACAAACCCTGGTCTTTCTGATTTGCGGTCAAGGTTAGTGAGGATCATGAGCTCACCCCAAAATAAGAGGGAGCGGGATCACTTTTGTGGAAACACCTTTCTATGAATCTGCTAGCCGAAATCCGGGGCCAACATGTCAAAACCCAACGATTACAAAACAAAGTGCGGATGCGAAACAGATTGTCATAAAAACCAATACATCGAGCAATGCAATACACAATATTTCCCGCAACAATTGCCACGCAAACGCATGGGTGTCGTGTTTTCTGGGTGATCCCCAAACAAGCAACTTCCGCCCCCCCCCCCCCCGGCCAAAAAAAAAAAGCCTCACCCCCCCCCCCCCGAAGCCCCCCGGCGATGGAGCATCCACAAGTCTCTGGCCTTGCGCGTCTGCCAGCGCCCGGGGCGCCGAGGCCGGCGTTGGGCGCGACACGGCGCAGGGATTCCTCGCGGAGTCCGCACGGGTGCGGGTGGAGGGGGTGGGTTGGGTGAGTGGGGGCTGGGTGGGGGTGGGTCGGATGAGTGCTCTCCAGAACGGTCCAACCGATGCAAAAGAACCGAGCCTCAAAAATCACATCTTGGAGTCCTATATGTTTTATGGCCCCCGTTAGCTGCAAAGGGAATTGTCACTACTGACTACTGGATGCACGAAACACATTCCGCAAAGTTCAACGGAATGATTTGATTCCCCCACGTAAATACCAAAGAATGGCTTCAACCATGCCCCTAAGAAGCCATATGATTCGATTCCCCCACGTACATACCAAACAATGGTTTCAACCCTGGCTTCGAAGTGGTGCGAAATGGATTTCGTCCACCCACAGTATGTGAGTGCCTTTTCTTTTGGGGGGTGGCTTCCCTCTGTGGGATGCCAATTTAAATTTGGCCCACATTCGGGGGATAAAGAAACCTAGTTTTATGATTATGTTTCAAATATTTAGTTTACCCTAAACTATGAACTAGTTATGGAGGAGACCCTGGCAAAAGGGAAACCAACAGGATACCGCCAGTTGAGGGAGCTCCAATGTACGATACCAAATTTTGTCATGATCGTAGAATCATAGGATCATCTTTGCAAGGTTTAACTTATACTCTGCAGTTCCCCGAAAGGACGCAGGACACGACTGATTGGTGGCAACTTTAGTGAGTTCCCGTTCAAATGAACCATAGGCCAGGCTGCAAGACCTGATTCCAAGGGGCCCCCTCAATTTCCTGTTGAACCTCTAAAAATGGGCGGTTTTCGCAGAACCTGCTGCAAATTGCAACCGTTCCAGGGAAATTGCAAGCACAGCTCACAGGTTCCATGTCTTGTCCCCCCGTCGCTCATGCCCAAGACCACCCCCACCCCACCCCACCCCACCCCACCCCACCCCACCCCACCCCACCCCACCCCACCCCACCCCACCCCACCCCACCCCACCCCACCCCACCCCACCCACCCCACCCCCCCACCCCACCCCACCCCACCCCACCCCACCCCACCCCACCCCACCCCCCCCACCCCACACCCCACCCCACCCCACCCCACCACCACCCCACCCCACCCCACCCCACCCCACCCCACCCCACCCCACCCCACCCCACCCCACCCCACCCCACCCCACCCCACCCCCCCACCCCACCCCACCCCACCCCACCCCACCCCACCCCAAGCAGAGCAAAACTCACAGGTCCGAGGCGCGGCAATGTGAGCGCTACCGCGTCCGGGGTGCCAGGCCCCACCTCCCCTGCGCCATTGATGGCCGCCACCCGGCAAAGATATCCTCAGCCCGAACCGGCCGCGTGGGCGGGGGGGGGGGTCGCTCTGCTTGGGTGTGAGTGACTTGTTTCGGGCTACCTTCTTTTGTGGTTTTGAAGGGAAATCAAGAGGAGTAAGGGGGGTACTGTACCTGAGCAAAGACTTTGAGTTAGCCTTTTGTTGGTGCAGCCGGCCTTTGCTCCCAAAACAAGACACCCTTAGGTTGTCCCTATTCTTCTTTGCAGCTTCTCAACGCAAACTGAACCCCAAGAATAGTCATGTGAAACAGAACACGTGCCTGAACAAGTACAAATGGCAGGATTTGGGCATGACTCGAAGTGAGGGCATTGCAATTTGCAGGGTTGGACGAGTCAATCCCTCGTGAAACAAAGTCTGTTTAAGCCACGAGTTGCTTTCGCAACTTGTTAGCCAGACATCGGAACTCCGCCGAAAAGGAAAGGGCGGAAAGAACTCGGCCAGAAGCCGCCGAGTTCAAGAACCCAGAAATACCCCAACGCCCCAAGATTCGTGGGCCGGTATGCTCAAAAAGGCCTTCTTTTTGTATGGCTCTTTGAGCGGCCCTGGCGGTTTGGAGGTTCGGGGCACCTTCCCCTTTGCCTTGAGGAGCTCGGCGTTCAACTCCCCAAACCACCAATCCAAAGTACTTAAGAGGGGAGCTGAATGAAGGCTCTGGAGGAAGCCCGAAAAGAAGCTTGAGGTGTGCGGGTCTTTTGATCGGAAGCCAAGGCTCGTCCGATGGAGGGGTCCAAATCTTCCGTGTGGATCTCTGCGCGCTGCAGGCCTGTGGCGTTGTGCTTCACGTGGCCCACCTCCAGCCACTCGTTGGGATCCGCGTCCTTGGGCTCGAAAACACGAGCTTTGGGCTTGCGATGTTGCATACGTTTTCCCAAGAGGGAGGTACACCATGAGGCGGCCCTCACAGCCTGGCATCTAGCTGTTTACCCAAAGCAGGATAGACTTAAATGGCCGGAAGTCCGCCAGTCATGCCCCTAACCTTCAACCCAGGTTTTGATTGTGGTGCTGTTCAAGCCCCGACTTAACCCCACGAATAATGTGCACAAGCCCTGCAGGAAACAAACACACACAAAAACAGCACGAAACCAAACAAAAGGCTTTTTGGGTTTGTTGGAGCTTTTAACGATGGTTTTGGAGTAGGGCCGGAGTAGGGGTCAAAATGCTTACCGAGGAAGTACCTCTTGGGCCCAGAAAGGTCCCTCGCAAAGTCCTTGGGTTCCGAGCAGCAACCCGAGCATGTTTCTTTTCCCGAATCGGTGATGAAACATCAGGGGCTCTGCCTCATTTCAAATGGACATGCTACTCACTTCTTGGGACTGCCAAAAAGTCCAAACCTTTTGTTTACCACTAAATTGGTCCAAGCCATGAAATTTAAAGTTTAGGAACTCAGGGAGATTTAAAAAACAAACTACATAGTTAGCCTACGCTAAAATAAAAACAACAGCGAAGGGTTTTGGAGAGGAGACCCCCACGAATCTAAAGCAACACCAAAAGGACTTCTTAAGAATTCACCCGTGGCACTGGCAGCGCGACCTTTGGCGTCGCCAAGTGTCTGTGGCAGAGAAGGGTCTAACCCAGATGCGGTAGGCAACTAAGCTGGCACCGCCATCGTACATCCTCGGGCGAAGTCGATATCACTGGCTCATTCATAACCCAAAAAACCCTCGCAGTATTGTCCTTTTACGATTTCAGGGGCAGCTCCTTTGTGGGTTACCCGGCATTGGAATCACTGGGCAGGATGAAAATCATGTTTGATAACAAGGGATGCCTCTCCAAAAGCAACTGGACAAATCAGGGGCAATTTGTTTTGCAGCTTTCAATTGGCCTTGCCGCGTTTGTTCAGCGACCCTGGAAATACTTGAAGCTTTTCTCGGCTGGTGGAATTGATTTTTAATTTTGAGCAAAGAACCCACCAAACAGTGGGTGAACAGCTTGGCTGCTTTCAGGATCTACATCTCGATCCTGAACTCAGGGGCCCTTGTTACCGAGTCAATGCTTCCCCACATCAACCCACATCACCCACATCGATCCTTTGGTGGGTGAACCGCTCGGAAAGCGAACTTGCCTTTCCAAAGGTGAAATCTTGTTAGAACCCTGTTGTGATCAGGACAGGCTTTGTTTTCATGCAGCTTGCAAGGGCCAGCCCTGCTCTTGTCAAAGGCAATTGTAAACATCACCTTTTGGGCCGTTGCTGTGGCCTTCCATACTGCGCCTCCGCGTCCGCACAGCAAAAGAAACCAAACCCCCAGAAAAAAAAAAGGTCGGAGCGCTTGTTGCGGTTGACCCCAGTTTTGCGGAGGGAACCCGAACCAAGGGGATTTACCTAAAAGTGACATCCTCAATACCCTCGAAAACGGGGGAAAAGAGGACCAGAAGCAACAAATTCTGATGCGCCCACAGGTTGGGGACCAACACTCCTATGAAAGGCAAAAGGACCTGCCCCACCGGGTGCGGCCCTTCCCTTACATTCTGGTCCTCAGGAAAGCAGAAGAGGTGTTGGACCGGCCCAGGAGTATCCCTTAGCAACACCTTCTTAAAGAATGAGCAGATGATAGCGTGTCCATTTGGGGTATGCAAGTTGGCCCTTAGGAGAAGAAAACAGAACAAGAACAACTGCAAACTCCTTGAAAAGTACAGTTTTAAAGCTGCCGAGACTAGCTGCCTGCCCATTCTGAGTCCCAAGAGAGCCCTCTGAGAAGGCACTTGTTGCTTTTGGCATCCTGCGGTTGTGGGATTCGGCTGGGCCACCAAGTCCGAGTCTCGCCCTTCCAACCCCTACGGGTGAACTCCCATGAAGTTTTGCAACTCTACACCTTGCACTGACTGGACAGCCGCGCATGAGTTGAGCTTTGAGCACACTAAACACTCAAACTGGACTCAGTTCCGCCAAGCGCAATGTGCAATAGGCGACAGTTGCTGCAAAAAGGGCCACCTCCTTTAGCAAACCATTGACCTGGACAAGCTGGACAAGCCGCGCTTGGGAGCGAGTTCGCGGCTTTCATCGCTTTTGTCCCCGATTGAAAAAAAAAAGAAAACAAAAAGAAAAACAAAAAAGAACCTGGAGCACCCGTCGTTACCTAAATTTCTGCCCTTAGCCCAAACGTATTGCAAAACCAGGGGTCGTCACCAAAATATGGTAAACGTACACTTTTTCCTACTTCGAGCGTTTTTCCCAAAATCGGGCTGGTCGGTCCTCCAAGATAATCGGTCGCTGAAATTTTCGAAAGGAGCGAGCAGAAATCGAAGTGCAAAACGAGCGCAAATATCCGCAAAACGAGCGCAAATATCCGCAAACGAGTGCAACAAAAAAAAACGTAACAATGCCCGCCTTCCTCTGGATGGAAGAAGGGGATTTGGTCGAGCGTTTTTCGGGGGGCGAGCGTTTTTTGGGGGGTCGAGCAGAAATCGGTAATTCGAGCGTTTTTTTCTCGTACCTAAAAAAAAAGGCACGTTGGGTGCCTCAGGAAGGAACAAAAACCGACCCGACCCCACCCCTCTGACTCCGTTCTCCGCTCTCTCCGTTCAAAGCGTCGGGGCGTCCCACTCCACCGCCAGCACGGGGCCATGGCACCCCGCGAGGCGCAGGGAGCCGCAGGCGGAGGGCGCGCAGGGCCCGGACCGCACCTCCACCTCCTCGGGCTCCGAGAGCCCCACCTCAGCCGCTTTGTTTTTGTTTTTGTTTTTCTCGCAGGGCTCCTCGTCTTCCTGTGGACATAGGTGTCCTGTTAGGGCAAATAGATGGGTTTCCCTGGTAGATGATTAAACCACCGGGTAAACCAGGGAATCGCCATCGATTATTCCTACCAAAACAAGCAAAAAAGAAACACCTATGCTTGTGGAGCTGAGGGTGCTGCACCAAACTTGGGACCACACGTTGTGTTGTAGCTGAAACAACGGGTTTGGTGGCGAGCCAGGAAACTGGGACCGAGCTGCCATGGGGGTGTAAGGTATGAATTCAAGTGAACAGGACTTAGCCTTTCCCCATACAAACCACCAGCCTGGACTGGTGCATGCATGGATAGTTGTGTGCTTCTCAAACAAAAGGCCTGCAGATGGGGGTCCACCATTGTATTTTTGGAAATCCCGCATAGATAATCTTAGATTCGGAGATGCAACCTATACTGCGGGGTCCGCTGTGTATGAAGTGTACGGGCTTTGGGGCACTTGATTTCTGGGAGCAAACTGTGGGCTACCCTGTGCTTGAGCTCATGAGCTCGTGCGCGCGGCCGGTTTCATAAGCGCAGGGTGAGAATCAGTCACCCTACCCTTATAGGCATAGGGGGCCGGGCGCATAAGCGCACAAATAAATACACTTGACTGGGGGGAGGGGACAAATCACACGCTCAAGGAAAGCGACGCAACAGTACCCCAGAGGGCACCCAACTTCTTCTGTTCTCAAGGGCATGTGTGGTCGATGTTTGGAGCCATCAAGAATTCTCACCTCCATACCTGCAAGCAACCCACAATTCGAAAATGCCTTTGAGTGAGCAGAAAAATACCTTTTCAAAAGGAAGCTCGTTTTAGCATGGGCCGCAAACAATCACCATCCCAAAGAAGCTTCCCCACTTCTGGCATGTCAGCCAAAATGCAGGTTCGTTGCACCGTTGCACCCCCAACGAAACATGATGACAGGACACGGAACTATCAGCCCAAAAAAACAAACACATTTTGAACAGTGAAGGACATCTAGGACGACTGGACGACTGGTCAACTCACCTCTCCTTTGCCTTCCTGACTAACATGGGACTTGACCTTTCGGGGTCCTGGAAGACCAGTTTCCGGTAGACCGTGGGTTCCGTGGACAGGAGGGTCGCCCCTATTCCTTGAAGATTCCTGGGGTCCTGGGCCCTCTCGAGAGTTTTCACCCGCCCGTGTCCCGGCCTCATTGACCGCGCACACGCGGAGCAGGTAGACCGTATCAGGCTTGAGCCCTTGCACTAAGAAGCCTCAGATCACCCCAGCCGCCGGTTGCCTCACAACCGAACCCTTTGCAACTAGAACCGGGAAAAAATGAGAACATACCGTGGATGGACGAAATCCATTTCGCACCACTTTGAAACCATGATCCAAAACATGTTGTGTTGGCATGTGCAGGCGAATCACCATTCAAGGGTTTCTTTGGTTTCTTAGGTGGTGCGGGATTTTGTCCATCCATGTCCAGTAGTGATAATTGAGGCCAAGGGTTCTTCGTGCGTGCATGCTAAATTGCACGAGCCCCCTGCGGGAAGGGATGAATAAGTGTTTTCAATACGTTGGGCAGAAAGAAGTAACACCTGCAACCCAGACTAAAAAATTGTAGTAAAACACTTATCCATCCCTTCTCGCAGGGGCTCGACTCAGATACTGCCCTGCAGCCCGCACTCTTTTTTCCGCTTCTCGCATCAAAACTGCACACTACCGTTTCGATTTGAACATCTGGCTGATGTTGCCAGACGGGGGCTCTTTTCTCTTCCGGCCAGCCTTCGCCTTGGGCTCCGGCTTGGGCTCCGGCTTGGGCTCCGGCTTGGGCCGCGCCTTTGCCTTTGCCTTGGCCTCTGGGACTGCAGCCTCACGGGCCTGGCGGGCCTTCTTTTTCGCCACCGCCTCTTGCTGGGGCTGGCTCGCCTTCCAATGGAGGAGGCATTTGGCTCAAATGGTCTGAGGTTGAATTTGATGAAGGCAGGGGGTGGTGGATAAAGCAAGTGAACCAAATAGACAACAGCGCCGTTCCGTCCAACTGCGCCTTGTCGCTGTTCAACTTCGCGTCCGCCTCAGCGCCCGCAGCGCCAGCAGGAGCCTCTGCATCAATCTTCTCGGTCTCCAGCATGCCCTGCGCAGCTATCGAAAAACACAACGTTGTTTGGGGAGGCCGTTGGAATTATGAAGCGTAGGGTAGGGGGTGGTGGCAAAATGAGTGAAGAAACACAACAACATCTATTCGTCCAACTGTGCCTCGTTGCTCTTCAACTTCGCGTCCGGCTCAGCGCCCGTAGCGCCAGCAGGACCCTCTGCGTCAATCTTCTCGGTCTCCAGCACGCCCTGTGCAGCTGTAGAAAATCACAGCGTTCTTTGCCGAGGCCGTTGGAATTATGAAGGGTAGGGTCGGGGGTGGTGGCAAAATGAGTGAAGAAACACAACAACATCTATCCGTCCAACTGTGCCTTGTTGCTCTTCAACTTCGCGTCCGGCTCAGCGCCCGTAGCTCCAGCAGGAACCTCTGCATCAATCTTCTCGGTCTCCAGCATGGTCTCCAGCACGTCCTGCGCAGCTATAGAAAATGACAACATTCTTTGGGGAGGCCGTTGTCAGGGTGGGTGGTGGAAAAATTAGTGAAAACCAAGAATACAGCAGCTATCTGTCCAACTGCGCCTCGTTGCACTTCAACTTCGCGTCCGGCTCAGCGCCCGCACCAGCAGGAACCTCTGCATCAATCTTCTCGGTCTCCAGCATGGTCTCCAGCACGTCCTGCGCAGCTATAGAAAATGACAACATTCTTTGGGGAGGCCGTTGTCAGGGTGGGTGGTGGAAAAATTAGTGAAAACCAAGAATACAGCAGCTATCTGTCCAACTGCGCCTCGTTGCACTTCAACTTCGCGTCCGGCTCAGCGCCCGCGCCAGCAGGAACCTCTGCATCAATCTTCTCGGTCTCCAGCACGCCCTGCGCAGCTATCCAAAAACACAACGTTGTATGGGGAGGCCGTTGCTACGATGAAGGTACTGGATAAGAATGAGTGAACTAAATACATATCAACATCTATCCGTCCAACTGCGCTGTGCCTTATTGCTCTTCAATTTCTCGCTCGGCTGCGCGCCCGCGGCGCCAGCAGGAACCGCTTCCGGGATGGTCTCCAGCAAGTCCTGCGCAGCTACAGAAAATGACAACATTCTTTGGGGAGGCCGTTGTCATTGTCTCTTCAACTTCGCGTCCGGCTCAGCACCCGTAGCGCCAGCAGGAACCTCTGCATCAATCTTCTCGGTCTCCAGCACGCCCTGCGCAGCTGTAGAAAATCACTGCGTTCAGGATTCAGGCCGTTGTCATTGTGAAGGGTGCGGGTGGTGGCAAAATGAGTGAAGAAACACAACAACATCTATCCGTCCAACTGTGCCTCGTTGCTCTTCAACTTCGCGTCCGGCTCAGCGCCCGTAGCGCCAGCAGGAACCTCTGCATCAATCTTCTCGGTCTTCAGCACGCCCTGCGCAGCTGTAGAAAATCATAACGTTCTTTGGGGAGGCCGTTGTTATTATGAAGGGTAAGGGTGGTGAATAAAATAAGTGTTGGGTGAACAAAATAAATTAAAAACATCTACCCGTCCAAAATCGCCTCGTTGCTCTTCAACTTTGCGTCCGGCTCAGCGCCCGAGGCGCCAGCGGAAACCTCTGCATCGATCTTGTCGGTCGGAAGCTTGGCGTGTGCCTCAGCGTCCGCGGCGTGAGCATGAAACTCTTTGTCAATCTTCTCGGTCTCCAGCTTCGCGTCCGTCTTTGAGCCCGCTGCATCCGCGGCACCAGGGCCCTCATGGGCTTCCAGTTCCACATCCTGCAACGTTTCCTCAACTTGCCTATGTTTTCAACTTTTGAAGTATGATACTACTTGAGGGTTAAAGGTGAGGGTTTAAAGATTGGTGGAGCAGTTGGTGGAGCTTTATAAGGGACATCAAGATCACTGCCTACGGCCTACGGCGACTCCGCCAGACCTAAAGCAGGCACGAAGTATTGTACGGCACTTTAGGCTATTGGGTTGAAGGCTTAGATATTTGTGGACCAAGAGCACTGCCCAAGGCCTACGGCGACTCCGCCAGACCAAAAGCAGGCATGAAGTATGATACTACTTGAGGGTTAGAGTTGAGGGTTTAAATATTGGTGGAGCAGTTGGTGGAGCTTTATAAGGGACATCAAGATCACTGCCTACGGCCTACGGCGACTCCGCCAGACCTAAAGCAGGCGCGAAGTACTGTACGGCACTTTAGGCTATTGGCTATTGGGTTGAAGGCTTAGATTTTTGTGGACCAAGAGCACTGCCCAAGGCCTACGGCGACTCCGCCAGACCAAAAGCAGGCATGAAGTATGATACTACTTGAGGGTTAGAGTTGAGGGTGACGCTTTGGCCAGCACTCATATGAAGCCCCAGCCCTGGCGCCGGGCTAGCGCTGCCGGTGGGATTTACATGATTTAGGTGGGGGCCCGCTTCATTTCGAAAAGGAAAAGCCAAGACGCAACAGGAATTATGCACGTACTGTATGTAGCTCCTTAGCCGGCCTTTTTGAACGGAAGCCATATGTATATATATATATAACATACATCTGCCATCACAAAGGTCCCCTTGCACATGCCCCCCAAGCTAGCAGCTGGCGCCGGTGCTCGGCCCCTTCTTGGGTGAGATTCTTATAACCTTACCAATTTCCGGGAATGATTTACATGGACACTCCCACCACTCAACTCACCTACCTGCAAGATAAACTCGGACTCGGAAACATAAAGCAGAGTCAAGATTGCCAGCCAACTCAACTCAACCTGAAACCGGGGGCCAAAACAAGTGACATCGCCCACGCACCTCCTGCTCGCTGTCACTCCCCCGGCGGGCGGCCATGTCCAGGATGCTGGGCACTGGCGGTTGTGCTTCCGCGACCGGGACACACTTCAGGAAGAGCTCCGTGTAGTTCTTCACCCTTACCTGATACACAAGCATCCCGAGATCCGAGGCCTTTCCGAAACACGATGCCATCGCAACCACTCCTTTCAATTGCCACTAGCACTGAAACAGCGAGTCTTCAATAAAGTTGGCCTGGTCGGCCACCATTCGCAAGGAGGCGTTGCACTGGTCTGGCAAGTGCATCCCGAAGATCCTGCAGAGTGTGGGAGGCAAGCATCGATACGATTGGAACGGGTGCCAGCAAGACCAACCTTGGACAACCGCACCAGCCATGCCAGCCTCAGGGCCACGTCAGTGTCGTGCACCGCTTTTTCCAGCAGCAGGTACCCGCCCGGCAGCACTAGGACGTCTCCTGTCCGAAGAAACACTGCGCCCAACGAGGGCATCGCAAGTTCGTCTGGCACGTCTTTCGCCTGGAGCGCCTGCATGTGACGTCGTATGTCTTGCAGGCTCTCCGTACGCCAGAACGTGGATGCCTCCAGAGCAGAACACGCGATGAGCATCTTGCCTCCGGTGACTTGTAGTCGGATTGTTGGCAGCGCCTGCGCATCAATGCCATTGTAGGTGGTCCCCTCGCGGCTGCCCAGCAACCACACACCCCGAAGGCTTTGCATGGCTGTGTCATCCTCGGAGTTCTTCTCAAGTTCAGCCTCCTGCAAGCTGCAGGGCCCCACCATTATCAACCATAGCTGAAAAGCAAGCAGAACTTGTGGCAAACATTCCGCCTACACCCCTTGCTTGACACCAGAAAACAAAGCCGAAGTTATTGTCAACAACCGGCGTGCAGCGCATCCAGCGAACGGCAAAAAAAACACGGGGCTGGAATAACCACCTGCCACCGACATGTGCGCGAAGATCATTTCCAGGCCAAAGCAAAAGGATGAATGAAATAATGACCTTTGTCAGAATAGCAACCCCAATCCCAAGCAGGTCGTAATGAAATAACCCTAGGTGCAAAAGTTGTAGATGGGTGTCAGCGTCGGACTGAAGAGTTGTTGGGGGGCAGGGGGACCAGTCAAAATCCAACCCTGGTCTTGTTCCCTTTGACTTGGGGGGCACGCTCCGTTACGCCAGTCACGCTCAGTCACGCGGAGTCGAAAATAGACTCAATGCAAACGGGGAAGGGTCACGCGCGATTGCGCCCAGGCACGCGGAATCAATACTCAGCTACACAAACGCTCAGCAGAACTAATAGCACTAAACTCGCATCACGCATGCGTGATCACTTCGCTCGGACTGCGGCAACGGTGCGTGCGCACCGGTATGCATGGAACGTACCGTGGGATGGTGCTTGCGGGGCCGTGCGTTTGGGCGATCTCATCAAGTGAGCCACACTCTTGTCAAGAATTGGTCATTGGAATCTATCCAAATCAGTACTCCCCTCCCATTGGAAAAAGTCAATCCCTGAAGCCGGCCCCAGCCCCCTTAGTTGCCAAAGCATGGAGACGTCAATGCCAGCATAGTGTTAGCTTTCGTAATGAAACACACGAGAAAACTAGGAAGATGGTTCGCAAAAGAAAGGCCATTACACCAGCACACACCCCGCATAGCCATTAAAAAGCAACGTGTCGCCATACTAAAACGAGCTATCAACATCACTTGGTCCCTTTGACTATCTCCCTCTGCTCTATCAACGGTCACTTCTCCCTTCTCTCTTCTCTCTCTCTCTCTCTCTCTCTCTCTCTCTCTCTCTCTCTCTCTCTCTCTCCTCTCTCTCTCTCTCTCTCTCTCTCTCTCTCTCTCTCTCTCTCTCTCTCTCTCTCTCTCTCTCTCTCTCTCTCTCTCTCTCTCTCTCCTCTCTCTCTGTTCAATCCGCGCAGCAATGGCCCTTTTCTCTATCTAGGGTAGTCGTGCTACTCTATATGACAAAGAAGGCCCTAGACCCAAAACTGTCTAATGATCGCATAGAAGTCAATACTCAAGCTCAAGCAAAGCAAAAGCAGAACCCCCCCTCATCAGAAAGTATATTCTGACAAATCCTCGGATTTGTACGGCGTCCTCTTCATCACGCACCCGGAAAGCGTTTCAAGGCTAGCGCACTTCGAGGGTATTTACTTGGTCAAGTCAGTGCTCCTGACATATTGATTCACATGACCGCAAATTGGGTGTTTGGATTGATTGGTGGTTTCTGCCCTTCCTTTCAAAAGCAAATGGGAAGGTATTGTCTAACCGCCTCAACACCCTCTCCAAAGTCAATATTTTTCGGTCTGGCGATGGTTACCACAAGGTGGTGCGGGCCAGGCCTCAATGCCGCACATGTCGTCCCACGCGGTCGGCACCAGGTTGCGTAGCACGTCGCGCGCCTTGATACTGACCTCCGTGTCTTCCAGGAAGGCCAAGAGGCGCTGGTCCTGCTTCTCGCCAACCTCGCTTGCGGCGATGTGTTCACGGAACTCTTTCAGGGCGGTGTCCAGGCCCTTCTTGACCTCGTGGGGCTCCGAGCACTGCTTGATGACTTGCCGACCTTTCCGCACCTAGCGTCCACGGCTACGCGCCGGATTTTTTTTGACTGACTTCCCCTCAGCCTCAAGATTTGTTTTCGGTTGATGGTTCATCCCCAAGGCGCGCTGAATTCCCAAAATGAATGTGGGATCTGTGGTGGCATGGTTACAGCTGACACCGCATTAAAAGCCCAGGCACGACAAAGGGAACGTCAGGCTGCAGCGCCCCCAAGCCATCCTCCGGAGCCTGGGTGTTCGGGTTGGAGACCACCCGGATTGGCCGTTTGTCCAGGATGTGCTTGAAGTGCTTCATTGCGTCGCAGTCGTCGTTGGTGACACACTTGCTGAAATTGGCCCGCCCAATCCTCACATTCGTTGGGAAGTTAAGACTGCTGCGTGGCGTGATTTAGCATGTTTTCCATAAACACGCAGTGACGCGCATCATGATCACAAGCGGCACTCTGCGTAAACACGCACATACATTTGGTCCAGAAGTCCAGAACACAACTTGCACCCCGATGATATAACGTCAATCATCCCACGTTGAAGTTCGTCAACCGTAAATGCTCCAACCCTTCATGCCGCAGTTGCAGTTGGTCAATTTGAATTGAGAAACAGGACACACAGCCAAAACATCGACCAAGCTTCAAACTGAAAAATAGCGAGATGGTTTGGCAAGAAAAGGTCTCATTGGCCTGGCAACGTAACGTTGAATGGTTGGCAACAAGGAATTGCAAAGAACGTGCACACCAAGGCGCAGAGTTCCCACTTTACCTGGCTTTTGGTTGGCCTTCGCCGCAAGTTTGTCTCTGGCCTTGGTCACCGCCTTCTGCATGTTGAGCAGCTCGTTCACGCATTTGCGAAGAGCAGCGGCTAACAGCTTGGTATCCTTCGCCTGCTGCGTCAGAACCTTCATCTTGTTGCGGCACTCCTCCCGCATCTCGCAATCATCGAAGTGGTCGGCCCGCTTGAACATGCTAGCGACCACCGCGCCAGGGGCATACTCATGCATGGCGGCATCGTTTTTTAAGGCTTTCTCCAGATCCTCCTGCCACCTCATCACATCTTGCTCACCCAGCTGCTGTGGGGACGACCCCGTCGACCCGCCTCCTGACATGGTTTATAACTCAATCCTTTAACCCCGTGTAATCCGTGACTGGTTTCGGCGATTTGGTGGGGCACAGCTGTGCTTTCGCGTTACTGCTTTCAACCGTGTTTCCGAGAGAAGTACGTGCAGGAACAACGGAATGCTAACATGCCCCAAAATTCCCAAAAGCACCTTTCCAGGTCCAGGCCACCCAAAGATCACTGGGCGCCTGCATCGGGATTTCCCAGCGCAAGTGTGCACAAGTGCTTGCGGGTAGCCAGGGTGTAGCAGCACTTTAGAATCCCAGCTTCGTCTCCAAGATCCTTCATGTGCAGGACCCTCTCAGCTGGAACGTCCTGAGCATCCCGCAGCTGCACAAACCTGTCCCACAAGTCAGTGTTGTTCTCTGCGAACTTGTCAGCCATAGCGACGGCCTGTTGCAACGCTGCGTAGGTAAAGCGGTACGTCGCATCCAGGCGCGCGGTATGCTGGCTCCTGCACGGCCAAGATGGAACTTGACAAAACATGTCTGAGCACCCGACTCAATGGCACGTAGTGTTTCTTAATGATAAATCCAAAGGTTTGTCCATAAGCTTATACCGCGTGTCTAACTTAGTTGGTTTGAGCGTATTTCAGGATGAGTAGTGATGAATAGAATGATTGGCAAAGGCTTCGGCTCCGCGGCTCCAACTGTCAGAAAGTGAAAGAAGACACAAGAATTTGAAAGCTGGCAGCTCAACTTCGACCCGCGCAGACTCCTCAACAAGCTCAAGTCAACGAGCTTCTCCGGGCGCTTTGCCTTCTTCTTGGCAGCGCTGGCAGCGCTTTTCTTCTCCTTTTCGGAGAGTGTCCCGGCCGACCCGGCTGGCACCAAATCGCATTCGGGCTCCACGTACTTGAGGGCACGGATGAACTCGGAGTCTGCCGTAAGGCTGACCTAGGCAGGGTGCTCTCAGGCCGAATTGCTCGGGCGCTAAACAGAACTGGGGTTGGAGACAAGAACGTCACCTAGCAGCAAGCAGGTGTGCAAGATTGCAGGAATGTGCTGGTGGTGTGGGGCGGGGGCGGGCCAGCGGGGAACTGAGTACAACGTTCCCTTCCACAGATACACGACCACCTTTCCCTTGGAAGATTGAACGCAAACCACTCCCTGAGAACTCAACACCAGCCATTTGCTTGAGTCCCCTGAAAAAATATCCAGTAGTGACAAGGTGAACTTTCGTGATTTGTTAAAAGCTTGAATGCCGAGGCGCAAAGCCACTCACACGCTTGGCCATCGCCTGGATGGTGCCAGCCGTCACCTTGTTCGTCGTGAAGCTCTGGCTCATCGACTTGGCGTGTTCCTTGGCCTCGTACGCCTGCTTCTTCAGCCCCGTGCGTACCTCGGGCTCTTCTTCTGAGCAAACGGCCATCACTGAAACGCAACATTGAAAGAAAAGCGGAATTCAAAAGCTTGCTGCCAAATATGACGAGATGCCCACACACTATCCACTGTCTTCATTTCGCCACTCTTCATGTCTTCTATCTCCTGGGCCTCGAACTTGTCCGGGTTCTTGCAATCGCCTCAGGTGGAGGCTTGGTCAAGCATCAAGAATAACAACGGCATGCGGGTATGCGACAAAACCAACCATGGCATACCATGGCGTATAAAGTCAGTTTCAAGCTTTGCGGGTAGCGCTGCAAAGGCCCGGCCCAATCAAGTCAAGGCATCATTGCCTCACCCACTGACACTGGCAGGTCTGCCAAGTCACGCTTCCAAGCTGCCAAAACGTCTTGCGAAGACAGCCTGTCCTCCTCTGGGACTTTCAGCGTGAACCACTCCTGCGGAGTGCGCCGGTATGAGTCGGCATGAGGAGTTCAAATTGGTGAAAACAAGACTGACTGGACGGGGTGTACTGCAAAAACAAAACATAATATCCTTGTACTCTGTGAAGCTCATGAGCTTCATCTTGGCCGCGAGGCGGCTGCCTCGCAGTTCCGTTCGAGTGTCTGCGAAGCTCGCCAGGTTGAACTTTGAGCTCAAGTAGCCTCCGACGTCACGCTCTCCTCCGACTGTTTGATGATCTTGCTATACTCATCTGGGGCGCTCGTCCTGAGGCTCTTGAACCAGGTTTTTAGCCCGTCGTCGGCCTTGCTCAAGATGCTCCGGACTCGTGCGCTGCAGCTGTGGCAGTGCTCCGCGAGCTTGTACTTCTTCTTGTCATGCGTGTAGCTCTGGTTGCACACAGAGCACGCAGCAGCCACATCGGCCTCAGCATCGGGGGGATCCACGATGAGCGCCATGACCGAGGTCGAAGCAGAGTCGCTGCAACCAGAGAACCAGAGCAGTTGCAACAGACATCCATGTTGCGCCCTTGTGTCAATGTCAAGTTCAAGCACCTGCTGACAACAGGTGTTCACAGCTCAGGGTTCAAAGTTCAGAGCTCTGACTCAGGCAGGCAAATCTGTCAGTTGCACCATCACTCGCTCACAAAGCACACCTTATTTCGTTGGGGGCGCTGGGCTCTCCTGCGCCGGCGCATGCCGGCTAGATTCGCTTGAAGTGGCTAGGATCAAGGAGGGCGTTGGACAGCAGCATAGGAGGAAACATCTGCATGACTGCCTCGCTTGCGAAGAAGGCCACAAGCCGCCTACAGACATTCCAGTTGACCGTTTGGTGCACATTACCATGCTTTAAACTGCGGAGTGCATCTGCTAAGCAGTTTGGCGTCGCTGTTGCCATCTGAAGTGACACTGGCTTATCTACGACTGGTGTCTACACACACACAGGCACACGCACAAACACACAAACACACAAACACACAAACACACAAACACACAAACACACAAACACACAAACACACAAACACACAAACACACAAACACACAAACACACAAACACACAAACACACAAACACACAAACACACAAACACACAAACACACAAACACACAAACACACAAACACACAAACACACAAACACACAAACACACAAACACACAAACACACACACACACAAACACAAACACACAAACACACAAACACACAAACACACAAACACACACACACACACACACAGACAGACAGACACAGACACAGACACAGACACAACACAGACACACACAAGACACAGACACAGACACACACCCACACCCACAGCCACACCCACACCCACACCCACACCCCCACCCGCACACGCACACGCACACGCACACGCACACGCACACGCACCCGCACCGCACACGCACACGCACACGCGCACGCGCACGCGCACGCGCACGCGCACGCGCACGCCCACCCATACCCACACCCACACCCACACGCACACGCACACGCGCACGCGCACGCGCACGCGCACGCGCACGCGCACGCGCACGCGCACGCGCACGCACACGCACACGCACACGCACACGCACACGCAAGCGCACGCGCACGCGCACATGCAGACACGGACCCCGGACGCACACACATGTGAGTCCCAAATCTCAAATCTCAAAACAAGCAATGACAATGACCGTGAATGTGTCTCCCAATTTAGTAAGTCAGACTTACACCTCCAGCAACACCATGACAACGTATGGAGTAAAACGGGTTTCATCGACAACATGTTGGAAGCACGCTCGTCCTTCAGCAATCTTGCAAATGCACTGCGTGCCGCATGCCGCAGTACAGTTCTTCCAACGAATGCACTCGTGGAACCATGGTTGAAGTGTTGCCCTAACCTGGAGAGTTCCCAAGCATGTTAATCCTTCGAATCCTCGACAGAAAACATGCGCCTGGCCAACCGTCCAGGGTCGGGTCGTTCATGTGGCGGGCGCGGAGGCAGACAAGCCTGTCAGCAGCACAAGGAGCACATACTGCTGTGGGAGGGGACTTTCATTTGATGTTGCCCGCGTAACCAAAGGGCGAAAGGCAGTGACTTGGGGCTTCATCCATGCGTCGCATGCGGTTGTCACGTTGTACTTAAAGTAACACACACAACCAACACAACTGTAGGCCTGTGTTTCCCAAACCGCAAGCCAGCACCGACACCCAACAAGGGAAACAAATCCGAACATGCTTCCAGCGACAAAATGGGCAGATCCACTTGAAGGAACATCATGACGCATTCCAGATTGCTAATTTGTCAGTGTCAATGCACTCATCCTACCAGGGACACCTTACTTTTTCAAAAAGACATCAGTGATGTCAAGCCCGGCAGCCTGGCTGGGCAGTCTGGGCAATCGTCCAAAATGGTGTAGTCGAGATCAAGGCAGCGCAGCCTGTCGGCAGTGCAGCCAACGGGAAAACCAACATCATGGATGAACAAGGGCTCCCGGAACAGACAACAAAGGGAAGTCGAACAACGCCTGGGCGGGCAGTTTCTCCCTGGAGTTTGTCCCTACGCAGTCCAACCAACAAACACCCCTGCCAAACCGCAACTTGTCAACACATAAGTTTGAATGGATGTTCGGAGTCTTGAAGCCCTTTCGCCTTGTCTGTGTCACCGTGCATGTCACTGTGTCACTATATCCAAAACATGCCAACGTTTCCACGGCTTGCCTTTGGTCAATGTGTCGTTTCACTTTCAACTGCTATGGCCAGCGAACCGCGCCTGCGGGCGTCAGCAGCCATTCAGTCAGGAGGAAATCTTGCCGCCTGTCAAAGGTCGCTGCGCGACAACTCACAGGGTTGCAGCAAATGTAGGTGAGCAAGCACGCACAGCTGCGCTTTTTATCATCTCCGGCCCCGGTTCAAGCCTGAGGGGAAAGCCAAGGGAGTCGGCGTCGGTTCTTATAGACGAGAAACTGCAATCCCTCTTTCTGCGAACTTAGAAATGGTTTCTGTGAAGGCAAACAACTGGTTCTTAGAACGGCCCACATTAAGGCTCTGCAAAGCATGCTGAGCAGGCTAACTCTTCAGCGTCGCTCCGACCCCGGCTAAAGCCCAAGCAAAGCCAAAGGCGGCGGTCATTGCTCAGGCGGTGAAGGGCCAGCCCTGGTTTTTCTGGCAAGAAAGCCCCAAGCCTCAGCCGCCTCACCCTCGCTTCCTGGTCCGGAGAGCCAAGCCGAACAGCGTCCCCAGGAGGAACGACAGCAAGCTGTAGCCGATCGAACGGATAATCTCCTGGATGGCTCAACACGACATGCAAAAGGTTTGCGGCTTCACAGAAAAAAACACATCCTCCAGAAAGCGGAAAAGCTAAAGATCCAACCGATCATATAGCAGCCAATTCTCCTTTCTCAACGCGGTCAAGTGCATCTGGCAGCCCGGGCATGTCAAAGTGCGCCGAGCGACATCCCAAAGACGCATCTTGAACTCCTGCACCAGCTCCTGCACTTCATCAGTGTGATCCTCGCCGCCCATCTGACTGCCACCGTTGCTTGCCATGCCAGCTGGTCCGCGCAGGTTGTGTGATGGAGAGCACGCGTCTTTTGAGCCAGACCGCGGAAAATGCAATGTTGCACTCTTTAGATTTCGGGCGCAACTATGATATGACAAAAACTGACACAGTGCTAGTTTGAAATGCAAGTAACATACGACCCTTCGACCTCTGACCCACCCTCTACCTTCGAAAATCATTGAGCCCAAGGCCAACCTCAGCATTTAAGAAGTCCGACACAAACAGGCACGTCCCACCATGGTGTCGCGAGACACGTCCTGATCTCCCACCCACCTAAGTCCGCCAAGCACTTGGCAGCCCGGTCCACCCGGCTCCCGGCACCGGATTCCCGGATTCCGGCGGCCGGATTCCGGCGCCGGATTCCCGGATTCCGGCCGCCGGATTCCGGCCGCCGGATTCCGGCACCGGATTCCCGGATTCCGGCCGCCGGATTCCGGCCGCCGGATTCCCGGATTCCGGCCGCCGGATACCGGCGAGCCTGGTGCGTCTGCTGCGGGCTGCCTGCTAGCAGAAGCAGCAGCAGGGCCGCCTGCAAATAGGTGACAGAGTCAGCGCACGCAACAAAAAGCTGGTAACAGCCAAATACGATGAAGCCAAATCATGCCAGACCGCGCAATTAGATACGCTAGCTCTGTGTTGCCTGACATGTGCGTCTAAGACACTGCTCTTGGGATTGCTTGTTTTTTAAATCTTGGGAGCCGTTTTGCGAAGGGTTGACTGTCAGACTTGTTAAATATATTTGTTTTCACATGCGTCTCATTCACACAACCACGACTGGGCCAGCTTTCGGTGTAGCGCCTGTTGATTCCTGAAGGCTCTCCACAGATCGTCTCAAGCTGGCACTCGCTTCATAGACGCCAGTCCACGGCCGCCACGGCCGTCGTCGGCATTCGCACACGCCGGGCCCACAAAATGCGTGACAATTGGGAAACCACGTGTGTACTAAGCATGTGCCATGGTTCCTGTCGCTGGCCTACCTACTCATGTCACACGCTGGGCTTGACTAACCACACACTCAAGCTGTTCAACCGCTGTCAGTGGCCACCAAACTCAAGACTGTGAGTGGGGGAAGCCGTGCAATGACAACACCGACAAACAAAAGTAACAAAAGGCAGTCAACCCCAAAAACTTCTCGAAACCAAGCCGAGTCGACCAGATTTGCGGTCATGCCAACAACATTTCTTGCCGGATCGACAACTTCCATTTGTTCCAGTGAGAATTTGCATGTTGTAGAATCGACAACATTTCTCGTCGATTCGACAACATTTCCGGAAATCTCATCGACTCGACAATATTTCTCGTCGATTCGACAACATTTCCGGAAATCTCGTCGACTCTTTCCGGTAATCAACTGGACAACATTTCTCGTTGATTCGACAACATTTCCGGAAATCTCGTCGACTCGACAACATTTCTCGTCGATGCGACAACATTCCCGGAATTTGCGTCGACTCGACAACATTTCTCGTCGATTCGACAACATTTCTCGTCGATTCGACAACATTTCCGGAAATGTCGTCGACTCGACAACATTTCTTGTCGATTCGACAACATTCCGGAAATCTCGTCGACTCGACAACATTTCTCGTCGATTCGACAACATTTCTCGACTCGACACCATTTCTCGTCGATTCGACAACATTTCCGGAAATCTCGTCGACTCGACAACATTTCTCGTCGATTCGATAACATTCCCGGAATTTGCGTCGACTCGACAACATTTCTCGTCGATTCGACAACATTTCTCGTCGATTCGACAACATTTCCGGAAATGTCGTCGACTCGACAACATTTCTTGTCGATTCGACAACACTTCCGGAAATCTCGTCGACTCGACAACATTTCTCGTCGATTCGACAACATTTCTCGACTCGACACCATTTCTCGTCGATCGACAACATTTCCGGAAATCTCGTCGACTCGACAACATTTCTCGTCGATTCGACAACATTTCTCGACTCGACACCATTTCTCGTCGATTCGACAACATTTCCGGAAATCTCGTCGACTCGACAACATTTCTCGTCGATTCGACAACATTTAAAGACTCGACACCATTTCTCGTCGATTCGACAACATTTCCGGAAAATCCGGAAATGTTGTCGAATCGACAACATATCTCGTCGATTCGACAACATTTCTGGAAAGGTTCGTCGGTTGGTGTTTTTTTCCGAAAAAAACTGCGAAAACACTTATTTTTTAGGCAAAAATGACAAAAAAACACTTATTTTTGTGCTCCAAACTGCGTGAAAACACTTATTGAAAAATGCTGCGCAAAAATGTTGTCGAATCGACAACATATCTCGTCGAATCGACAACATTTTCAGAAATGTTGTCGAATCGACGAGAAATGTTGTCGAGTCGACGACATTTCCGGAAATGTTGTCGAATCGACGAGAAATGTTGTCGAGTCGACGACATTTGCGGAAATGTTGTCGAATCGACGAGAAATGTTGTCGAGTCGGCGACATGTGCAATTTTCCACGGAAACATGCAAGAGTTGTCGGCCCGACAGGAAATGTTGTCGGGTGGACGAGATTTCCGGAAATGTTGTCGAATCGACGAGAAATGTTGTCGAGTCGACAAAATCTTCGAGAATGTTGTCGAGTCGAGAAATGTTGTCGAGTCGACAAGAAATGTTGTCGAGTCGACGAGATTTCCGGAAATGTTGTCGAATCGACGAGAAATGTTGTCGAGTCGACGACATGTTCAATATTCCACGGAAACATACAAGAGTTGTCGGCCTGACAGGAAATGTTGTCGAGTGGACGAGATTTCCGGAAATGTTGTCGAATCGACGAGACATGTTGTCGAATCGACGAGAAATGTGGTCGAGTCGACGAGATTTCCGGAAATGTCGTCGAATCGACGAGAAATTTTGTAGAGTCGACAACATTTCCGGAAATGTTGTCGAATCGACGAGAAATGTTGTCGAGTCGAAGACATTTCCGGAAATGTTGTCGAATCGACGAGAAATGTTGTCGAATCGACGAGAAATGTTGTCGAGTCGACGACATGTTAAATTTCCAAGCAAACATACAAGAGTTGTCGGCCCGACAGGAAATGTTGTCGAGTGGACGACATGTTCAGGAAATGTGTTTGATCCGACAACAAATGTAGTCGAGCGACAACATGTTCAAATTCCTACTGGAAAAAATGAAAAAACAATGTCGACCTGACAAGAAATGTTGTCGAGCCGGGAACAGTTCGAATTCACTAGAAGTGCTGTCGAGTTGACCACATGTTCACAATTTCGCTCCCTGCTGGCACAGTGCGCTCATAAGACTCCAGAACATACCCAAGAATTTGTCCACTCCGAACGGGTACCCAAACAAGTTCCCGGAGCAACCAAGGTCACAACACAATGTATATACCACCCGAATCCCGGATGTTCCCAACCCAACCCAGCCCAATCCCAAGAGATCCCAAGTGTTTATGGCTTGGCTTGTCAAGGTCCACCACAAGGATTTACAATCCTGCATGGGCCTCAAATCCCCTCTGAAATTGCTTGACTGTTGCCAAATGTCAAATTTCATTTGTCCAGGCCGAACGGGTGCCAAAACAAGTTCTCGGTTCAAGCAAGGTCACAACAATGTATATACCGCCCGAACCCCGGACTCAGCCCGAACCCAAGAGATCCCAAGTGTTTATGACTTGTCAAGGTCCACCACAAGGACTTACAATCCTGCACGGGCCTCAAATCCCATCTGAAATTGCCTGACTGTTGCCAAATGTCAAATTTAAGTTGTCCAGGCCGAACGGGTGCCAAAACAAGTTCTCGGTTCAAGCAAGGTCACAACAATGCATATACCGCCCGCATCCCGGATGTTCCCAACCCAATTCAGCCCAATCAAGATCAGAAAGCAGCATCACTATCTGATATTTTTCACCGATAAAACTGATCCACCGGTCCATGATGATGTCAAAAAGGGTCAGGCGCAAAGTCGGGGCCGTTCTGTGACTGGCGTCCCATCTACCACATACCCGCAGGACAAGCGTGAAAAGGGCATGCGCTGTGCGCTTCTTGGTTTTCTTTTGCCAGCCAAAGGAATATCTGGCTATCACAGCGATTGAAATTGCCAACCGTACTGCGATGAAAACATGTTTTTCCACGCACACGTGCCCCGCACTATGGGTCTCCTACATGTCTCTCCTGACCCGCTGCATGTGGGCAAGGGCAAATGTCAGCATGGCATTGGAGCATGCTTGGTTAAAAGAATTCCCTGCCATTTGGCGAACATGCCCATCAGTCACTCCGATCATTTGCAAGGGCACGTCATGAAATCCAGCCGAAAGCGCCAAGTCCTTGTAGATGGCGACGCCTTGCGCCAGAAGGAGCTCCTGGCAGGCAACCATCGCGAGCAAACCCCGAAACCCCGAAATTCTTATTGAAGGGGTGTTCTTGATTTCAAAACTGGCCATCGCATTGAATCAACAAATGTCATGCAGTCAATCGGCGTCAGGTAGCTGAGATGACGGTGAGGAAATATTGAGTCTTTGCAATACAAAAAAGTAAGCAACCATTGGTGATGGTCTGCTCGGTCCAGCGCAAAGTGTTTGACAGACACGACGCAATTGGCGTGTGCCAGGAAACAGCAAGAACTCAAACAGGGTCCTTGCAGGTCATAGGTCGGCCACACTTGACTGCCCACATCGTCGTAGTAGATGCCAACACGACTGGGAGCACGTGGCCGTAGTGGTCAAACAAGATTGGGCTTTGGTCCAGGTTGGCAGCAACTTCCTTGCCACGGCTCAGCAAGTCTTGCACCGCAGTCTGCTGCAACAGAAGGTTGAGGTTGACCTGCAACCCGGCTGGCTAACCCAACAGAAAGCGCCAAGGGGCCGCCAATGGGATAAAACAAAGCGCGTCCCCGGTCCATGCGCTGTGAATTTGGTTTAGCTAAAATGCCATTGCATGCAACGGGGGGGACAGAAAAATAGACAATGCATTCGGCTGCAAAGATATGCGACTCGGTAACGGAAGAAGCATCGCGCTTTCACTTTGCCGAGTTGGCCACACGAGCACCCAACACGAATACTAGTGTAAAACGAAAGACGGTCCGAGCAGCGCCTGTGAAGATGGGGAGAGCAGCTCCACGAACTCGCTGCTCGGGCTCTTCATCCGCGCAGCTGCCAATGATCGCCGCATCGCTTCAACCTGGTGGCGGGAGCTACGCGCTCACAGGGTCACCCTGCCCACACCTCCCCCAGCTCACTCAGGGTATGATGTCAAAAGATGTCATCCCCTGAAACCAAGAAAAAGTTGCGTGGGAAACTGCGTTCTTCATGGAGTAGGTTTCAGTTCAGTTCAACTGTTTGGAAACACTGAAACACAAACATCCTCGCACAGCCTCCTCAACACCTGCCCACACCTCCCCCAGCTCACTCAGGGTATGATGTCAAAAGATGTCATCCCCTGAAACCAAGAAAAAGTTGTGTGGGAAACTGCGTTCTTCATGGAGTATGTTTCAGTTCAGTTCAACTGTTTGGAAACATTGAAACACAAACATCCTCGCACAGCCTCCTCAACACCTGCCCACACCTCCTCCAGCTCACTCAGGGTATGATGTCAAAAGATGTCATCCCCTGAAACCAAGAAAAGTTGCGTGGGAAACTGCGTTCTTCATGGGGTAGTTTTCAGTTCAGTTCAACTGTTTGGAAACACTGAAAACAAACATCCTCGCACAGCCTCCTCGACAGGGGCGGTCAGGAAGACGTCACACCCACGTTGGCACGGCACAAACAGCTTGCTGATCGTGGACAGTTCACGTGTCAGCGTGTACCCGTTGTGGACGAGGGCTGAGTAGCTGCGTCCTCTCTTGACTGGGAAGCCAAAGTCTGTGGGGTCCAACAGCGTATGGTGAAGGCAATGGTCTGACAAAAAGTTCGCCAGCACTCGTGGCTGGAACAGCTTGGTGCACTCGTGAAGGAAAAGCATCGGGGACAAGCACCGGGCCAAGCCAAGCATGATCCCGAACGGCAAGATGTAGTTCCCCATCAGCTGCTCACGGCCCTGGTTCATCGAGCTCCAGTCCTTGCAAACCGATCCAGCAACGAGGATCAGCTTCTTGCAGTTGAAGAGGCCCTGCACGTCCAACACCTTCTTGCCCACGCACATCACTCGGCGCCTGAAGGCTGACGGGCGCAAGATCATCATCATGGCCGCCAGCAAGTCTTCTCCTCCATCGTTGGCAGGATCTTGGGACTTCTTGTTGCCCTTCTTCTTGGACACCTCGGTCTTGTCCTTCGCAGCTGCTTTGCGCTCTGCCTTCGCCTTGTCAACAAGGCCTTGCAACTCCGTGAGCACCTCCGGCCGCACAAAAGCACACAGGTCCGGCACGACCACCTCTGGGGGATCACTGTGCTGAGTCAGAACTGACTGGCAAGAGGGGTCGATGTCGCAAGCGGCCGCAAAGACAGGCTTGCTGGGCAATGCTTCCGGTGGCTTCCCGTGGCTTGTCATTGCTTCGCAAACGGCCGACCAGCAGTTGAGTAGGCTAAGTTCTGCGCCGCCAAGGCCAGAGTACAAGCTGAGTAGTTTGCATCCATCGAGGTTCCGGGCCAGATTGTGCAAGGCATTGCTGTCAAAGTCCTCTGTGATGCGGTTCACATTCCTGCGCGCGAAGCCAAACAGGCCAGCCAGGTCTTTACAGTCCGTCATGACAGTGGCTGGTATCGTAGACGGTGCAGCGAAGGCATCACCATCGTGCTCTGTGGCAGACTCCAGCCTCAACTTGCGAGGGCTGAAAGCGGGACGTGCAACGTAGGCTGCATCTGTCTTTGAAGTAGAGTCAGTGCTGACGCTGTCGCTGCTGCTGCTGTTGCTGCTACTTTTGTTGCTTGCTGATGCGGCCTGGGAAGCTTTGGTGTCTTCCGCACTAGCCGCTGCTGCAGGCCTTTTGCGTGGGCGAGCCTTGCTGGTTGGCGCAACATCCTCGGCATTGTGGCTGGACGGCCTTTTCATAGGTGTCCTTCCCCGCCTTGGCTTTGGGCCAGCCACATTGGAAGCGCGTGCAGCGCTTGCGTCCGCCTCACCCGGCTGGGAAAGGAGTGGCTCCCCCGAAACAGGCGCGAAGGACATCAGCGACAGCTGGCCTGCAGGCGGCGGCTGGTCAAAGGGGTTCGGAATGCTCTTCTCCTTCTTGGCTTTTCTGGCGGAAGCCTTCGGCCTCCGACGCTTCGGCGGCATGGCAGGGGGCGATTCGCACAAACCAAGTCTTCTGAACTTCTGATGGCACATTTGCACACACAATCATGGTGCTTGGACTTAGATTGCACAACCACGTAGCTCTGACATGCCTGCCATGAACGAGGTTGAGATCAAGGATGGCCGCAGCGTAAGCGTCGGCGTCAGCTGTCATCAAACAATTAACAATTGTCAAGGCTCGAGGACTCAAGTGATTCAAGGCCCAAGGGAATTCGTCAAATTTCCTCGAATGACCAAGTGACAATCGTTGCTCAAGGAACAGCGGCAAAAGCACACATGCAAGTCACTCAAAGAACGGCTGACCTGCACAAGCGATCCAGCTCGGTCAACGTCAACACTCCAACGGTTGGGAATGAGAATGACTTGAGGGCTCGAATTCACCCATTCTACATAATGGCAAAGGTCCAAGGCGCCTTTTCCATCCTTTCCATGCATGGTTTGTAGCACGTGCATTCACAGGGGCCGCTGTAGTTTCCCCCCTCGCCGTCGCAGGGTGTCCAAAAACAAAGGCAATTGCTTTGATTGGCTTATTGAGCGTTCGTGGATTATGCGCTACAAGCAGCAGGAAGGGGAAACCTGAAATCAGGGTCCCTGGTGCCTGGTGCCTGGCGAACTCTAAACTGGCTCAACGCTTGAGGTGCCCTTTGGGCAGCCTGAACTTGTTTCAAGTTGCGAATGCCAGTAACGCTCAGTAAAGATGGGACAGCTGCTTTTCAGGTCCAAAATCAAACGCTGACTGACTGTCAGTCCTAGGGCGGTTCATTTGTCGCCCAAACCTTGTCCAGGGAAGCGTGTGTCGGCAAATCTTTCTCCTCTGGGAGCTCCTGCCAGGAGTGCAATACAACCTTAAATGATTCAGCTTGGGCAACACCCGCTTGGTTCAAGGATTGTGTTGCACGCCGGACATGGCAATTTCATAGATTTGCATTTCGCAGGTGTCTGCAGGGTTCCTTCATTGCGGGGGAAAAGAAACAAATAAGCTAGCGATCGAACACGAACGAAGCGGTCCGTCTTCTTGTGGCGCTCTCTGCACGTTTCCATCGCAATGTCCGAGTCATTCTCTGGTTTCCAGCGGGCACCTTAGTCGGGCACCACACATTATGCCGTCTATGTCGCGTATTGCGGGTTGTTTTAGCCCGGAGCCACTTGGCAACTAACTAACAAACACGTGCAAAGCATTTTGGCACAGACTTGCTAATGCGTGGCACGGCGCCAAGAAGCAACCACCATTTCAGCTTTCGGAGTACAACATCTTTGCTTGGCTGATTGATTTGGATGTCCTTCCTGCATTGTCGAAGTTTTCCGTCTCGAGAACTGCGCCCCTTGTGCGCTCGGCAGATCACAAAAAATGTAGGGACCTTAATTAGCGGGGCTGCGAAAAGCGACAGACTGATACCCAATAACAATTTCAATGACAATAATAACAATGCACTCAGCAACTTACAAACGATCTGTGCAAACCAGGGTTTGGTGAGTGTTTCCCGATGGTCAGGAACAACATGAGCTGAGGTGCTTGAGTGTCTGTTCTGAGCACTATGGGCGTTCTCCCAAACCACACCGTGCCCTCGCTCAGGGCGCTCGCAGCCAGAGTCCGGACACGCTGGGGCATCGCCGCCGGTCGTGAAGACGAAGAAGCTTCCTCGCGGCCATCTGCATGCCCTCCAGCACGGGCGGCCAGGGTCTCGAAGTGGCTGACAAGGCGTTCTTCGTCCCACTGGCCGAACTCATCTTCAGAAGAAGGAGGCGCCTCGGGTTCTGGCGCATCATCCTGAAGACTACGGAGCATTTGCTCGGCCGCGATGTCTTCTAAGCGCAGCCTCACACGCTGTGTTTGCAAAACGGCTCAAAGTGGCGCTCGCAAACAAAAAGCAAACGACAAATCATTCAATATCGCGCTCGTAACGCGAACAAACAAAACAATCATACTCACACACAAAATCTGCCAAGAGGCAACCAGCTTTGGTCTTGCTCGTCAGATTGCCACTGGCTGCGGTACCAAGCCGCGGACTTCCCCGGCACAATCTTGCCCAGAACAGAAGCGGGGGCATTCACCAATGCTTTGTAGTAGGCTGCAAGCTGGAGGTGATGAATGCCCGAGCATCCTTCTTTGAAGAGGCGAGCTGCGCTTGCCAACGCCATCAAGTAGTCGTGCTGCGGCGTGCCCACGATCACCTTGGGGCTGCCTGGTAGTGTTCCGAATTAGGGGGACTGAGCTGGGCGGTAGAGGGGTCTGTGTGGAGAGGGTTAGAGGTCACAGCACTCACACTCTAAACATTGAAACACAGTCCTCGCCGTGCTGTGTACGGCTTTGTCTTGAGACGGGCCATCTCCTTTGGGTCGGTCACCTCCCTGAAACCATCGTACAGCGTCAGCTGGAGGTGTAGCTCGAAGGTCGTTTTATCTGCCAGTGGCGTGCCAGGGCGCTGTGCAAACACTGGCCGTGGAGCCCGGAGCTTGACGCTCACCTTCAGGGATTAGAAATCTACCGTTTTTTGGCTCGACATCCTCAAACAGTTTTGGTTCAGAGGCCTTTAGGCTGGAAGCTGCTTTGGATGTCAGGAGCCAGCTGTCTTCACTAGAGATGTCCCGGGCTACCAGCCCGTTCTCCTCCAAGCTGCGCATGCAATCAGCTTCCTTCTGGCCCATGCTGTGAAAACGGAAGGAGCGACCAAGCCCTTGAAAGGACCGAGCAGCTACCATGTCAGCGACAATCTGCTTGCAATCCTCGGACAAGCCAGCATCGTCCATGTTCATGGGCGTGCTGGAGCTGGACGTCCAGCGCTGGAAGTCTTGCATCACTGCCCGCTCGGACACGCCGCTACGGGAAAACCCCCCAAGGAACTCAAGAAGGAAAACGTCTCTGGCCTGACCTCGAGAAATCTCCACGAAGGTGCCCTCCTCGTCTCTGCCAGCGCTTGCCACATAGAGTTGGATCGCCACATGGCCCGAGTTCAGGTCATCCACCGCTGCCAGTGGCCTGCAGTCAGTCCAATCTTTGCCAAAAACAGACTTAGCGCGTAGTGGAAGCAAATGGCGGCAAACAGCCTGGCCATGGCCGAACAACCGACACTTTGCAAACACTACAGGGTCCACCCCCATTAACCAGAAACCGTCGGCCACATTTAGATAAAACAAAGGTGAACAATCGTTGCTATATGAACCCCAACTGTTTTGGTGGTGGTTGGAATCCCCGGGTTCAGTTCATACTACACGAGCCAAACACGCTTTGCCAAGCAGCCGTTTCAAGCCTGAAGGGCGCTTGTGAGCAATTTTGAACACCATGTGGCTGCAGTCGTGCGCAGCCGGCTCGTCACATGCGTGCGCCCCCGCTTCTCTTTCAGCTGCGGCGCCCCCATCCTCATCCGGGTCTTCAAGCTTCAGCTGCTTTGCCGGCCTGTCAGGCGCGTTGGCCAGCGCAGGAGCCGGAGCGCCGCCAGCGGCTGTGCCAGCGCCACGCCCCAAGGCTGCTTCCCTCGCAATGCGCGAAAAACATCTGAAAGCAGAAGGGGAAATACATCTGCCAGTTGCCAGTGCGAAGCGCACAGGAGCAGTAAACAGACAAAAAAGATCAAACACACGCACACACACACAAACATGAACCCTCATACTGTGACACAGCATCGTTGCCACAATGCGGGCAAGCCACAGGCGATGCCGAGGAAAAATATCAAACAATGCCTTTGGCAGAGAGTAGTACTCGTGGCAGTCCGCAGTGTTGCGAAGATGCTCCAGCATCATCCTCCAAGGCTCATGAACTCATCAAGTGTGGTTTGCAAGACACGCGCAACAGTAATAAGCCGTTACACTGGCGTCGCGAGTGTGTGAACACATGCTGCTATGGGCTTTACCCAAGGGTTTCAAGACTTTACCCACTTTACCCAAGGGTTGCGTTGTGCCCCTGGTGCCTTTCAAGAGGTGAAGCTCGTTTGCGCTCTTCCTCTGCAAGGTGCCGTTTGCTCTTCCGCAAGATGGCTGTGTCGCTCTGGGGGATGACCGCGGAGGCTTGCGCGCCCCTTTTAAACTGCAGCGCCCGCTGGTACACAATATCCATGAGCTGCCTTTGGGTAATAGCTGCTGGTGAAACCGCCAGTGCCTCAGATGTCGGTTTCTGCACCGACCCGCGCCCCACGACCCATTGCGCACTGTCACAGCAAACAACCATGGCATTTGGAAAATGGCGCTAAGACACATGTAACTCCACCCCGCCCCAAGTCCCTGGGAAAGAAACGCTTAAAGATTTGAAAACAAAGGGCGCTTACTTTGCGGGGCAGGCTTCACACTGCGCTCCGCCAACCATTTTGGCAACAGCTTCGCAAAGACCCGCGTGAGTTCCCAGGGCCGCATTACTTTCCGCTGCGTGCTTCAAAGACTGCAAAAAAAGCCAGGGTGTAAACATGAAACGAAACAAGTTGGGCAAGTTCAAGCATGCACGAGCGAACACACGCACACAAAGAACCGCATACGTAACTGTTCATCAAACATGTTGGGATAACGAGCGGCTGCCGTCGCAAGAAACAACAACTACCTGCGGTCCCGCGTGAGCTCACAGACACAAAGCCGCTTAGTGGTTTAACAGGAAGCAAACATGTGACAGTTGAGGTTTTGGCGGCCTCGGCGTCCTTCCCTATCATCTTATTGATCAACGGCATTCTCCCCTCCACGGAGATGTAGGCTTCAGACGCCCTTGGGGAATCTGCCAAGACTTGCTTGACGCCTTTGTGCTGTGCCTCAGCGTCAACCAGTGGTCAACCAGCCAGCCAGCCAAACAACCGCGACCAGGCCAGGAGACTTCGGTGGCCCGCTCCACAAGCCGTACGAGGCGCAAAGCGCCCAGCCACTCACGTAGACGCTGAAGATCAGGCGATCTGATGCTCGCTCCTTCAACGAAGAGATCCAACTGTGGCCTGTGCGCCAACAAACATGCTCACATTGTCACATGACCCACATCACATCCGCGGCATCCGCCGAAAAATGAGATTCTACTTTGCACTGTCCACCAAAAATGCACGTAAAGCTGGCGAAGCCGAGGGGAGGGGGGGGAGTTTCAATCATATATTCCCCCTTTCTGTCTTCTTCAGTTCCCACTCTACTCCTCTTATCTTTGATCAGTCATGTCTTCTCCTTATCTGTCTCTTGTCTCAGTATCTTGTTGATATGTGTCTTCTCTCTTTTTAATCTACCAATTTTTGTTTCCCGTGCACCTTGTTATATGTTATCTTGTCCATTTTTTTCTTTTCTTTTCTGTGTGTATGTATCTTTCTCTTCCTCTTCCTCCTTATATTTTCTTTCTCTTTATCTAAACATCCTCTGGACATGCCACAACGCACCGTAACCACCTACAAAGGAAACGTCCGCAACTCTCTTTGGGCACGCCCGGCCTCAAAAGCACGGCGTCAGGGTCGCCATCCGCAGGCGTGAAGGAGTACCGTAGAAAGCGCTGGGACAGCGGGTGCTTGCGCCCTGCAAGCGTGAGCGCATCCATCTTTGACTCGTCGTCGTGGAGGCGAATGGCCTTGCGAGCAATGGCACGGGCGTGTTCCTCTTCTGGTAGCGAGACCCCGCACAGCAGCCAGGGAAGTTGGCGCCAGTGGGCGCATTTGGTCCTTACCTCTGTTGCAATCACGTCAAAGGCGCAGTTCCAATCCGAGTGCAAGTTGTTCCACTCATCTCCTTCGGGAGCAAGGCCAGCAACTGCCACTGCGAAAAAGCTTGAAGCCACTGCTAGCGTGGTGTCCAGAAAGTCGTCGTACACTCCTGCTGCGCATTCCGCGGACCGTCGCCCTTTGAGCTGGCAGTTTCCTCGGCTGAAGCCATGACAGGAACACCCTTCAGCCCATGTGCCCAAGTCATTGATCATGCCGTGGACAAGCAAGATCATCCTCAAGTAGCACCAGAAG
Source organism: Effrenium voratum (assembly GCA_963377175.1). Taxonomy (NCBI): domain Eukaryota; class Dinophyceae; order Suessiales; family Symbiodiniaceae; genus Effrenium; species Effrenium voratum. The sequence goes on along the minus strand of CAUJNA010003256.1, from coordinate 560,506 downwards.
TACGGAGACCTGATGGCCTCATCTGCGAGGTTGAAGTTGGCAGTGGCGGTTGCCCTCGCGAAGGGAGCTGGTCCCTCCTCGTCATCCTCAGCGGGCAGGTTGTGGCCGACGCGCAGGAAACTGCTCAGGCTCCATCTTGCCTTCAAGGCTCCCTCCCTCTTCTGGATGGCCTCGCAGACTTCAACAAGGCTCCCCCACCTCCAAAGGATGAGGTTACCGCCTTCATAGTGCGTGAAGAGGCGCTTCCAAACCGGGTCCCTGTCAAAGAGCACCTTGACGCGGTCCCTGTAGTACTTCTGGTAGAGGAGCATGTTCAAGGACTGCAGCTTTTCCTGCCAGTCCCGGAAGCCCCGCATCCGGCCAAGAACGTCTCCGCTGACATTGTCAAAGACGTGCTTTAGGCCAGGGAGCATTAGCGACCCTGCCAAGGTCCAGAAGTGTCGCTCCGGCTCAGGCTCACATCGCCCAGGCCCAGGTCCAGGCAGGCCTGGCGCACCATCATCATCATCATCATCGGCAGGCAAAGGCGAACGCTGCCGGCTGAAGGCCGCGCTGGCGTCGGCGGAGTTGCAAGCACATTTCCAGAATGGAGGCGCGCTGTTGCTAGCAAGTCCTCCACACAAAGAGGTGGCACCTCCGTGAACAAGCTCTCCGTGCCATAGTCTGAGGTGAAGCTAACGCATGACCCCATAGAGTAGCGCTGCAGATCGCTCGGCTTGTTCCCGATGTCGAGCTTGACAGAGTGGAACAGAGCTTCATACTTCCCAGAAAGCCCCGAGTTGCCAGATCCAGAGATGGCCAAGGGCAACTGCGAAGTGAAGACTCGATCCTCAGCATGCCATTCATCGAGGCGCCCTTCATCATCCGCGGCTGCCACAAGGTCTGCCGCTGCAGCGCGGGTAACCCGGTCTTCAATCGACATGATGTAGTCCAAGCCCCCCTGCGGCGAACTATCTGTGGATATCATCACAAACACAGGCGGATCTTCCTGCCACTGCCTTTGCCGCATAGCCATGAGGATGGCGTCCTGGGCGCGCTCAGGTTGCTTTTTTCCGATTTGGCAGCACGGTCCCTCGTTTGGAGATAGCACATGTGCTATAAGTGTCTCACTGATGCCCGGTCAATTCTGTGTGTGTGCGTGAGTGTGCCGAGTCCCTGTCTACCCAGGGACGACAACTTGTTTCTTCAGCAGGGGGCGCTCTCTGTTCACTCGTGATATCCAGCCTGATCAGCAACTTCGCGTGACGCAATGTCCTTTTGGCCTCCCCCGCTTGAACGGCTGCGACTTTTCCAACGCAGGGGGCTCTTGGAGCCTGCGTGGGACGAGAGCCAACGAAGACGCCCGAGCAGCGCTCGTGATGCGGATTGGGACGCCACATCCTCTAGTGAGTCTGCCTAGGCGCGAGGCGTGGCATTCACCATATATCAGGAGTGGCAAAATCCCATCGTGAATTATGATGTCGGACGCCACCACAGAAAACGACTTGACGTTCAGTACCTCTGCCAGCTGCTGGCGTTCCTGATGAGGCGGGCTAGCACTTAGCTCTGTGCACTTGGCTCCTTGCACCTCGCTCTTTGCACTTCGCTCTGAGCACTTGGCTCCATGCGATTGGCTCTTTGCACTTGGCTCTGCGCAAGTACTCTATGCTGGTGACTCCATGCTGGTGACTCTGTGCAAGTATCTCCATGCTGGCATCTCCATGCTGGTGACTCTGTGCAAGTATCTCCATGCTGGTAGCTCTGTGCAAGCTACTCTGTGCTAGTAACTCTGCGCGAGTATCTCCATGCTGGTATCTCCATGCTGGTGACTCTGTGCAAGCTACTCTGCGCAAGTTGACCAAGAGCTCCGCACGGAGAGCGTTGTACTGCCTCAAAATCAAGTTTGTGGGCGCATGCGTGCGTGCGTGCGTGCGTGCGTGCGTGCGTGCGTGCGTACGCGTGCGTGCGTGCGTAGGCGTTCGTGCGTGCGTGCGTGCGTGGGTGCCTGGGTGCGTGGTTGCGTGCGTGCGTGCGTGCGTGCGTGCGTGCGTCCGTGCGTGCGTCCGTGCTTGCGTGTGTGTGTGTGTGTGTGTGTGTGCGTGTGTGTGTGTGTGTGGGTGGGTGGGTGGGTGGGTGGGTGGGTGCGTGCGTGTGTGCGTGGGTGCGTGCGTGCGTACGTGCGTGCGTGCGTGCGTGCGTGCGTGTGCGCATGCGTGCGTGCCGTGCGTGCGTGCGTGCGTGTGTGGGTGTGTGTGTGTGTGTCTGTGTGTGTTTGTTTCTGCTAAAAATATTTGGTACCGATTATTTGCATGTTCATCCTCATCCTCATGTACACTCCCGGCTTGTCATTGTAATTTAATATGTCTTGCTGCTTGCAGGTTCCCCAAAGCATTGCTAAGGCTTTGATATTAATCCTTTTCATTACCGGAATTGTGTGTCTGTCATTTATAACTGCCCTATCTTGTTCATCTCTCATTCTCTTCATGTTTGAAACCGTTCGTCTGTGTCTGTCTCATCTATGACAACCACACACGCACCACACACACAAACGCGCAAACACACAGGCGCAGAGACAAAATGCAGAAATACAAACATGAGGGGTCAGGGGGCCCGGCCCGGGGTCCGGGATGGGTCCGGGAGGGTGTGAGAGGGGGTCCGGGGGGTAGGGACATAAAACTCGCTCTGGCACACTTTGACAAATGTGCGGCAATGCTAGCGCTCATTGCCTGCCTAGGGGCAAGCTTCAAGCGCATCCTGCTCAGAGTTGACGCTGATGGCACCATGATCTCCCGGTTCGCCAAATCTCGCTCCACCTGCGCTGCCACCTCCGGCCCGTAGATGAAGCTGGCGGCTCTGCGCAAAACTTCTGGCAGGCGCTCAGCATTGTGAAGCAAGCGGGCCAGCAGCCTCATTTCGGACTCCCCAGTTGATTCGTTTGGGCCGCTGAATAGTTGAGTCATTCCGTCGCCGTTAAAGCGACTTGGGCAAGCATGACCCAAGGCCAGGCGTGACCCAAGACCAGGCCATTCATTGGACAATAGCTCTTGAACAATGGCCGCCATTGTGGACCATTTCCATCATCAACATTGCGAAACATATTCAGCCACAGTCCTAACTCATGTCCGCTGGGCCCCCCAGTCTGGCCAAGCCGCAAGGTAGCAACGCCTCACGCCTCACGCCTCCAGAAGCCAGTGAAGCCAGAAGTAGTTTTAAAAAAGGAACATACCAAATCCCAAAACATTGCTTGGGGTCAACATGTATCCAAATGGCGAGGTTACCCAAGAGTAGGGGGGGAAGAGCGTAGGTGTGTCCAAAGCCTTCTGATGCTTCCTGCTAGGAAACTGATAGAGCAGCTGGGTTCCATCCAAATCCCCCAGTCTGGCCAAGCCGCAACGCCTCCAGAAGTGCGTAGAGCTGGTAGCCCCATCCGCCACGGTCGCGCGCCGCCGTCCGCGGCCGTCTTTGCAAGGCAGTGAGCGCCTCCATGCGTCTGCTTGTGAAAGCTGTGCTCCGTGCAAGGATTTAGCTTGGTGTGTTGGTGGTGTTGCTGGTGTTGGTGGTGTTGGTGGTGTTGGTGGTGTTGGTGGTGATGGTGGCGTTGGTGGTGTTGGTGGTGTTGGTGGTGTTGGTGGTGATGGTGGTGTTGGTGGTGTTGCTGGTGTTGCTGGTGTTGGTGGTGTTGGTGGTGTTGGTGGTGATGGTGGTGTTGGTGGTGTTGGTGGTGTTGGTGGTGTTGGTGGTGTTGGTGGTGTTGGTGCTGCTGCTGGCATCATGTGTCATGTGGCATCTTATTTCTGTTGCAGTTTGCCTCGGAGGAATCAGTGAGTCTCATGGTCGCAGTTGCATGGTCCTTGATCCGGAAAAGGCGCTTCAGGAAGTGTTCAAACCAGTCCGCGAGTCGCGTGAAACACTTCTTGATTTGGAATAGGCTCCCCCCCTGAGCTCGTGCAATTTGGCATGCGTGCACTCTTGGTTGATTGCGGTAGCATCACATTTTGGATCCCTCACATTCAGGGGTCCGGACATCCCGTACTTATTTGGCCAGGGGAAATTGCTTGTAGGTGGTTGCTTTACTTGCTTATTCCGGAGGTTCCAAGATGATTTGATTTTGGAGGGGTAAAAGCGGTCAACGTACTTGGATCCTTCTGGTCACACTTGGGGTTTCCTCTTTTGATTTTCCATTAAAGCATGCCCAATGAAAGCGGTGTTCACCATTTTGAGAAACCCATTTTGGGTATGCGTCAAAATAGGGGGTCCCCCAACACTGGGCGGTTTTTATTTTCTGAATTCCCTGTAACCAACACCAGATTATGTTTTCTCACCGGCATGGGACGCCTCGACTCCACCAACCATGGATTATTGTATCAAGAGGGTCAACCAAAATTGCAGGACACCATCGATTGATTATAAAGTGGGGGCACGGCAATACAGGGCGAAAACGGGATCGGGGTCAAGCAAAAGGACACCCTTCCACATCCCTCGCTTTTTGCGAGCCCTTTGTCCACCAGCACCTGGATGTAAACTAAAGGGGTCAAGGAGTCAAAGGTCTGCTTTGAACAAGTAGCTTCAAAGTTTGTGTGAACCTCAAACGGCCATGGCGATCGGCTTTTGGGAGCCCCTGCGAAAATCCGTTGGCCAACAACAATCTGAACACATTGCTTACCACTAAAATGGTCCAAACCGAAAAAGTTGAAAGTCCCCCAAGGGAGTGAGACCATGCAAACTAGTTTGTTGTCAATAGCTCAATGGCTGTACAGGGGCCATCTAAACTATCCAACAACTATATCATGGCCAAAATGTGGAGGCTATGTCCATTTCAGGCAGCATGACCATGGCGCAAAAAAAAAACCAAAAAAAAAAGAGTTCTGACCAAGCAAACCAGTTTGTTTGTATTACGGCCACAAGGTGCGGGTTCCAAATTCTCCGCGTGGCGTGGCGCGTGCGCGTCCACATCCCCCGCATGCTGCCAGCTGGTGCCCGGCACCGCGTGGAAGCCGCCGGACTCGCCGCGGTGGCCGCGGCCCACCAAGCGGGAGTCCACGCGGTAGCCCTTGAGAGGCACCACGCGGTCCTGGAAAATGGGCAAGGAACGTCTAGAGTTGGAAATGTTTCATGTCAAAAACGGAAGGGGAACAGATGTCTGCCTTCATCTTTCTCCGAATGAAAATTCACAGCCGTGCTTTGTTCTAGTTGGGACCGGAGTTTGTTTCCGGAAGTGGATAGGCTTCTTCAAAAGGAAAATCATTTTTCAACACCGTTCTGTCAGCTTCCATGAGTGTTGGAGGGAGAGCACCCCTATCGTGGTTTGTAAATGGGAAATCCAGAAGGAACACCCGCCTTTTCTTGTGTAACGACCCCAGCAAGCAAAAAGTGAATTACTTTTTGTGTGGGTCCAACGGAAAACCCGAGCTGTTTCAACCAAGTGAAAGGTTCCAAAGATCCAGCCCACTGGCCACCAGGAAACCAAAGGGTTGAAGGCTCTCAAAGGGTCGCCTAAATTTGCATCACACCTCACCGAACTTCTAGAACAAGTGTATTTAAGTGCAAATGCCTTGGATCGTTGGAGGCAACCAACTCCAAAAAACGACCCTCTACAACGAAGTGTTGCTGGGCTGCCCGCAGATCCCCTGCTAAAAGTTTCACTTTTCGTGGGTTAGATGGAAACCGCGAAGAAACCCAAAGAAGCTAAGAAGCCAAGGCTGGGGGGGGGGGGGGGTTAAGACGCTTTCCCTACAAATCCAAAAAGCTAAGGAGCCGAATGGCTGTGAGCCATCCAAGGCGGGGCTCGTGTTGGGCCGACGAAAAGAAAGACGCCAACGACGGGGCCTCGTTGGGGGGCGGGTGCCAGGCCAGCGCCACCTCGTTGGCCGTGGCGGACTCGCAGTGGAGGTCCTGCAAGGGGCACACGGCGCATCCCAAGATGGGGGAGGGCGGTGAAGCGACCTCATTTGCTGTGTGTGTTTTGTCGTTTGCTTGTTTGTTTGGTTGTTTGTTTGGTTGTTTGGTTGTTTGTTTGTTTGGTTGTTTGTTTGTTTGGTTGGTTGGTTGGTTGCTTGGTTGTTTGTTTGTTTGTTTGGTTGGTTGGTTGGTTGTTTGGTTGGTTGTTTGGTTGTTTGTTTGTTTGCTTGTTTGTTTGTTTGTTTGTTTGTTTGTTTGTTTGTTTGGTCGTTTGTTTGGTTGGTTGGTTGGTTGTTTGTTTGTTTGGTTGGTTGGTTGTTTGGTTGGTTGTTTGGTTGTTTGTTTGTTTGGTTGGTCGTTTGTTTGGTTGGTTGGTTGGTTGTTTGCTTGTTTGCTTGTTTGTTTGGTTGTTTGTTTGGTTGTTTGGTTGTTTGTTTGGTTGGTTGCTTGTTTGTTTGTTTGTTTGGTTGTTTGTTTGGTTGGTTGTTTGTTTGGTTGGTTGTTTGTTTGGTTGCTTGGTTGTTTGTTTGTTTGGTTGGTGGTTTGTTTGGTTGGTTTGTTGGTTGGTTGTTTGTTTGTTTGGTTGGTTGTTTGTTTGGTTGGTTGTTTGTTTGGTTGTTTGGTTGTTTGTTTGTTTGGTTGGTGGTTTGTTTGGTTGGTTTGTTGGTTGGTTGTTTGTTTGGTTGGTTGTTTGTTTGGTTGGTTGGTTGTTTGTTTGGTTGTTTGGTTGTTTGTTTGGTTGGTTGGTGGTTTGTTTGGTTGGTGGGTTGGTTGGTTGTTTGTTTGGTTGGTTGGTGGTTTGGTTGGTTGGTTGGTGGTTTGTTTGGTTGGTTGGTTGGTTGGTTGGTTGTTTGTTTGGTTGGTTGTTTGTTTGTTTGTTTGTTTGTTTGGTTGTTTGTTTGGTTGTTGTTTTTTTGTTTGGTTGGTGGTTTGTTTGGTTGGTGGTTTGTTTGGTTGGTTGGTTGTTTGTTTGTTAGGTTGGTTGTTTGCTTGGTTGTTTGGTTGGTTGGTTGTTTGTTTGTTTGGTTGGTGGTTTGTTTGGTTGGTTGGTTGTTTGGTTGGCTGGTTGTTTGTTTGTTTGGTTGGTGGTTTGTTTGGTTGGTTGGTTGTTTGGTTGGCTGGTTGTTTGTTTGGTTGTTTGGTTGTTTGTTTGGTTGGTTGCTGGTTTGTTTGGTTGGTGGGTTGGTTGGTTGTTTGTTTGGTTGGTTGGTTGTTTGTTTGTTTGGTTGGTGGTTTGTTTGGTTGGTTGGTTGTTTGGTTGGCTGGTTGGCTGGTTGGTGGTTTGTTTGGTTGGTTGGTTGTTTGGTTGGCTGGTTGTTTGTTTGGTTGGTTGGTTGTTTGTTTGGTTGGTTGGTTTATTTTTGGGGGAGGGGGTGGGAAGGAGGAGGGTTTTGGGAATCAATCTTTTTGCTTTGGGGATGAGTTTGGGAATCAACCCCTCAGAAGCCAGGGGATGCCGGGGCGGTTGAACAAACCTAGGGTGCGCTTTCAAACAAGACAAGGAATGTTAGTTCATGGCGCTAGGGCACACACCGCAACGTTACGTTGCCCTCATTCTTGGTCAGGTCCGCTAAAGTTACGCATTCTAAAAAGTAAAGCGACCCCCAAAGGCAATTGTCAAAACCCATAATACGGAAACATGAATCAACGGGAACCCCTCCTTCTAAAAATAATCTTCCCTTTACCTGGTGGTTGGGATGGGTTGGAGGGCGGCTTCCCCTTTACCACATCCAAACCACGTCAGGGCAACCTGAGGGTTTCCAGTAGGCGGAAGGCGAATTCGAGTCTGAACACATGGGCGCTGACTCCTGCACTGCGGCGGGTATCCGAGCGAAGGAGAACTCGCAGGTGAGGAAGGCCACGTCCTCCCAACTGTTCGGCCATGGGTCAAAATCCCGTACCCCCAGTGGACATCCCAATCCCCACTAAAATAGACTAAACTGGGTGGTGCACCTACCCCAAAAAAAGGTACCATTGGTTTCGATTTGCCATCCTGCTGACTAACACAGAACCCGTCAGAGGGTCCCTTTTAAGGAAAAAGAGCCTTCCAGGACGCCTCCGTCAGGCTCCGTGTGGATGGGAGGATCACTTTTTGTGAGGGCCTCTTGCAAAACCTGGTTTCCGACTCCTCATACACGTGTGAACCCGGTACGGGTGCTCCCTGCTTTTTGCTTTTCCTAAGGGAAATACGGAATCACCCGGGAATCCGGAGGTGAAAACTTCACGCGTTGCAACAAGACGCTTACGGACACCTGCCACTCAGAACACAAAAGGGAGCGGGAAAACTGCCTACCACTCCGAAGGAAACACCATGCAAAAATGCCAGTTGCGAATCTGGCAATGGGCAACCCAACGCATGCAGATCAACGTGATCTCCCCCCCCCCCCCAAAAAAAAAACTCATCCCTGTGTTAAGTTCGGACCCAAAAAGCAAATGAGCATGGAGACCACAGCCGCCTCTTGGCAATCGGACTACGCCCCACCCCCTCAACCCCCCACCCCCCCGAACCCACAGGAAGCCACAAATGCCGCAGGTGTCCTTCTGGTCGATTAGATGGCCCTGGTACATGCCTCCAAACCGGCGCCGTCTATTTCTATCCGAGCTAATCCCAAAAGGACACCCATGGACGCCACTTGTTGTTCCGCGAGAGGCGGGTAAACTTTCGTCCTCCCCGGCCGCGTTGATCATGGGCCAGGTACAGGCGCGCCGGTGGTACTTCACCTGAGATCAGGTGCCCACAGATCAGGTGCCCTCTTGGTGGCTTGGAGCCCGGCGGTTTGGAGCTCAGGGCTGGCTTCCCATTTCCGCTTTGCAAGAACTGGGGTTCGAATTGTCCAAACCACCAATGGGGCTGCGCCTTTTTCGCGCTCAAGATGGGCTTGTGCCTGTGTGTGTGTGACTGGGGGGGGGGGGTTCAAGGGAAACCAAAAGGAACATAGACATCCATGTTGTTTGACACATACCCAGATACGAAGCTCAACAAATACCGTGAATAATTCCAGTTCTGCGCAACGTGGTTTCTTAACTCATGGCGATAGTCACAAGGGTGATCACCTTTTAGCAAACCAACCACGTACTGTGGATGGACATGGCTGGACAACATCCCGTACTAGTTTCCAGGGGTGCTTGTACATACCCCTTCTACATAGCCCTAGGCAAATGAGCCCAAAAGGCCTGCTGATGTTCATACCCCTCTCCCAAAAAGGGGTATATACTGCTTATAAAGTGGGTTGGAAACCAGGGAAGCCAACGGAGTATGAACAAGGGGTATGAACAAGGGGTATGTACTTCCACACTTTGTTTGTTGGAAGGAAGGGATCGGAAGGGATGACACCCTATGAAGACTGGGATGAACCACCTACGAACTGGTGCAGGGCAGGATCCTGAATCTTGCCCTAGCACCCTTCCCAGTGAACCCGGTAGCAAAGGAGAACTCTTTTGGGTTGGTTGATTCAATTTGAGGGCGTCACCGAACTTGTTCAACCTTCAGAGAGCCCGATTGAAACATTGAATATCCGTTTTGGTTCCTTTGACGATATTCGGGTTGATCTTCAAGGGACACCCAAGGGAAACCAACCACTTTGAGGATTCCCCTACTTTGAGACAAACCCCTTTACCACTATTTACTGCATCCTTTGGTTGAAGTGGGGCTGGATTGAACTATCCACCCCTTTTGGAGCAATCCAAACCAGCAACCCAACTAATTCATGGTAACTCCCTGACTAACCCCAGTTCATTAAGTGTTCATTAATAGGGGGTGTCCCTGGTGTAGCGGTCCGTGGGGGGACACCCCCCTATTGGCATGGGGTTTTGACTCACGGAAGGTAGTTTCCCAGCCGGCCAGGTCGCGTCCACCAGGGGCACAAAGGCGCGCGCGAAGAGCGCGGGCGCGGGCGAACTCCCGAAGAGCCCGCTGGAAATTGGCGTGGACCAGGCGTCCACGCGGAAATACACCGGGCCCCCTGCATCCATGGCGTGGACAGGAGAACTGATCTGGGAATTGCAGGCAAACTGAAAAACTGTTTGCACCTTTCTGAACGCACCACTGATGCAGAACACGCCAAACACAAGTTCAGTCAGTTTGACTCAACTACTTGAGGCACTTCTTGGGCTATCATGTTGCCTTCCTTCACAGGAACCATCAACCCAGACTGGCCATGGGAACAGAATACCCCATCTTTCTTTTGGTATGATGAAATCCCCTCCAAAAAACAACAGCACAATAAAAGGGCATCATTGCCAGCACCCCGTGGCATTGATGTTGACCCCGGATGAATAGACGCCCGTTTATGCATATGGGGGTGTCTTTCCCTCCAAAAGTGACAAATCCCTTTACCAGAACCAGGGACACCCCATGACACCCCCCATAGTAAGAAACAGGGGTCAATCAATCTGGGGTCGACATTACACACCCCTTTTTTCCACCACAATGCTTTTTGGAGAGTAAGGAGAATTTGGGACATTGGAGAAAGCAGTCAAGTCAAGAGGGGTGGTTCAACACCCACCCACCCACCCCCCGCACCCCCCCCACCCCCCGCACGCGCTGATCCGATCCGATCCAATCCGCCCGCATCCGACCGCCGCGCCTGCGGCGGGTCCAGGCCCTGCCTCGCTGAGGCGCACGGCAATGCGCGCGGATCGGAAGCGGCACTCCGATCCGATGGACTTTGCATCAGCCATTGCCTCGCGCCCAACGGCCGGGGCAAAGGGGGTGAAGGGGGTCAAGGGGGACTTCTACTCGTATTTTGTTGGGGAAAGAAACCTTAAAAACGGAACAAGAAATTAAAACCAATAGCAATTGGGGAAAAAGGAGCAATTATCCTTACAACAAGCACGCACACACACACAAACATTAAAAACAATAAGTAGTAAAACCACCCTTCTGGGGGTACCGCTATTTTGCATCGGGGGGGGGGGGGTGCAAACCCGGGGGGGTTGAAGGAAACCTGAAGCCATTTCTGGGGTACTCAAGGAGGAGGAACATGCTTCGGGGGAACTCAAATTTTGTGGCCATGGGACCGGGGGGGGGGGGGGCGAACCCACCCAAAACCATTGCCTCAGATAAGGGAAGCTGGATCAAGATGCGCCATGGTACAAGGGTACCAATTTTAGGTTGGTTTAAAAACAACAATCCGAAAGAACTGCTTGACCATGTTTCACCCCCAACAGTCTGCTTCGAAAACGATGTTTGAGGGTGGTGAACTTGGGGCTCTCAGCCGCAATCAGGACCGTTCTCTGAAAACCGCCCTGAAACACCCCCATACCACGGAGCCATTCCCCGCCGACACCAAACATGGAACCTGACAAAGGGCCCCTACAGGAAAATGGACTTCCAGAACCAGCCCAACCCAAACCAAACGCAAATTTGTGCAGCGACCAGAACACTTGGTGGTTTGGTTCTACCAGCATGGCTAACAAAATGTACAAAGGCCTCACTACACACCTCAATGAAACTAAGTAATAGGAGCACATGGAAGAGTCTTTCCCCACAAGAGAAAACTCACACATTCCGTCAGCAACAATGCGTTTTGCATCCGAAACGAAACATAGCAAGCGAAATACATATCTTCTCGGCCCTTGAGGTTCACAACTCAGTGCTTTGAGCTCTCGACTGCCCGGGTGTCCTTGATGGCTTCGAGGAACCAGATCTGAAACCAGGAGAACCGACTATGTGACCTACCCAAACTAGAAGGATACCTACTGTGGGTGGACGAAATCCTGCACCGCTTTGACACCATTGGAGCTGAAAGGCTGGAAAACATCCAGCTACCCCCTCGAAAAGGTGCGGTTCCCTGAACAATCAGCCAACCATGGGCTTCCATTGAGCACCCAAACCCGGCGAACATTGGAAAACCCCTCGCGCTTCTTGGCTCCTCCCATTTTGCCTGCAAATGTATGCAGTATGTGTGTGTTCTGTGTGTGTTCTGTCTGTTTCTTCGCAGTTCGTCCACCCCCAACATATTTCACAACATAGAGGACCCACAAGAAAAAAACAACAACAAGGATTCGCTGTCTACCGAACCTGAACAGGTCTTGTTTTCTGTTGACCCGTGTGCAAAAAGTTGTTGACTGTCTGTGGGTTCAAATTTTGTAAAACCCACTTGATTCCGATCGAACAGTTGTTTTAGTCCAAAGCTTCGTTACCCGACAACACCTGCGAAAGGTACCCAACAAAATAGGTCTCTGTGGGTCAAAACCAATGGTACCATTTTGGGGTAGGTGCACCACCCATTTTAGAACCTATTGTAGTGGGGATTGGGATGTTCACTGGGGGTACGATTTGGATTTTGACCCATGGCCTGCGGCTCATCTGACCGAGGCGCCTCGACCGCCTTGGCGATCTGCTCCTTCAGGGCCGCCTCTTCCGGCGGCACGGCCTGGGGAGGCCCCGCGGGCCTCGGGTCGCAGCTGTCGCTGAGGCAGATGGGATGGGAGGTGCTTAGCCCAGGCCTGTGGCCATGGGAAAAAATGGGCTTGCCTTTTTGTAGCGCTTCATGGATTGCTTTGCCCTCCCTCGCAGCTCGCGCCCTCCCCCAAGGAAAAGAAAAGAAGGATGAAAGGTCCAAGATGGTTTCCACTTTCCCCTACACCCGCAAAGGCTTCATGGGATATACGACCACTATAACATAAAGGATGTCAGCCCCGTATTTCCTTGGGTGTATTATGGTGTATTGGTTGGGGGTGCTTGAAATAGTAAATGTTAGTGGAACCCTGGATTGATTGGCGTGGCGGATTAACAGGGGTGTTAACTAATAATTGGCTGACTGACGCTAGCATCATGATATATTTGGGTGCATCTTTTTCCCCAACAGCTGAAAGCGGCTCCGGGGTGGTCCGGGGCGGCCCTGAGGTAAGGTTCCACGAGGGTTCCACCAGAGTTCCACCAGGGTTCCGAGGTTCTGCGAGGGTTGCGGTGGTGCGAGCACTAAAAAAACCACCGCGTGCTGTTGGGGATATCGCCTGAGCTTATTATGACCCCTCCAATTGGTGGTTTTCTTTTCGTTTTTCCTAAAAAGCACAAAGGGAGAGTACCCGGCAAAAAGACTCACCCACAACATTCTGTCAAAACCTACCAAAAGCGTAGTCCAAGTCCCGCTCCTCAGATCCATTCAGATAAAGTGGTCAATCTACATGTGTGCAACCTAGACGGAAACCCAGCTGGTTTTGCTCCCTGGTCGCGTTTGAGCACCGCCACTGAGGTCCTGGCACTGAGGGGGTGGAGTGGACACCAGGTCGTGGAGGAGGGTCATTGCGAGCATCTTCCCCGACGTGCAGGCTCAGTTGATATTGGGCCGGGCCCTGCAACCAACCGGCCGCCGGCAGCCGCGATAAGTAGAGGAACTTCACCACAAGCAGCTCGGGCTCAGGTAAGGACCTTCTTCTGGCGCGAGGTGCACTGGGCGCGCTGGGCCCTGACGCGCCTGCGCCGTTGGGCGCCGCTGCGTTCCGTCGGTAGGGCGCTAAAGCTGTGCACCCTGAGGATGCTGGCGCCGCCGGCACCGCCGGCGCCTCGCTCTTTCGCAGCGCTGACTTGGGCGCTTGGCGGTCCGGGCTTCCTGGGGAGGGGCCATCCTCAGGGCCGTCTGCGAAGCGCAAGTTGCGTGGCGCCGACTTCACCGTCGCCTCCACGCGCGCCACCAGCCGCCGCTCCGGCCGCACGCTCGGCGCGCTCGGCGCGCTGGGCGCACCCACGTGGCTTGTGGGTGCGTGGGGTGCCGGGTGTCTGGCTGCGACCGTGGCTGGGGCTCTGAGCACCTGGGCGCCTTGGGCGCCTTGGGCGCCTGGGGCCACACGTGGCGCGCCCAGCGCCACAGCGCCATTCGCGCCATGCAGCGGCACCACCGGCCTCACCTGCGGCAGATTTGTCGGCGCCCCTCGTGCAATCACCTGGGAGTGCGGGAACTGCGCCTCAGGGATGGCAGGGCATAGAACCAACAGCCCAGCCCAAGAAGAAGACCTCTCAAGCAGCTTTGGGGCCAGCAGTTTCTCCAACGTTGGTGTAAAGGTCAGGCTGCTTGGTGTCTGATCCTTCCAGCTTACAGCGCAAGATGCAATTGTGTAGTTGCTGGCAATCCGAAAGCAAACGCAACAGAACCCTCCTGGAACCCCGGGACAGCTTGCCAACTCCCAGCAAAGTGAAGGATGAGGAAAGAGCGCACCCCCCCCCACACACCAACATGGAACCTGACGACTTTGCTCTAAACGGGATCCTCTCTGCTGGGTTCCAAGTTTGTCATTTTTCTCGAAGGTGGCCTGCAACTGCTGCTGGTGCTGCTGGAAGCTGCGAGGCACATTCCCCGCGGGTTCCATGGGCCGCGGGGAAGATTTCCCCGCGCCGGGCGCGGCGCGGCATTCCCCGCATGGGCCCAAAGCGAGCTGCGGGCGTCTCATGGAGTCAAAGGGGGTCTGTTTCCCAAAAGGAGGTTCCTCCAAACATGGTGGGTTTGTGGTTTCCATGATAATCAGGGGAGTACTGGAGTACAAATATGCATCATTTACTGTATCACTTTGAAAGGTTTCCCTTGGTTTTGCAAAAAGTGGCAGCCTAATTCCGATTTCCCACAACCATTCGACCACAAGAACCGGTGGCTGGAGCCTCCACACTGCCTTAAACTGCCAGTGGGGCTTAAGTTGAGGGAATTGTGGCATCATGGGGGAATCACAAAGCAGCGAATATGAATGGTTCCCGCATTAAAACCTGTTTAAAGGGTTGTTACTGTTTGGTTTTTGGCGCTGTTCATGTGTATGTGGGCCTGCCCAAAAAGACTTGCTAGCTCAGATGCAGACTTGGCAGGTTTCGTTTCCAGAGTCTGTTGTTGCAAGTCAGGAAGCCAATGTGCTAGCCGCCTGACTTCTTTCTTTATTTGAAGAAGGGTATACGCTATGCTGTATGCATTTGGGGCCCGCACCCCAGGCAGTTGTCTCGTCCAGTGCTAAACGGTTAGCCTCGAACTTCACCGAGGGTTGCTCGGAGGAGGCCACATTTTGGAGCCTGTCGGGTTCCATGGCAATCGGCTGTGACCATGGGAAGTATGGGGGAACCCCCCCTTCCAACCTCCAACGTGGGAAGCGACCTCCAACATAGGAAGCGTGGAGAACCCCCTTCCAAAACAGGCAAACACGGCACCACCAGCGGTGTGGGACTTTGGGTTCGACTAAGTCGCCTCTAGAATCTGCTCGCGTCCCCCGTGGACGGCGACTGGGCTGCCCTGCTGGACCTGCTTCACTGTCAGCTCCTGCGCGCAGAAGCCACAGGAGCCGAACCCACCATAACCCCAACGACGGTCTAAGCTGGGTATATAGTACATAGCGAGTAATCAGTTGGCATAACAGGTACAGTTAGCACGCACTTGGACAGAAAACGGGGCCACAATTGAGGGTCTATGTGCCAAGTCAGTGGTACTCATTTTCATGGCAATGGCTCGGCAGGCACTTTACATGACCACCAGGGAATCCTGTGTGTGTGTGTGTCATTGTCTGAGCCCCTAAACCCCCCCCCGCCGCCCCAAAAAAAAAGACTGCCCATGCGGGAATCCCAACCCTGAAAACACAGTCCAACACAAGGCTGTACCATGCCGTACCCAATAACATTTCAGACAGGCGTGGCACAACAACAAAAAATAGCACGGCAGCGCTGCCGAAGATTCCCCGAGAGGGGCTTCGGGAAGAGCACAACTCACCGACCAGATCCTTGTTCCTTCTGATAGGCCAACCGATCATTGACTTTAAACATGCACGTCGTCTCCCTGACATCATAGCCAAGAGCAAGTGATCCGAGTCTTGCTTGGCCAGAATCCTGAGTCGATTTGCTGAGCATTCCCCCCTGCAATCTTGTCCAAGTGTTGGGGCGGTCGCACCTCCGAGACGAGTCAGTGTTGTCCTCTTGACCTTACGTTCCCCCTTCAACACATCATCCAAGCACAAGGACACTTGAGCACTTGCCGCTTGAACAAAAAGTGCTCGAATCCGGTCACGGGAAACATCCAAGGGCATGCGCGTTTTCAGACCTGGGATTCGCGCATGGTCTTGAGGCTAAGAAATGGGACCAACAAGGTTCCGGTTGGAAACGATGAAATTCAACATCTCACTTTGGAGGATTTGTATGGGCCATCCACTATCGTAAGACCCCATCGGCGCTTTTGAAGAACATTGTGCCTGGCCCGGATTGGTTGCCCAAGGCTTCTCGAAAAGGAAACCTCTGGGTCTCTGAAACCCCTGTCGGACCGAGGAGATCGGATCGTGCTTGCTGACAACAACACACACACACACAGCTTCAAATATGTTGGGTCCCATGTGGTTCAAAGCCTGCAAAACCGACACAAAATCTTCACCCACGACCCAAGTCTCAACAGGCGGAACGAACGGATCTTGATGGATTTTGGGACCTTTGATCTTGCTGCGAGCCAACCGGGGAAGCAAGGAATGACCCCCAAACTGAACCTCGTGGTTTCTTAGGGAAACCCTTTAATTTCATTCCAAAACCCTTGCGGGTGCCCTGAGAATCAGCAAGTATTTGACTGAGTGAACGTAGACGGTTGTTAACAAATGGGCTCCAGAATCATGGCTGTGCGGTGCAACCAATCGGGCCCAGTTTATTAGAACCTGTTCAACGAGTCCCTCTATTTGACCCATGGAATGCTTCCCTTTAGATGGCTCGCATCCCAAACAAACACAAACCCGTATTGTCTTGATGGCTGGCTGCTACCAACAAGTTGTTTACCTTCTTTGCAGGTCAGTCGGAAAATCCTCATTTCAAACAAACTCAACTAAACCCGCACTAACAACCCCCTATTTACTAACATGGGAGTTTTAGTGAGAAGGGTTCATCACTCTTGGAAGGGAACACCGCCACAATGAGCCGGAATGTATTCTCAGATGCCCAGTGGCCATGGGAAAAAATATTAAAACAAAAACGGTATCCTTTTTTGGTTGGTTGACTTTTCAGGGGAACCCTTCCCCAAAAAGGAGAGAAGAAAAAAAAGGGGCACCACTGGGCAACGTATTTCTGCCGGCGTTCCGATCTGTGGATCGGTCTCGACTTCACCCGGTCCAGGTGCCGGGTCTCGCTCTCCGCGAGCAGCCGGGCCCAGCCTGGGGCGCAGAAAACGGGATGAACTGGACACATCCCCAGAAAGTTTTAATTTGACCAGTGGAACAGGGATCCTTACATTCTACACCTGAACATTGCCTTGTAGATGGTGGTGTCCCTTGATTTTGGCGGAAAATGCCATGTTTCAAATGGGCAAAATGTATCTGTTAAGGAGCCCTGTGGAAATTCGGCTACTTGATAACTGAGAATACAAATAGGTGGACCCTCTGCAGAGGGAACTGGATGTGCCCCCAACTCGGCTGCTTGACAATTGGAAATACAGAAAAGGTGGACCCTCGAAGTGGCGTGCTTCCTGGTTTTCCAGTATCGACCTACCCACGGAAAAATGGTACCTTCAAACAAGCACACAAATAATATGTTGCCTATAAAACGTCAAGCTGGCCCCTGTTGAAACTGTGGCTATTGCCCAAAGCTATTGTTTTCAAGCATTTGTTGGCCAAGATGTTGGGGGAGTTGGGCCTTCTATATTACCTTCTGAAAATACCATGCCGAAGTCTTTGTTTGGTTTTAACTTGATGGTTTATTTTTGGCTTTCCATTTGACACTATCAAAGTAAGATGAATGCCCTAGTTATCGGGTGCGTGAACATTCCAAGTGAGGTGGAACCCACACAAAAAGGGACGCCAACCTGAATTTTGAGGTCGGAGAAACTGCGCATTTTGAGAAAGCACATGGAAACTGCAGCTCTCAAAATACATGGCTTCCAGTTCGTCATTCTGACGCCATCTGAAGGGGTTCAGATGGGCGAAGCTGCACCCGCTCCCGAACAGCAATCCCAAATCTGAACTTTGGGGGGTTGGCGATGGAATTCCAAGCGGCAAGCTACCGTTGGCCAGCTTGAGCCCCAATTTCACAAAACCATGATGGAGTTCGCTCAAGCCCTTTTTGCCATGGCCCGCATCGCAACTGCCGGACGACACCTCGAGGTGTGCGGAAAAGGCGGCCGATTCATACGATTCGCGCCGAAAAATCAGTCTGTTTACCCGGCTTCCAGATCACGCGTCCTCAGTGCGCTTGCAGGTAAGCACGCGGTTGTTTCAACTCACCGGCACCAAAGACGCCCACATGATACAAACTTAAACAAGGTCGAGTATAACAGATCTTCATCTGCCAAAGATGAGCAAATCCCGAGTCGGTGTACTATAAGCGCCCGAATAATTAGAAAGGGGGGTGTGAGCTCGTACTACGCACGCTCAAACAACCTTGAATGCAAGCATGATGTCCCACAGTTACAATAAGCGTCCACGTGTTGGAGCCAGAAAAGGCAATGGACGACAACAAGGTATTGGATATATAAGGGAACCCTTTGGATGCGATAAAGGACACCAAAAGGAAACCACCCGGAGTCGTCCATGATTCTGAGAAGCAACGTAACTGGGCCAGGCTCAAACCCCTTGCAAAAAGTGACAGTTTTGCTTCCAAGGGGAAAGGAAGAAACTCCAAGAATGATAAATTGCAAATGGCCTAGTATGGTCTGCCATTGAGTATGTGCAACTGGGTGTGTTCTTTCGAATGTTCCTGGTTGGTTTATACAAAGGGGGACCAAAAGCAAAAAAAAACGACTTTGGGGGACCCCCTTTCACATACAGTAACACATCCCCAACTAAGAGTAGCAAAGAGTCGTCCTGGCTTCCGTAGTCATACACGGAGTCTGCTCCTGGGATGAAGTCCAGGGTAACGGTGGCCTTGCGCGACACGTCCAACAAGGGGCGGTTTTGTTGAACAAAGGGCTGATACAACACTAGGCCCTAGCACTAGGTCGTTCAACTGGGGAGATCCCTGCCCAAAAACACTGCAAGGGACGCCAAGGCCGTCCTGGCATAAGAAAAAAGAAGAAGGACAAATTGCCATCACGCACCATCCTAAACAAAAAGATCCTGTCCACCAAGCTTCCACTGCGGACGTTGTCACACCCAGAACCACGAATGTGCTTCCCAACCCAAAGAGGTTGAGTGCCGATTGCAAGCGAGCTTGGGTGACACCCAGCCAGCTTGACCAAAATTAATGCGATGACGGTCCAATTCTCAGGTTCCTTACGTTTCCCCCTTTGGAAAGCAACAATCATTAAAAATGCAGGGAACCCTGATGTCGGTGCTTTACCCGTTAGCAAAGAACGTCAAAAGGGACACCAAGCAAAAACACCAAGGACAGTTCCTTTACAACCATACTTTCGGAAAGCAAGCCAACACCCGCCACGACCTGGTGCAACCCCACAGCATCTAGTCCTTGGCACAACCACCCAACACCTTTGCTATACACCTACATGTACGGATGGTGATGCAAGTGTATATCCTCACGGCCCATGGTCAAAGGTGTCTGTGGGCCATTGTCATGATTTCCTGGCTGGGAGGGTGGTCAAATGGCACGAAATGGACTTGCACCCATCTGCCTGTATTTCTCACTGCTGGTTCCCTAACCAGATCTGATTGCAAGACATGGGGCAACTTACCCCATTTCAACACAATCTGGTGACGTCCGTTTGGAACGGGTGCCACAACTCTCACTGGTACACCAAGAATATTGAAGAACAAGCCGTGCGAGCTCTTCCAACTTAGCCCCAGGTGTGGGCACCCAAAAAACGCCTACACGTTCAAAACCGGCCCACCCCCCGGTCCCCCCACCCGAAACCTTTCCAGGGTCCCACGTCCCACGCCTCCACCGGCTGAAAGGGGGGCAGTGCCATGCGCCCGGGCGCCGAGGGCAAGCCCCTCTCGCCGAAGGCCAAGTTCCCGGGGATCCGCATCTTCCTTGCGCGCGAGAGATCAAGAGGGAAACCGGGGACCACAAACCGAGACCAAAGAAAGAACCAGGCAAACCACCCACCAACCAACCAACCAACCAACCAACCAACCAACCAAGCAAGCAAGCAACCAAGCAACCAAACAAGCAAGCAAGCAAACAACCAACCAACCAACCAACCAACCAAGCAAGTGAGCAAGCAAGTGAGCAAGCACAGAAGCAAACTGGGAACCCACATCCTAACTTCTGCATGGATCACAGCTTCTTGCTATGTCCTGCTGTCGGGTTCTTGAAATGGGGAAAATCCTTCGGCCTTGCTCAACCTTTTTGGAAGGGAGCCTCACAGAACGAATAGGGAGACCGAGGGGTTCCCGCCATCTTAAGATACACCAATACTCCTTTGAAACCAGGGAATCAACAAGGAAACACTCAGCACCCCCCACCGCCAACCACTGCTTGTTAAACACAAAAGTGGCGGGAAAGGGGTTGCTGGACATGGACAACTGACCGGGCTTTTGCTCATGCTTTTGATGTCCTTTTTGAGGTGCCTGCGAAAAAACCTTGATCCATATCGGCCGAGAGAAAGAACTGCCACGCGAGGCACCGAACAACTTTCATTGGCCACAGGAAATCAGCCCGAACCGTATATAGCTCACCTAAAAAGGGTACCCTCGACACATCCAAATGACAAAGACACACCAATCATGGTAATCTCCCTTCGACGAGCTTGACACCAACAATAAAAAAGCAGCGCCGCCTCAAGCCACTGAGGGTGGCAATCTCCAACAAACAATCAAGACACATAGTTACCTTTACTTCCCCCTCCAACAGCAGCCCAGCAAAAGGAAGCTCAATTTGAATCGCCCCAGAAAGTAATGGTTAAAACCGGCAGGCAGAAATGTTGGAACTCTCGAACACCCAAACAGCACCCCAACAAGCCAATAACCATCCAGCCAACCAAGCAAACAATTGAAAACAAATACAAAGCACCAAGCAAGACCCCTATAGAAAGGTCTGTTTTGCGCCAAGCTTCCGCACGCCCCCAGTCTTCATGCCCTGCGCTCGCACGCAAACGGCGCGGCTTCCGACGGACTAAACGAACGAGCACGCTGCTGGCTCTCTGCAGGCCAGGGGATCAACAGGATTTGGGAATGAACCAATGGATCAGCTGAAAGGGAACTATACAGTAATAAGCTTCAGACTCTGGATTGGTCGTTTGGAGGTTACGGGGTTATCTTATCATTTACCCTCTACAAGATCCAGGGTTCAAACCCTAGTTTCTAGCAATCCAAACCACCAACAGGTTACCTGATGGGATGGTTCAGTTCGAGGTGATTCCAACTCATCCCTTACTGATGGCCAGCTTCGTTTTGCCGATCTCGTCCAACTGCCCGGCGAAAAAGAACACCAGGAGAAGATAGTTGTCTTGGTGATAGAAACATCCCAACATCTTGCCCCTTGGTAGCTCCCTTGGTAGCTTGGGTTGGTGGTTTAGAGGTTACGGGGGCCCCCATTCTGTTTCAAGAGGAAGGAGTTCAAACCCCCAGGCACCCAATGCAACCACCAATCATATAAGAGCAAGGTCAGGTCATGCGGTTGGAAGGAAAACACAAAAAGCGGGTCTTGGCGATTTGAACTTTCGAACTAATTAAACTTTTCGGTGAGATGACACAAAAGCGGGTCAGCGGGTCTTTCGCAAATGGCTTCCAATAATCACTACCGCTGTTTAAAGGGCATAAATTCCGTTTCTGCCTGGGTGTGGTTTGGGGGTAATCTTGGCAGAGTGGTCCATATTTGTATCATGTCGTGAGCCTTAAATGTAAAATACGGTTGAAATACACACACACACCAAACAAACAAAAAAAACCTCCCCTTAATCAGTCAGGTCGGACGAGACAAACAAGGGTGATTTGGCCCTGCCCCGCTTCTCCCTTCGTCTCTGCCTGGATGCCCTCGTCCATGCCCGGGAGAAGCTGACCCACGCCGAATCTGAAGTCCTGCGAGCAAGAAACGCGAGGCCGGCCGTGACCGAATCTTGCGAATCACAGTTGGCGGCTGGTTGTGCATGTTGAAGTCTCCACCTGGAAACAAACTGGTTTACCTGTACCTCAAAAGGTAAACTCCAGGCGTATAGCGGGGTGACTTGGAATAGAATATTGGATCCGGTTTCATGCATTATTTATTCAAGCTGTCATTTAAAAACGCCAGCCACGGCCTCCCAACTAGGCACCAACCTGGAGTTGGATTCACGTTGACTTTGCCTTTGACGTTGAGTTGTTTGCTTGTTCGGGTACAAGATCATGCTTGGGTTGCAAAACAAACTGGAGTTGTTAGCCTTCGGGCTTCATTTTAGCATTGCTTGGTCATAATCGCAAAAGGCGCTCGCCAACTTTCAAGTTCCTTGGAGCGATTTGACATTCCAGTATGCAATCCTGCTACTAAAACTTGGTCAAACAGTACAGTCGCTGATTTGGAACGGTTGCAATCGTAGGTCTGCTCTTTTGCCCAGCTGTTTGTACCAAAAGAGTAACATCCGTAAGGCTTCATGTCGTAAGGTTGATTTCGACATGGAAAAAGAAAGAGCTGAGGTCCAACATGGAAAGGCTCAGAATCCCCAATGAACTGTTATATGTTGACTCTGTTCTTTAGGGGTTTACCTTTTGATGTTGTTCTAAAGGTTAGTTCTGCACTTGTGCCAGCTATTGTTCTTAGGTAGGCTGTTGGCAATTCTCCTTCAAAAGAATCCCTGGCAAAAGTGGGGGGCTGTATGGGGCTGTACAGCTCGAACTGCCCGCTTTGCATTGACCTAGCGAACTATACCAATGAAGGGGCGGTGTCCATTTAGTAGGATCTTCCAAAATTGATCCATGTTAGGTAGAACCCTTCCAACAAAGCACAGCAACAATTCAAACGCAGGGGAAACAAAACAACGGATCTTCAAATGAGGAGCGCTTGGGAGAGGTCGAACGCCAATAAATGCGTCCATGCACATCTACATGAAATCCGACCTTACTGAAGTGGCAAACAGGTGGCGGTCACGTAGACATGATGAAACTCCATGCAGGGGGTGTCTCATCCCCAATGCCGGTTTGACATACATACATATATAGGTGTATACTATATATATATATATATGTGTGTGTGTGTATGCATATATATATATATACATAAATACATACCGGAGCACGCTATACAATGGCATATGTACATAAATGCATCTCATGACGGGTCTGGGCACGGCGCCACTGGTTCTTTTGGCCGCTGAAACCGTCCTTGGCCTTGTCCTTGATATCCTCTACGACGACTTCCTCAGTTTCCCCTGAGTGACCCAAACATAGTTTTGGTGATGATCACCTTTTGGGGCCACACAAAAATGGAACCCGCAAGGGTCAAACACATGGAAATCGACAAAGGGAAAGCCAAAACTCACTTCCTGAGTGAATTGGCCAACACAAGTCCAACCGTTTGCTATTCACCCCTGAACTGGTCTTCCCAAAAAGTTTAAGGTCCAGAAACTCAGGAAGTGAGAAAAGGTCAAAAGATGAACTTTGGAGAAAGCTGCTCTCTCCCGCACGAAGGCCTTCAGGGTGTACCGCAGACCAATCTGGTCCCCGATCTGCGGGGAGGCCCCTGTGCCCACCTTCACGTCTTCCTTGGTCCGGAGGGTCCAGACCACCCGACCCCAAAGTCACACCGGAAGACGGAAGTAGGACTTTCTGACAGGGTCCTGGAAAGTCATCCCTTCGGGTTCTGTCGGATTTGAATCCGCGCTTCTGATTCCGCGCTTCTGAGGCCTCGAAGGCCCATGTGAAATTCACAAATCAAAAGGGACAACCTCTTGCTGCAGACCACTGACGACAAGACCGGTCGAAATAACATGGGCCAACCTTCGGAAATCAACGCATCAACTGCAGCCAGCTTAGAAGACCTGAGCGTCCCATTCGACGCCGCCCACGTGGATTTCGTCCTCACGACGGTCCCCACGAACACGAAAGCTGCACACGCTTCGAATCAAAGGAATTCCGGTTTTTGGCCTTTTGACGTCCATAGTGAAAACAACAGACGCACCCTCGTCTTCTTATGTCGGCGGTTTCAGGGTGCCTGGAAATTGTTCAAAGGGGGGGAAAACCTGACTGCGCTGATATGGAGATTTGCCAGGACGCCATATGCCCTTGAAACATCCCACTCAACGTTCAACAGCACACGTCGACCCAAAGGAGGACCGTCATCGTTTTCAGACAGCCCCCCCCTTGGAAACAGCTTACTACTCTCCTACACCCCCAAATTTGGTCCATCATGCGCATCATTTGTTGCTTCCGTTTTCGTCCCCGCCAAGGGGAAGAACGATTGCTGCAGCAAAGGCAACCCAAAGGAAACCGAAGCAGCTTGGTCATCTATGATCCACAGGCTTCCGGCCTATCAAAAACTATTTTGTTGCTGGTTGAAAGGAGGTGTGAAGGAATACCAGGAAGGCAAATATGCAAGAAGCCGGATACTCTAAATCAGCCAGTTGGGTGATTTTTCTCACTGGCCCCTGGCTTCCTTTGCTGGAAACCCCGGATTGATATGGGTTAACAAACCCATCCTAACCACTACAGGGGCCTCCCCCACCACCGTTGTGGCCTTTTCGAACGTCTCCCGTCCTCCCCGCCGTCGGGTCGTTTGCTCCAAGGCTTGGTCACCCCCTTGTCCGCCCAACTGGGCGCCGCGAAGCCCGCGAGGCTCAAACCCGGCAGCGCCCGCCAGAAGCTCCGGGAGACGCCTCGCTGGCGACGTTTTCCGCGCTGGCGGCGGGCGGCGGCTGACAAAAAAACATGGGGTCAGGGTTCCAATTTTTGACTGCCAAAATCCAAAATGACTTAAACCCAGGCTTGGGTCATGTACCTCAAAAAGGGAAAAACTGGGCCGGTTTAAGTCTATTTGCAGGTGGTGAAAAATGGAACCCTGCATGGGTGGGTTTCGGGGTTGCGCGGTAAGGGGGTGAGAGAACCGAGTTACGGGGGTGGGGCAAATGTAAGGGTTGTGGTAAGGGGGGGTATTTCTTGGACATTGCCCCCAAGCACGTTGCCAGGCACCACGTTGATCCAAATTGGCATCCTCTACTGATAGTGGGCGGGCAGAATCTATGGCAAGTCTAAGAAACCAGCTAGGAAGTTAGCCCAAACCCTTGCTTAACTTCGTGTAGAATATCCTGTTGGGGGGGGGTAAGGAGAGACTCGGGCGACAATCCAAATCCTAAATCCGTGGGATGCCAATCAGGCACAAGGGAACCCCATTGCCATTGGCAAACGGGGAGATTGCTCTGGGATATCATCCGCACAAACTTGCTATCAGGCTTCCCCAAGTCAGGGACAAAAAACAGTGAGCTCAATGCACCAAAAAAATGAACCCCGCAACCTACTTTTCCCGGGCTTCGCTGGCACTTACAAGGTGTTTCTACGCATTCAGGATGTTTGTTGAGTCTGATTGTTAACTTCCATAAGAAGGCCACCTGAACACAACAAACTGAGCAGTCACTCCTGCACCAACAACCTCTTCAAAATTCAAGCAATTCCCATGGATATGCGAACCAAACTTGTTAGCGACATTTCCCAATGATGAAAGCATCCTTCTACACAGCACACTTGTGTACCAAGCTTTGGGGGTGCGGAGTACGCGGGGAAGCCGCAAATGGCAGGCCGCTCACGACCCTGGTTCCATGTGAAAAGGATGGGAGGGGACTTAAAATAAAGATGAATGCTTATCTTGACGCGTCTTTAGAACCCTAATGACTTTCTACAGGGTGGGCGAGTCGCGCCCGTGAGGGCCCAAAGGCCGAGAGGAAGTTTCAGCCCCGACCTGATAGAAAAGACGCTTGAATATGTGAAATAGGGAGACCCCCAAGAAGAGGGTGTGGTTTCCTTTGGGTTTCCCCTCAGAACAAGCTGAAAGCGTATCCTCCAAAAAACAAAAACAAAAACAAAGAATGATATAGTGCCTTACCCTACCCCCAACAAAACAGGGAGAGGCCCTATGAGGCCCTGAACGGCCAACAGGGCAGCAAAAATGCCACCAGGCAGTCTCGCTACATTGGCCTGATGTTCCCCAGGTGCCCGGTGGAAACAATTTTGGTTGGTCGACCATTTTCAGCCTTCCACTAGCCACAGGGTCCAGTTGCCTCTTGAGGATGGCTGTTGAGGGGTCAAAAGGTATCAAAGTCTCTCCCTCGAAGGCACTTGAGACCCTCAGGGCTAAACCCAAAACCTGTGTTTGTTTCTTTCGCGCGCAAGGCGCCTATCAAATGCTTCCCGCCTTGAGGTACGAAGGCCTCACGCAGGGCGAGGCTCGCGAGGCAAGCCAGGAGCAGAGAGCCCGTCCTGCGCCGAACTGCCATGGCTGCGACGCCTTGAGTCGACTTCCCGTTTGAAGGCAGCGGCTGCGGTTGGAAGACAAGGTCCGGAGTTTCTGTCAGGCGAGAAGATGTCAAGGAAACGCTTGGGTGTGTGCCAAGCACATGTGAAGCAAGTGAAAAACAAGGAAACTCAGAAAAGCTTGATTTGTGGCTGTTTCAAAGTGGAAAATAAGGAGATCTGGCTCCCTTGCAACAAAAGAGTAGTGAAAAGCCCGCCGTGCTTTGGGCTTCACGCCAAGCACAAATAAACAAGACCAAGGACAGGCCCCTCCTTCATTGAATGCATGGAGTCAGCAATTTCAAGCGGGTGCATCGGTTGCGTCTGGAAAAAGAATCTCCATCCGCACCCAGTTCCTCCGGAAAGAGTTTAAAGCTCTGTGTCACAACCTGCGGGCAATATCTCTCCACGGCCTTTGCCGGTGAGCTGGGAACTATCCTTGCAGAAAAAAAGGGGGGGATCAATCAAAAGGCACTCAGGGCATGACTGAAACTGGGAAACCGAACCTGGGTCTCAATCAGGATATCTTGGGAAACTAACAACTGACATGAACACTGTACCAGCTGATGGCCTATTTTGCACCAGATCATGAGACATGCAGGGGTCAACATTGTACCATTCAAGGCTAGCCATGAAGCTGCAATCAAGAGGAAAACATTCCTTCCCTCTATGAATAAATGCACCCTATCAAAAACATGATTCGCACATCCCAAACCCATCAAATACTAAACCCAGACCCTCTGTCCAGAGACAGCTAAACGCCTTCCCCCGGACAGAGTTTAGGACCTCAGGTGCTGATCGAAGGGTCTATGTTCTGATCAGCTTTGTTGGTCAGGAGTCCCCCATCTCATCTGCCTAAGTTCGAGCACAGCTCTCAGGCCGCAACTGCTCTGCAGCATGCTCCGGGCATCTTGCTCCTAGCCAACCGCGGGTCGACCGTTACGGAATTGGTACCTTTTGTTATATCTTTTCAATCTTGGGTTTCCCCCCCCCCCCGCGTTTAGAGACAAGACGTTGGAAACTCTTCAATTTGCCACAAGTGACTGTGGATGTGTTGGCTTCACTTGCAACATTGACAGAATCCACAATCCGCCGCACCCCTGCACATACCACACTCACACGCACGCCCCCGCGCGAACACATGCCACAAAGATCTGTACATGCATTTTGTGTTTGAACACCTGAACCCAAGACCTTTTGTACTTACCTTCCACAATGCTGCAGGGTCACCTCTGAGACTCTGAGACATTCCATCCATGTGCAAAGGTGCGAGCGTGCGTAGATGCACACCATGGCCCCCAAGGCCGCACGTTAAAGGACAGCGACAAGTCCTGAATTTTGTTGAGATCCACCCACCTCTTGCCAGCATGCAGATTGAGAAGGGCCTTGGCATTCCACAACCCTTTCACTTGCCGGGATCCAATCAAAATTTGCCCGTGCGAAAAGGCTGGAGGCAACTACGAGACCCGCAGCTCACACGTGTTCTAAAGGTGCCAAACTGAACTCCAACTACATGTTCCTGTCGGATCATGTTATCTAAAACAACCAAGGAAAATGCAACAAGGCCTTCTCCTACGAGAACGTCCTTCAAAAACCTGCTGGAACATGACCCTTCTCCCGTGCAAGCCGGTCCGACCTCAGAAAACCAGGGTTTCTCAGAGTGCGAACCACTCCCCTCAACACCGAACCCAGAAAATCCGTCCTTGGCATCTCCTTTTGGGAATGGGCCCCCCTTCTGGGTTCCATATCACTTTACAGGGAACCCACCAACCCATGGACCTCTTTGTCCAGGATGTTGGGCAAATAGGAGTCCAGCATCGCCTTGGGCGGGTGTGAGCGGCGGATCGCAGATGAAAGCCCGGGGATCCCCAATCCGAACCCGCGCGTAGCGGCACACGAGAAGGGATACCCAATCTGGCATGAACTGCATTCGAAAACGCACAGAAGCAACCAAGATTAGTTTCGAGGAGTTAAGCCCAGCCCAAAACCACAGGACTCACTCGTGACTCGGAATGAACCGTTGTGCCACTCCATTTGGATCGGCGACTCCAGCCCGGCGCGAGACCGCCGCTCGGTCTCGCGCGTACATCTGCGCCACTGGTTCCAATTCCTCGATGGGGCTGAGGCAAGCGATCCGGGAGGATGGCGGGTGAATCGAAGCTTTGTTCTGGGGCTCCTGGAAAAATTGGGGCAGTTCGTGCATCCACGGTTTTCTGGAAAAGCACAGTGGCCATGGCAATGCTTTGGTTCGAAGAATCCTAACTACGGAACTTTTGCCCGACGCCACTTCTCAATGGATCCTGGCACTCTTGGGAGGGGCTTCGCTGACAGTGTTCGCTTGAAAGGCAAATGAGTGGGCCCCCTTCAACCAGGTTACCTTCCGAGCATTCCGTTGCCAGCAAAAGCATGCCCAGCTTGACAAAGCGATGCTTGGGTGTGCGGGTCTCTTCCAGCGCGCAGAAGCCAACATAACTCTGGCGAGCATTGATATTATATGTCCATCGGCCGTTTTTTTTCTCTGACCAGCGCGCGGGGAATACTCAGGGACACTGCGGACAGCCATGCTCTTGTAAACTGACCGTTTGAGGAGTACAAAAAGCTCATCAAATCGGCTAGTGTCAACCGGACTTTGACATCTGAACATCCTCTAATGCAAGCAAAGAGGCAGGGAATACAACTGGCTTCATTGACGTTGACATTTTAATGGGAGGAGGAGTGGGCTCGAGTCACTTTCACCATCAGAGGTTCAGAAGCGAAAATTGGAAAGCGCAACTAGGACTTGGACCCTTTTGACAAATGTGTCTGTAAACACTCCCTACCATGGCTTTCCGTGGCCAGAATCCTAATCCTGTAGAGCTGGGTCCATTGTAGTAAGACATCCTCAAATTTACCCTCTGACTCTAACTGGTTGATAAAGGGAAACTACCCCCCGACAACAAAAGTAGTTGTGAGAATTCCCCAAAATTCAGTTTTCCCATTTGGTTTCAAAAGGAAGTCGGGTTCAAATCCCCCAACCATCATCCAAACCACTGACTACGGGTTACCTAACTTGAGCGCTGAAAAAACATGGAAGCGCAGTGACCAAAACACCGAGGAAGCCGCCAGTTCAATCTCTCCCTGCTTTTCGCGGACCTGGCGCGAATTCGGAATTTGCGCAACCCAACCCCCCTTCAGTTGCAACCGGTGAAGTGGCCCGAAAGGTAGAAATCCAGGACTCTTTTTAACTAAGGTTTTCGGTTTTAATGGGAACGCCACTAAACAAACGATTCATAGCAATTAACTTGGGCAAGGAAAAGAAGAAGAGCCCTACTATGGAAGAGGAGGAGGGAGAAGGAGAAGGAGGAGGAGGAGGAGGAGGAGGGGGGGAGGGAGGAGGGGTATTTCTAGTCTGCTCGAAATCCATTGGTTCCCGATAACAATCCGTAATCCGCTTAGCCCTTGTTCTGGTCGGTAATCTTCTTGATCTGGAATCCGCGCTGCAAAGTGCAATTCGAAGCCTCATGCTGGAGCATTGAAAACCCATGCAACCCATAAGGCCCTAGTCCAATCCGCAGTCTGCAATCCGCCAATCATTGGGGATGAGGTTTTATGTGCTCTCAGCCTCGTCTGTTGGTTGCTGAGCCGGGGGGAGTTTGGCGTGAGGTTTGCTGGGGCAGCTTCCTGGAGGGTGGGACCCGGGGAGGTGGTTGCAGTTGTAATAGCGAGTGAGGTATTCACTATGAACCAAGGGAGTTCCTTTTCCGGTTCCCCAAGCCCTGTTGATTCCCTGAAGTCCAGACTCAGATCCGGGCCTTGTGGAAGGCCGATCCCAAGTTGGGAACCTGCCTTCTGCAATTAATTCGCGATGGCCGAAAAAAAAAGTGTCCACCAAAGTCCAGCGAAAAAGCTCGTCCGCGCCTCCCGCAAGGTCTTCATGACATGGCCCAGGGCTTCGATGTCACCATCCGCAACCTAAGAATCGACTCGAATCGATTCGAGTGGGATGGAGTCGGGGTGACTCATGCGCATGTTTAGGCCCGGTGACTCCGTGGATCAATTTCTGCTTACGGTGCAGTTCTAAGGTAGGCTCCTTTTTGGAGCTACGCGCTTGGCCCTGTCCCGTCCGCAATGTGAGCTGACAGTATAAATTGGGGCACCACTCTATCAGCCAGGAGTGGTTCCTTGTTTGGAGCACCCTTGTGGTCATATGGGTGTGCCGTGCATCTTGAAGGAGTTGGTGCTGTACACTTGTCTTGCCCCTCCCAAAGTGGTTAATTGGTTTCTCCCGTGGACAAAACGGACAGACGACGGGAGGGGAAACATACGAAGCCTAGGCTCTAGCTGCAATCAACCCAAAACAGCATATACCATGTTACCATGTGCATAGCCCTGGGGTCCTAAAGACCATTAAAACAAAGGCCTTTCTATGAACATCCTTTGTTTGTATGGTCGAGGATAGCTGCCTAGTGCCTCAGCCCGTGCTCAATACTGCATGCAATCGCAATCTTCTCGCAATATTGTGTGCATGTGTTTTCCCAACCTCACTTTGTTAGCATGGCGTCGAATCAGGGTGGTCAATAGTGTCTCGGCCATGTCTCAAGCATCAAGCACGGGGCTCGCATAATTTTGAAGCCGGTTCGTGCCCAATGTCAGTATTCTTGCCAGAACACGGCTTCATCTTATGTTTGATATTCCGTTGCTTGAGCAAACCAGACTGCACTGTGTGATCTGTTGCGAACAAACCAGCTGTGCTGGCCATGCTCGCTAAAACATGCAGGGCCATCGGCGCAAGGCCTGTGCCAACAAAGATCATTTTCAAGCACATGTCAAAATGTCAATTTAATTATTGTCATCAACGAGGGGTTCTACGGGACAACCACTTCGCTACATAGCTCTTGCATGCAGTCATTGTGAAGGAAGCACTGCCAGATCTGTGGATGCACACTTGACCATTTAAGAGCAGATGACTGGACTGCGCCCTGCTAGCTCAATGGAAACTTGACGCGCGAAGCAAAGAAACACGGCTCCGTTTTGACACCTTCTATCCCAGTTTGGCCCATCTATTCACCGCTTTGACTGTAACTTAGAAGGCTTGATCAAGATGCCTGTCTTGTCTGTCCCTTGTTTCTTGCCAGAGCGGCTTCCTTGGGACTCAATATTAGCCAAGGATGCTCATCAAAAGAAAGACCATTTATTAGTTACACCTGTTTGGCCCTCTTTCGGCGATGAACACAGCCAACACGGCAGGCGTGGGACGCGAGCAAGATATCGCAGATGATAGACGTTTTTGGGCATAGGCCGTTCACCCCGAAAAAAGGGGGTTCACCCCAAATGAAGGTCGTTCACGGAAGTTTCACGGCAGTTTCACGGTAGTTTCACGCTCCTCGTGATTTCCAAGTGCAGTATTTTTACGGGTGAGAGCGCACGCAGCCTTGTACAAAATCACTAGGCAGGCAAAATTATTCCTTCCACCCGCGCTGAGGCACAGGAAAATCCGCCAGTTGTTCGTAGATGCATGTGTGCCTTGAAAAGCCATCAATTTTACGAAAGGTGTGGACTCTGTGGTCGCGCAGTAAGTCGCTGCAAAAGAAATGAACAGCGCACATGCTGGGCAAAGGATTCAATGATGAGGTGAAATCAGATGAAATCTGGTCAGCGGGAATGCTGCTGGCATACCGTTCAGCTTTCTTCTTACCCGCAAGGAATTTTTCGAAGAATCAAGTTCAGCTGTGCACGATTTCCCCGTGTGATCTATAGGCGCAATCAACCGTAGTCCTTCAAATGAATATCATACAGCACATGAAGCATGTGCGAGCGTGTGACCGCTTTGATTGATGTCTCAAGTGCAGCATGCGCAAACAGGAACCCTGAACTTGCCGGACCGACCAGACGAAACCTCAGCAAAGTCCCTCCTCTCCCTAAATCGGACAGAATAGCTTTCAAACATTGACAGCGAGCACAAGATGACACTCATGCGGCATACATGCCAAGTGGATGATCTACATCAAGAAAGTTGCTCCTACAGGCCACCTCCGCTAAACCTAATGCTACAAGCAAAAGACGGGCTTAAGCGTGGAGCAGCAATATTCCCCTCTGCACGGCTATCAAGAGCAATAAGGCCCGTTCCATTCAGTAAAATCGAGGCTCGTGGAATCCAGCAGCTATGGCTTTTGAAAGCAGACACTAGCTAGCGCAACGACCTTCCAAATTTCGCAAAGAAAGGCCTTTGAGCAAACAAAAGGTCGAGTCCTAAAGACCTTTCTTTTAAAGGTCGCCGAACCCCAGGGCATAGGATAATATGGCTGTGGGTGGGTACCCAAAATCGAACCCTGGTAAATAAAACCAAGGACTAAAACCTGCGGTCCCCTGGTGGTTAAATCTTGACCCATACTCATATGGATGCAAAAAAGGGTTGAGGGTCCATGAACAAGTGCCATTTGTCATCTCCCTGTGGTGCGGCTTCTCTCTTAGCGCGGCCAAAACCCAAGTTGCTCGTGATTTGCCTCGACTCAACACCCACTGCCTAGAGCACCCAAACCCTGAAAACAGGCAGGGTGTGCCAAAAACCGGGGTTAACAATTGAAAACTTTGTTTCTACAACCAGTACGAAGAATAAGGGGTTAGTACAGGCTAAATACGGGGTTTGTACGGCTTAACGACGGGGTGTAATTTACAAAGCCGGAAAAAACTCTTGGTTTTCAATTTACACCCTGCTTTTTTTTCAGGGTTCAGTCGAACTAGGTGTATGGAAAAATGTCAAATGTCATGCTGGCAAAAAAGAAGGTAGTATTTTCAGACATGTGCTCTACAAACCTGTGTTTGCCATAGCTGTCCAGGCTGCTCAATAACCTGGGTCCGACCCCCATCTTCTTTCCGGATAGCCTTCGAATCCCGCAGGAGAACACAACACCCTGTGTTTTGTTGACCTCAATCTTCCTTGTTTGTGCGTGGGCCCAAGAAATAGTCAAGGAGGATTGGTGGTTCCTCCCCCCCCCCCCCCCGCAAAAAAAAAGAAAGAAAAGAAAACAGAAACAGTAAACAACAAAATAGTAACAAACAAAAACACAAACTTCCCTCCCCCCCCACACCCCCCAAAGAAAAAACAAGAAAAAAACAGGAGTGGAGGACACCGTCCTCCCCTCTCTCCCGCCTCTTGGCTCAGCTTCTTCATGGTGGACTTGATGACCTCGCTGAGCGCCTCCAGCCGCTGGAAGGCCTTGCGCTTGGCGGCCGCTTCGCGGGCGGACGTTCGAGCCATGGGTCCCTTGAAATGGACCCCCCTGAAGGCCAGGTTTTTTAATGTGAATTGATGGGGGACTAGGGGGAGGGGGGGGGGGTAGTAAATCGGACACCACACGGAAATATTGAAAGGACATCCTGCAAAAAAACAGAAACACTTGTTTCGTTTTGATGCGCACACACCCCTGTCTGTTCAAACTGGAGGGCGAAACTGTGGCGGTTTCACTTAGTGAAGGGGCTTCCTCTTTTCAATTCGGGCTCGCGACCAGCCCAATAGGGAGATTGCAGCATTTCGGCAGCTACTCCAAAAACAGGCGGTTGTTCTTCTAGGCCTTCAACCAGCGTCACCAAATTGGGCAATTGATGCGGGCTTGTCTGGGCCAAACAATGCCTGGGACTTGTCACAAATGACAAACAAGCACCAATCAAGCAGGGCACTAAGAAGACGCAATCTGCTGGACCAATTGCAATAATTCACCAAACTCAGAATTCTGAAACCCCCAGAGCGCCTTTTGACCTTGATCGATAAGCTTGGTTGAATTCCTTCAGATCGCCCCGCAGATGGCTAAGCCAAAATGGAATTATGTTTTTCCTTCTGCACCCCGTTAAGCCCAAGTCGAAAAAAGTGGCCTCAAGAAACATGTGTACTCGTATATGTGTATATACGTATAGATGTATATGTACACATGCTAAGCCAACCCCCTACCCCCCCCCCCCCGGACAAAACCTCCATATATGCAACTATATATCTGTATAATATATCTGTATAGATTTAGATGTACACATATGGTTCATCCCTGTTCTGATATATGTGTATGTACACGTATCTATACATATATACATCCATACCTGCCAACACCAATATTGAGAGCGCTGGACGTGTTGAGGGCACCCCAAAGCCCAAGCCCGCCTGTAAGTGCAACTCCTTGGCGAAGGACTCCTGACTAAGGCTCTCGGGAACATCTCCCCCCAAACCCCCACCGCCGCAAACAGAGGAATCAAAAACACAGGGACCAACCACACAACCAAACTCCCAACCTCCCAACCTCCAACCCTCACAAGGCAAATGGGAAATCCGAGGACGGGCTGGAAATATCATTTGTTTCTGCCAAGAGCGCAACGACGACGTCTAGAAACAGTCGACATTGTGCCATTTCAAGGATTCTGCGGTTCTGCTCCTGGGTATCTTCAAGCTCAACTCGGCTGTCTTCCTTTGCAACATAACACCGTCCGCAAACTTCGCACGGTTGTTTCCATTCATGGCAAAGCAACACTTTCCACTTGCACTCTGTTTCGACTTCCTGTTGGCAACGTGGGTATTTTGAGTGACCAAAATAGTGTCATGCGCGTAGCACATGTGATCAAAGGACAATTCTTGCGCGCGAAAGCGTCGAAACAAACGCAGAACGCCCTGTTGCACAAGCGGATTTTGTAGATCAGTTGGTGGAAGTAGATGTGATAGTCAACGTGGTGAGACTGTTTTAAGCAACGCTAAAGCAAGACACGGCGCAGCTCTAAAGACCCACGAGTAGACAATTTGTGCCTGGTGAAGGGAACCCACGGGAACCCTTGATCAAGTTCTACCCAACGGGCCTTGATCTTCTTGTAGGAGCGACGAAAGTAGCGACCCTGGTCAACTTGGGGTTGCTCCGGAGGACCAAAGTTTTCAGAACATGTCCCCTCTAAACAAACAAATCCCCTCTAAACAAACAAATCAAGGCGGAGTGCGCTGCAACAAAACTTGGGCCGCGACTTAACAAACGGCGAACCCGCATTTCAGTGAAGTTTGCCAACCAAGGCAAGTCATTTCTCTAGAATCGGTCGAAGCAACCGTCAAAGCAAAGGACAAGCGCCATCTTGTCAG
>CAUJNA010003256.1:472809-520309 GCA_963377175.1 Effrenium voratum | reverse complement strand
TCCCCGAGAAAAAAACAAAAACAAAGCACATCCCATCATGGCAGAGGCACGTTCATTGTGGCGGCTTTGTACCTCAACCAGAGTTGGAATAAGCCGAACGTGCAGTTAAAGGATTAACATTGGGGAACCAACTTTGGTTGACCAAGAATTGATCTTTTTCAATGAGTGGAGGGGAAGTTCAATCGGAACTAATTCAGAAATTAAGGCGCCTTCCAAAAAAATATATGCCAAGATTGAAGCAGGGCTCATTGACTCATTGCCTCTTGGGAATGCCAAAGGCCAAGGCAATTGAAGGGAGGGTTCACCGCAAATTTGGGCACTGAGAAACTCAGCCATGCCCAAGCAGAGAAAGCGCGGAAAAAACAACACATGCACCCTTGAGCTTGGTTTGAATTGGCGAGTTGGAGGCTATAGTGAGCTACCTTCTTACTTACCCTCCAGAACCAAGGTTCAAGCCCCCAAACCACCAATCCAACCACTATCCAAACTACAAACAAGAGGCTCCTGCTTCTGGACATGGCCCCGTTGGGAACCGTGGGAGAGGTTCGAACTCTGCGCGGAGTCTGTGACCCGGGCTCCTCGTCGATATCCGAGTTCCAGAGCCAGCCCCAGCGCTCGAACTGCTTCAGGTACTCATCCTTGCCATTCCGGGCCTGGGATTGGGCAAATCCGTGGCACGGCATGACTGGCTGCTCGGTAGGGAATGAACCTAGGAGTTCCCTTAAAGAAAGCCACAAGGGATGGTTTATATGTGTCATTCCCTCATTCTGCAGATGAAGCAGAAGGGCACCCCTTTCGTCCCCCACAAGGACTTGAACCACCTACGGGTGAAGCGATGCTGAGAGCCTAGCCTTCGGGACAAGAAAGGGGTCCCGTAGAGGGCCCTTCCCTTGTGATCAGACAACGAGATCCGTCTCCCGGAGCCTCAAGGCGATGCCGTGGAGATATGTGGGCAACCGCCAAGGTGCTCTGCAGGCTTCAGAGCCTCCATTGGACAACAAGCCACCCTTCAGTCGCTGCCCTGCGCCACGGAATCCGCAAAGAGCGTGCTGAGTTTGCCGTTGGCAGACGAATGCAGGCGTCCAATCCTGCGAAAGCCGACCGGCGCGCCTTGGCACAGGAAGAGGAGGCAAGAGCACAACCGGCTCCGAAATAACATGGGAAAACCGGATTGAAGTTTAAGGGCGACACTCTTCGAAAAAAGGAAAACACGGGCACCACTGGGTGCCTGGGGCATTTTACAAACGAGGCACACGCAACGACCAGCAATTTTGAAACTCCCTTTACAGGGGCGCAGATTGACATATTTATATATTTGTTGTTCAGCATCTAACATGCCCGAACCCAGAACTCCCAAACCCTAAACCTCAACATCAAGCAAGCCGCAGCGAGGTTTACACACGAGTCCGGCTTCCGAGGTCGCCGCGGTCTGGATGCTGCCAGTCAGCAGCAGCACCACCTTCAAAGCAAAGCAGGCAAACCGCTGTGAAGGGTGTGGCCCTCGAAAAGCAGAAAGCGCCCTGAGATCAAACTCTGCAAAAAAAACAAAAAAAAGGGAACAGTAACATTCGATGTCCTTTTGTGGGTTTTGTCTGAAATGTCCCACCAGGGCTGTGACATTCTCCAAATTGCTCTCATCGTGCCTTGAAGTACAAGTACAACCCCCAAAAGTAACTCCGAAAATAAGGCAAAAATCATCAGCTTCCCTCCATTGGTGGCTTGGAGGTTCAGGGAGGAGGGGGTTCCCTTTCACCCTCAAGCCCAGGCTGCCCAGGGGTTCGAATCACCAAACCACCCAACAAAGGGTTACCCTCCCTCCCACTGACATGGCACTTGACAAGCTGTCCGTAGATGATCTTCCAGGTCCCCTCCCGCAGGTGCCTTCTGTTCGTGGGACCGCCCCCCCCAAAAAAAAACGCAGGCTGAAGAAAAAAAAGCAAAACACCTGCGCCCGTCGCGTGAAACGCATCGCGGTTTGCCTTGAGGATCTCCTTGTCCTGCGCCACACGGTCGTAGAAGGTGCCCTGCGACCTGCAGCGAAGCAAAGCGAAAAGCAAAGCTACGGCTTCGCCGCGAGTTACCCTACAAATTAACACGGGCTACCCAAAAGAAGCGTCCAATTCCCACAAGGAGTTCCGAATACAAGTGGGGGGTTTTGGGGCTGCATGTTGATTTGCAGCGGGGTATTTTGCTTGGTGTACAGTATTGGTGCATCCCCCTGCTCTGGGGGAAGCGGAGGCTCTTCAGCTTGTCGGCTTCTTGGGTGGCCAATGGGCGGATGGCGGATGGATTGGCAAGGTCCAAGGTTGGGCAGAATCTGCTTCCAGCTGAAGGCCGTCGAAAATGTCTGTAGCTTCTTTAGAAATATAACACCAATTCAGACAGAAAATTGGCGAAGGATGTCCAGTGGTTTCTTGGTTTCTCTTTGGTTTCTCTGTGGCCCGAATGATTCCTGTTTAGGAACGGCCTCTCAGAAGAGTAAACTACGATTTGGGTGCCCACTGAGCAGTGCTGAAACTAAGGCTCGCGCCCGCTGCCCCGTACCGGCGGCAGGTTGGGGTTCAGCAGCAGTTGAACCTGGGCTTGTCTAGGAACATGGCGCCACAACATTGGTAGATTCTGCCTGGTCCCCCTTCAGCCCAAAATGAAATCAGGCCGACGACATCTTTGCTGCGTTTCCTCGCAACGCCAACAAAGATATATTCACATCACAATAAGAGATAAACCCACAACAATAATGGCTGTTGTGGCTTCCCTTCCCAGCAACGGTATCCTCAACTTTGAGTCCCCCCCCCAAAAAAAAGAAGAGGAAAGTGTTTCCTTGGGCACCACCTCAAAGAGAGGATCACCCCCGGGGCGCACTCCACCGCGGCGAAACGACAAACAAAAAACGACTGCAAACAGCTAAAGCACCCGCCCACAGTGAAGCGACAAAGTGCACCAAACAGTCGATGCCCACAACACTGTGCTAAACAAAGACCCTATCAAATGAAATGTGTTCTCTTGTATGCAAAAGGGTGGCTTCTGTTTCCACGTGTCAAGGTCAAAGGTTTACTCGTCCAAGGCTAACCTGAACATATACACCTAACCTAGGAGGAGACCCCAAGGTCGAAGGTCTATAAATCGATGGTTTTGTCTCATAACCCCTTGAAATGATGAATTGCCCCTTGGTTTCTCATTGAGAATCTTGGAGGGAAACAGGTTTAAATTTGAAAAGTCTCGGGTTAAATAGGAACGTCCGAAACAAAATGCGCTTACACGCAGATCTCTAAAACCATGATCCTACTAAAGGAAGACAGGCAAATCTCTTTCTTCGCCTCTTTCATCTGCGGCCCCCTGCATTGCGGGGGATGGTCACAGTGTCCCAGGCCTGCCGGCCAGGAAACGGTTTCTCAGCCCCCGGCTTTTTGCATGGTCTACTAACCAACCATCATGAAAAACCGGAAGGCAAGAGGTTTCTGACTTTGTCATGAAGCAATGAAAAACGCCTGCCAACAACCATTAAACAAGCAATTGGAGGTGGGGAGGTTGGAGGGCCAAATGTGTTGAGGCTTCGGGAGCTGCGCAGTCTAAACCCTTGAGGTACTCTGAGAATGTCTTGCATGACCCGCAAAAGAAGCCATTCCAAGGGCACGGTTTCGCATCAAGATCATCAAGTCCAAGTAGGTACGTGTTTTCGAGGGATCGATGCTTCTATGCCCCCACCAAAAAAAAGAGCTTGCAACGCAGTATGTGCGCCATAAAGCCTGGTATACTTGGCGTATAACCTACATTCCACCAACACCAACCCCTTGAAAGGGGGGCTCCTGTCAAGACCATCCATGTTTTCTGGGCTGTCCTCAGATCCGCTAAAAGTGAAACTAGCTTTTAGTGGGTTACGGAAAACCCAACCCCACTAAACCAACTAGAAAGATCTCAACAGCTGAACCGGATGGCTGGGAACCCCTCCAAGCCCAAGGCCTCGATCATCTTGGAGCACTTCAGCACTGCCTCAGAGCGGCGAGCCGCGAGCTTCGATGTTCCGACCAAATGGGCTGGGACCTCTTTGAACAGGGAGGTCTTACCCCAAGAGTCTGAACATTTAGTAATTTTTCAGGGGATAACAAGCTGTAGAGAAAGCGATGCAGGCAAAGCAATTCCGAATCAAAGCCATCCACTGACCGTCCGCAGAAAAAATTGGAGTTCTCACCCCCTGCTTCTTCCCATGTCCCAACTCCAGTTCCCACGATTTTTGCACCCCAACAACGGCCTCCCCCCTTCCCCCAACTGCTTTTGCTCATGTCCAAAATCCTCCGGTACGGTCACCAAAAAGCTGTGGTTGCCATGGCGGGTGAGGGAAACGGAGCAATTTTCCATCTCCCGGGGCTCCTGGCCACGGCTCCGCCGTTGATGGCGCTTTGGATCTCCTCGATGGAGGGCTGGAGGCAAACCTCGCGCGCGAAGGTTCGCTCGGAGAGCTGCTCGCAAATGCGAGTGGCTGGGTTCCCGGGAATAAAAAAACACACTTCAAGCGAGGCAAAGTGATGGAGTCCAATTTGTTGCACGCCACGTTTGAAGGTCCAAACACGGGAAATTGAGAGACCCCTGGTTTGCCGGAAGGGGAATTGTTTAGGCGGTAGGCTAGGATGTACGGCATGTTCATTGGTCAAGGCACAATTCACCCAAGGCCCCCCCAGCAAATGCCCGCAGCTGAACACCAATCCAAAGTGCTGAACCTCAAAATGATATCCCTCCCAGTCATGTTCACGACCCCCCCTTTCAAACCCCACACGGGTGGTGCTTTCTTCCTTCCATCACCTCAAATTCCTATGCCCCCCCCGCTGGAAACAAGGGAATTTCCGCGGAAGACCGCCACCAACCAAAAAAAAGGCTTGCAAAAATCGTAGGCAGCGCATACCACTTTTTTCTGGTTGAGGCGGGCCGAGGCTCCGAGGCTCCGAGGCTCCCAGCCCCGAGGCCATTGAGCTGCAGCTCCACTTCGAAGAAGGCGGGCCTGAGGCAAAGAACACCCGAGTCCCAAGTTCCAAACCCATCCAAATCCTCTTCCCAGTGTCTCATAAGAACTGAAAAGCTGGAGATCCAGAACTATTTCTGGCTGGGATTGTTTTTTTCAATCCAAGCCCGGTAAGGCAACATCTCTGCACCCTTTCCTGGCTGGGATTGTGCCTTACCCTCCAATTATGCGGGTTTTGATTGGGCTGACCGCCTACCCCGAGGGCGCTTCCTTTTCTTTTGGAACCCCGGCAAAAGTCAGGCTATGAGAATTTTAGGGTCTAAGGAGGTCTTACATGCTATGCTAGCCAAAGAAAGCCTCATTTGTTTTCTTTGTTCCCCAACAGCTGGAAGCTTTGGGGTCTCAGCCCAGATAGGCTCCGGGGTGGTCCGGGGCAGCCTTGAGGTAAGGTTCCACGAGGGTTCCACGAGGGTTCCACCAGGGTTCCACTAGCTTTCAAGGTTCCGTGGATTGCCCTGCAATAGAAGCAGTTTGTCGTGCGCAAGGGCTGCGGGGTTGTCCGGGGTGGTTTGAGGTAAGGTTCCACGAGGGTTCCACGAGGGTTCGACGAGTTCCACAAAGGTTCCACCAGGGTTCCACCAGGGTTCCACCAGGGTTCCATCAGGGTTCCACAAGGTTCCATGAGGGTTCCACAAGGGTTCCACGAGTTCGGTTCCACCAATTTCTTTGAGGGCTGCGGGGTGGTCTGGGGTGGTTTGAGGAAGGTTCCACAAGGGTTTTTAGCAGGGTTCCAGGGTTCCAACAGGGTTCCTCCAGGGTTCCACCAATTTCTTTGAGGGTTGTGGGGTGGTGCGGGGTGAGACGAGGGTTCCACGAGTTTGACCAGGGTTCCACCAATTTCTTCGAGGGCTGCGGGGTGGTTTGAGGAAGGTTCCACAAGAGTGGTCCGTCTTTTGAGGTAAGGCAGGGTTCCACGATCTGCCAGGGCTGTAGGATGGTTCATGAACGCGACCCGAGATGTTGGCTTTGTGGCAAATCAGATCACGTTGCTGCGGAACTCACGGTGCAGCAGAGTAAATGCTTGGCATTGCTGAGTATTACTTGGTGGGCTTTGGGTTCCAAGAATGCTCCACGAGGTTTCCACCAGGTTCCTGAGGAAAGGTTCCAACAAAGTGTCACGCTGAGTTCCATCAAAGTTTTACGAATACGGTTTGCGAGGTTCACGTCGGGGCCCGATTGCACCGTCGGGGTCCGATTGCACCGTCGGGGCCTGATCGGCCCCGATTGCGCCGTCGCAGGCCCGACTCAGTCGGGCCCCGTCAACTGTACCAAGCTGGCGTCGCCTATAGTTTTGCTATAATATGGCTGGGGTTGCACCACAGGACCATCGGGCCCCGATTGCACCGTCGGGCCCCGATCCGGCCCGATCGGGCCCTGATCGGGCCCCGAGTGCGTGAGGATTCTGGGAGGGCGTGGTGCTGTTGGGGATATCGCCTGAGCTTATTTGTTTTGCTTAACCTGCCACTTGCCTTGCGACCAGAAATCACTTGAGTAGAAGGGGGGTTCAGTTCTTTTTGATTGGCACCGGCTCGGTTCTTGGCACTAGCTGCAAGAGGCCCTTGCTTGGAGCGGGCTTCGGGTGGGTTGTTAACTGTTGGGCTTGACTTGGGCGGATCTTAGATTTGTTTAGGGCTGCTTGGCCTAGGTTGACGCTTGGGCTGTTTTTGGGTGGGCTTAAGGCTTAATGTGAGCAGGTGGGCTGCACTAAACTTGACAAGCAGCCCTACACCACCTTCTTCCACCAGGTTGGGCTGTTTGGTGCTTGAGATTATTATGTTGAGGAACCCCGTTTAGTTGCAAACAGGCTTAGAAACTCAGAAGCCC
Organism: Effrenium voratum; assembly: GCA_963377175.1. NCBI lineage: Eukaryota > Dinophyceae > Suessiales > Symbiodiniaceae > Effrenium > Effrenium voratum. The sequence continues at coordinate 513,471 of CAUJNA010003256.1, read as the reverse complement.
TTATGCAGGAGATTAACAACCCCATCTGTATATATTGTTTTATTGATCATTATGTATCTCATTTAAAAAAAAAAGCCAAACAGACGCGGGCGAGAAGGCCCCGGCTTGTGACCTTGTTCAAACTTTGGTTTCACGCTCAGGCCCCCATGCAACAAAGGCACGCCGTATTTGTTGACTTGACCCCACCGCGCCATGAGCAACATAGCGTCTGGGTTGCGGGCGGCGTGGAGCCGTCGGGCAACGGGCGCGCTGCAAGGCGCTCCTTCACCTGCGAGCTCTTTTTCGTGGAAGACCCGTCACACACACACATACACACATGGCACGGCTTTCCCGTTGGCTTCCCTTTTAAAACACCAACAAAAAATGACAGAGCTGCGAAAAGACCTCACCAAAAACTGGATGACGCATCGCTGGGTTGATTGTCATCGGTGTTTTGCATAACCAGCCAAATCTTTTTGGGTGTTTGGTGGATTTTCGGAATCGCAGGATCCCTGAACAGAATTAGGACGGTACCCTCAAACAATATATGCATGAGTGGATAGCCAACCATGCTAAGTCAGTCGTAAGCGACTCAAAAAGTCTTGCCCGTGGAAGAATCTCGAAGTGGATCCAAAGCCTATCCTGGAAGAGTTCCTTTTCCAAGTAATTAGTTAGGTCCACCACAATGACACTCACTCGGAAAGACCCCGCCCCCCAGCAAAAAGCAGAACAGCCTTCTTTAAGAAACCAGCTGCTATAAGGGCTGGCCTAATTTAGACCATCTGTTGAGTCTGCCCTTTGAGTGGAACAGCAACTCGTATCCATGAAACACGATCCACCCGTGCCCTGAGCAGAGAAACAGCAGAGGGTGCCACTGAGGCTTCGATTCTCCCGAGGCACGAGAGGACCTACATAAAGGGTACACTGTTTGGTGAACACAACGAAAACAAAAAACAGTGACAAAAGGAAAGCAAAGCTTCTGGCGGACAGAAAACCTGGAGCCTTCTAGCGGAATATAAACCTGGAGCCATCGGTCAGTGAGTCATTACTCCTCCAGCCACTGAGAACAAGGACTGCCCTTGAAAACATTCTTGAGAAAGGGAGAGCGAAAAGCTGGCATTTTTCCAAGAGCCAACGTTCGCCCCAGCTTTACACAAGTCCTCTTCACATCCTACTTCCCCCTTGCGAACCAAGGTCCAAATAGCAAAAACCACCGGCGACAAAGCTTCAGCCCGTGGGCCAAGAAACCGTACCCCGCCCGTCCCAGATTTCAATGGGGAGATGGCCTTCACCACTGCCACGCTCTTTGAGCTTTCTGGACCCTGTACCTCGTGCACCCCTCTTCCACTGCCTAAATCGACAAAATCATAAATGGAGGTGTGCATGTGTGTGTTTGTGTCAGAAATAATATATATATATATACATATATATATATATATTCGTAGTTTTGGGGGGTTCCAAATGGGCTTCTGGATCAAAACAAAACATACACATCGTCCTGGTGAATCGCTCCAGCCTTGTGCAGGGACCTCTTGGTGGCCGCGAGCAGGGACTGGTACATGCTCCAGTTGTAGTGCGCCTTGACCTGGGTGGTTCATTGAGGCGAAGGCTTTTCCCCTTTTCACCTTGAAAACGGAAGGCAAGCCACAATGTTTTTCGGTGTTTCTTTTTTCAGGGACCCCCCCTCCCTCCAAAATGGTGGTGTTTCTTTTGGTTTCCATGAAAAATAAAAAGACACCCAAATTGCAGGGCCCCCTCTAACATACCCACCTGAGTCCCCTCAAGGTAGCCCAATATTTTTGGCAGTGAAGGCATGTTCCTTGGAAGGCCAGTCGGCTCGCTTCCTTGTTTCCATCATCCAGCTTTTAGCACATGGGTGTATGGGTCGAAGTCGAAGTCACGTTTTTGCCGTTTGCGTGTCAAGTTCACAGGCTTTGTGTAGCTGACCGACAATTGGTGAGTCATGAGTCACTAGAAGGGTTTGTCGGTTCCTTTTGGCTTCCCTTAAATTAACCACCAAGGTACGCTCAAAAAAGACACACCCAGAAAGCATTTCTGCCGTTGCTATAATTCACCAAGCTACAAATCAGGAATCTAAGGGACCTTCAAGGGTTGTATGGCTCGTACCTCCAATCGAGAGCTCGGGGTTTTCACTCAAACCCCAGTCGAGTGACTCTGGTAGAAAAAGAGGCCCTTTCCTTTTAGGGGTTGAGGTCTCTTTTGAAGCTGCCAAACCAAAGAGACAAACAGGCACTGCTTTGTGGCAGACTCATTCGCCAAGTCGCCTTGATGATCTCACTCTCCGAGATGCCGCGGACATGGGGATCTAGCGGAAACCTCCGAGCACCAGGGCCAAGGCCTGTAGAAGAGTGTCTACCATTGAAGGGGCGCGGAAGCGGAGAAACAAGAGGGGTATACCCCATGTTCCTTTAATGTGGTTTGGGAAGAAGTGAAACGTCTCAGAGTCATTGGCAGTTTACGCGAAATCCGGCAAACACTAAACGCACAGTGACATCACAAAACATCACAAGTAACGGACAACTCCCCCCCCCCCACAAGCATGGCTTGCACAGGCGAACGCCTAGCAGTCTTCCAACAGAGTCTCTATGAACCAAGCGATGCTTCATGGGTCAGTCAGAGGGGGAGCCATTCTAGTTTTCTACCTTCTTGCAAGTCAAACATCACAGGATCTCCCCCGTTTCCTCCAAAGGAGGCTTTTCTCAAAACAGGGAGCCCTCAGAGTCCTATGTCTCTGAGGATGACACGCCACAATGGTGCCCAGCATGTCGTTGACCTCAGGCAAACATGCTGCCATCCCTCCCCCCCAAAAAAAAGAAAGGGGGGGTGCAACCAGTTGCCGAACACCTCCTGACTGGGTTGGCAAAACAATGTCTGAACCGTTTGGTCTTCCTCCTGCACCTGTTGGTTTTCGACTCTGGTCTTCATGGCTCCTCCCAAAACAGTTTGAGGTCCACGGGACGTGAGAAACGGATTAGCAACTCAAAGCTTTGCAGCCGCTGAAGCACCATTTGGCACTCGCGAGCCCAAGCCATCAACAGTGCCATACCTTCCCCATTTTGTTCTGGGAACCTTCACTCCCCAACCCCACACGAAAATGACGGTGGTTTCCAAAAATGACGATGGGTGAAGGGAATGGGGAAATCCTTAGATTGGTTCTAGAAATCAAAATGCCAGCTTGCGAGGCGTGGCAACCCCGCCCAAATTGGCTGGGTGGGGTCCCTGCATCGGCTCAGCTCCCGGCCGCATTCTCCGTCTCGTGGTTCTTCGCCACCAGCCACTCCCTGTCGCTTTTTCCAGGGCGGCGCAGATTCGAACATGGAACCTGAGGGAGGTACGTGGTATGAACATGGGAGATAATTACGCGCTAGTGCTACACATGTCAACGCTTCCATGTGCCATTCATCCAAGCCGCCACAAATACGAGAGCTAAAACCAGGTAGGTGCAATGCGAACCCGGAAGATAGTAAAAGCTCTTGTCAGCTTCCTTCCAATTGGTGATTTGGATATGGTTGGATTGGTGGCTTGGTGGTTGGGGCTGCTTCCCCATTTGCCCACCGGGTTCTAATCCCCAAACTACCATCCCCCGCCATTTGAGAGGGGATTCAAATCACTTGGAGGAAATGGCTGATTCAGTTGTTGCAGCTCGCTGGAGGCCCATATCCTGCACATCCTGCTTCTCTTGCTCATCCCCCAACAGCCTGATGTTTAATCTGGCAGCGCCAATTGAACTGGGGGGGTGGAGAACGAAAATTGGGCTGGTTGACTCTTTTCCGGGAAAAGCAAAAAAAAGGCCGCTTAGCACGGAATCTTAGCTTGTGGTGGTCTCTATCGCCAACTAAGCCCGTGGCGTAGTGCGACGCACGTGGCCTTCCTGAATATCCACCTTGCACTCAGCGACTCCAACGGGAAACTAAAATTCGACAGGAGCGGTTGCTTTTTGTTGTTTTCCTCAAGAAATGAATTAACAAACAAATAACTATATACACATACACAAATACTCTTTTATCAGAAACAACAACACCGCAAACAGGGGAAATATGGGAATCGATCTCTGATGGATCACTCTCAAAGAAGCTTCTGCCAATGAGCGCGTTTGCCTTTCCACCACGACCTTTCAGAAGCGGGGTCAAGAATGAGGGAAACTGGGTTTTCAGAATCCTCCACCACCCCCCCCCCCCCACCAAAACAAATGTTGATAAGCACGGGAAACCCCACCCAAAGAACCCAGGGGAAAGAAGGCAACACAGGTCGGTCCCTCTGGAGCAGCCAGAAGGATTGGAACTTTGTTCCCCAAGCGAACATAACCAACATGCAAACATCCACCCTCTTTCCAACAATCATGGAAGCTGACGATCTGACATGATCCGAGAGTTTGGAAGACCGGCATCTGTCCACTTCATTGTCGGGAAGAGGGTAATGGGAACCGGCGACCCTGGATTTATAAACCCGTCCCGTTACTAGCGGGTGTTCCCCTCCAAAAGCCATGAACCCCTACAGAAAAGGTGGCTAATCAACTAAGGGTTCTACTACCATCGTGGTTGCACTCCCTCACATTAACATGTAGCCAAACAAGCACATGTTTAAAGACATCTCCTTCTGAGCAGCTAGTTGGTAGGGGGATAACATGAATTATCGCAGAAACTCAGTCCCACCGGACTCAACTTCAAGGTTCCGCGCCGCTTTTTTCCTGCGCGAGGCGCGAAGTTAAACTCCATACCCAATGAGCCGCCGGAACTACGCGTCGTCTCGGCCTGCGAGTCGGGCGAGCGGACGGCTGCAAAGAAATCGGACAGAAGGAACGCGAAAGGCACTCATCAACCGGATTGCCCTGAGCAAAAGGTCGAACCTTTTCCGGGTTTGATGGAAAATGACATTTGGCCATGGGTCAAACTCCAAATCGTACCCCCAGTGAACATCCCAATCCCCACTAAAATAGACCAAAATGGTGCTGCACCTACCCCAAAATGGTACCATTGGTTTCAACCCACAGCCATTTGTTTCCAAAGGGTCTGAGGGGCCAAGGTCACACCAAAGGCCAGCCATGTCAACAGTCCGATTCAATCCGGTTTTCGCAGACCTGCATTGGCATTCCATGATCATGAAGCAAGCTCCCTTCACCTGTGGTTCTTAGTCCTCACCCAACTGCTTTTTCCCAGGCCCAGGCCCAAACAAAAAGGACCTTGGCCATCTGCGGCGCTCAAAAAACAACATGTCATAGATGTGTTTCATATTCAGCCTGCCCTCACCCGTGGATCCCAGTTGCCTCTATATTAGGTACACCCCTCACCATTTTCCTTTTGGCTTTAGCGTGGTTCCCAGGGGGTCCTATACGGGCGTGGCTCACCCAAGGGGCCCAAAAATGGGTACTACTTTGTTGAGCCACGGCCATACAGGCAAATGGACCCACAGGACTGCAACAAATCTCCGTCCCGTGAATCTGAGTCGGGGCCCAGCCTCGCGACTCACGACTCGCGACTCGGGACTCGGCTCATGTCGCCGGCAGGACCTGGCGGGAGGCCAGCGAAAAATCGGTGCTTAGACTCAGTTGCCCAAAGTTTCTGTAAACAAAAAGGTCAATGCTTGGAAACCTGGACAGAACATGGACCACGTCAAAAAAACCAATCGGTCAGGTCAGCCTTGACCAAGTGGATTCGGATAGGCCATTGCCCCATATTCAAAGAGAATCAGAACCTTTCAACCCCGCAAAAGGATCGAGCTTAGAACCCTTCTGTGGTGCCCAAGGAAGACTGAGCGGCCCAAAATCTGCTAGGAAACGGACCTTCGATCTTTTGGCCCGTGCGTTAAAGAGACCCAAAGCGAACATCCCAACCTTCTGGAGCCGACAAGGCGCATGAATTCCATCTTCTTGGTCCTCCCCAGAAGAGGAACACACAGCTTTACACGGAATCGCCTTTGATTGGTGAGTTCGCTAAAAGGTTCATGGTCTTGAGTGAGCCAAACAGGGCCCCAACTGGGGCAGGGATCTGTGCGCCGATACCGCGCCAAGTTTCCCATACCTTGGCATGGCCATTTTCATGGTAACCCCACCCCCCCCGCACCTGATTTGCCTGCGGCTTACCCTTCTGGTTGATTTTCACCTGGACAGGCGGCATGCGTCTGAACACGTGGCACGACTCAGTTTCAACCCTCAGGACCCCAGTGGCCACAGGAAAAACACATCCAACCAAGTTGAGCCACCGGAGGGGTCAACCGCACAACCCTGACCAAATGCGGGTGGAAGGTTGGCAGTGGTCCTGAGGTTGGTTTCCAGTGGGAACCAAGAACAAGCAAGGGCAAGACTTGACATGGCTTACATTCTGAGACCCACAAGTCTGCAAGAAACAGCTAGCGTCGATCTTGTGTGCCTGCTCCTGAGGCAACAAATCAACGCCAAGCTGGACACCCAACCCCCCCGATCTGATCTCCAGCGGTTGGAAAATGAGATCGGTCTTGCCCAAGCAAGGACACGATTGGATGTCTCAGCAATCAGCGCCAGGAAGTTCTACGGAACAGCCGAAACCCTGTTGCTGGCTTGGCTCTCTTCTTGTCAAATGAAACCAAGTGATTTCTATCGTGGCAGCTCAGGAGATTCACTTCGGCGTAGTCTGAGACTGGTCTCAAAGTATGCCAGCCTGAGACTAGCCTCACTGGCGTGTCTTACGTGTCTGCGACTGGCCTCAGGCCCAGCCCAGCCAGCAACTCGCCACCCAGCCTCAGGCCCAAGTGTGTATGAAACAGGCCTTGCCCATCCAGCAACCCGCCCAAGCACAGCTCAGCCCAGCCCGCCCAGCCCAAGTTCCAGGCGCAACCAGCAGCGTAGTCCGGCTGCCGGGCAGCCAGCAACCCACCCATGGCTTCGCAGCCTCGTGGCTGAGACTAGCTTCAGGCCCAGCCCAACTCTGAGAGCATGCCAGCCACTAGGCCGGCCCCCAGCTCCCAGCCCACCAGCAGCTAGTCTGACGTGTCTGAGACTGGTCTCAAGCTACGCCAGCTACCTGTCTGACATGCCCCAGCCCCCCAGTCCGGCTGCCAAGCTGCTCAGCCCGGGCTGACCAGGCCTTGACCTCCTGCTCGTGTCTGGCCCCAAGTCATCCAGCAGGCCCAGCAGACTAGCCTCAGGCCCGCCTGCTGGCGTGTCTATTGGGGATATTTTTTCCGGGGTACTTAAGCAAATGGAGGTTTGTATTCCCACCATGTACCTGTCTTGGGCTGAGCAACCGAGCAAGAAATGTATGTCATGGCAAGCCGCCAGCCACGTGAAATGGAGGTGCCCAAACACCCAAAGTTGGTCTTGGTTGTTCAGTGACACCAATTATTGTTCCCCTTTTTATGGAGGCCAAGCCCCACTAAAAATGCTCATCCCCAGAAAGAGGTCCTTTTTTTTCCAAGGGCACTGAGCAGCTGAGATAGTCTTGGTTTTGGATTTCAAACCTTCCGAGCAGGACGGCTTCCGAACATCGAACTAGCACGGGCGAACTGGTGCGGTCACAAGCTTTCAGTAGGATTCGGACCTTCCCAACACTGGATTTCGGTGTTCCTGACCCTTCCCTCAAACTAGGCTGGGCCGAGGCGGGCAACGCGAAGCGTTTACAATTATTCTCTACCGTCCAAGTCACCCAAGTGAGAAAATAGTCGTTCAACCTGCCACCTGTTGGTTTCAACCAAAGGATTGGACCGGGGAAACAAACTCGGCCCACCCCTGACTTCCCAAGTCTACCCTTGAAAACTCCAACCTGCCCGGGACCAACCGCAGAAGGCCATGGGTGGGAACTGAGTAGGCAAAACAACAAGTTGCATCGGCCAGTAGGAAAATCCCAACTGTCCAAAAGCAGTCGGGGGATGCGGGCTGGATTCGAAGCGAAAGCTGCTGGATCCCAACCTTTCCTATGGAAGCTCTCGGAAGGGCTTCAAGAGGAACTCAGTCCAAAGTCGATTCGAGCTGCACACCAAAGTGTATGTGTCAAACTTGGGGCCCAAACTAAACGCTGTGTTGGCTTGTGCGTCAGAGATATAGGTGTATATTATAATATATATATATATAATTTATAATTATATATGGATTTATCTATGTTTCATCCGGGTGTATAAACTCGCCTGTCCTCTCCTTTGGCTTTAACATAATTGCCACTGGATTTCTGAAGTAAGAATTGGATCCCCGAGCAAAGGATTGGTCCCGCTGGTTTCCCGGATCCTTGCGCCTGGACCTGCACGGTGTCGCCGATGCGAATGCCCTTGTCTACGAACTGAATTGCGGGCATGAAGATGTCACCGCCACACCTCGGGCCACCAACATGAAATGATAAAACTCACTAATGTCCACATGGGATTAGTAAACGGGGTCCCCCCCCCCTCAACGATGGGGGCACCTGGAATACTATCTTGAGATCCAGTTCAAGTGAGTTTTCATTTGAGTTAGTATTGGTAGACTTGACTTTCCATTTTATTTCGCATTGCTGAGCTTCTTTTTGGGATTTGGAACTGGGTTTCAATTTGATTTAGTATTGCTGGAGGTTCCTTTTGAATTTGGAATTCAGTTTCAAGTTGATTCAGTATTGCTGGAGGTTGCTTTTGACATTTGGAATTGAGTTTCAATTTGATTCAGTATTGCTGGAGGTTGCTTTTGACATTTGGAATTGAGTTTCAATTTGATTTAGTATTGCTGGAGGTTGCTTTTGACATTTGGAATTGAGTCTCAATTTGATTCAGTATTGCTGGAGGTTGCTTTTGACATTTGGAATTGAGTTTCAATTTGATTTAGTATTGCTGGAGGTTGCTTTTGACATTTGGAATTGAGTCTCAATTTGTTTTAGTATTGCTGGAGGTTGCTTTTGACATTTGGAATTGAGTTTCAATTTGATTTAGTATTGCTGGAGGTTGCTTTTGACATTTGGAATTGAGTCTCAATTTGTTTTAGTTTGCTGGAGTTTGGAATTTGGTTTCTTTTGTGCTGGAGGTTGCTTTGACATTTGGAATTGAGTTCAATTTGTTTTAGTATTGCTGGAGGTTGCTTTTGACATTTGGAATTGAGTTTCAATTTGATTTAGTATTGCTGGAGGTTGCTTTTGACATTTGGAATTCAGTTCCAATTTGATTTAGTATTGCTGGAGGTTGCTTTTGACATTTGGAATTGAGTTTCAATTTGTTTTAGTATTGCTGGAGGTTGCTTTTGACATTTGGAATTCAGATTCCAATTTGATTTAGTATTGCTGGAGGTTGCTTTTGACATTTGATTTAGAAGGTTGCTTTTGACATTTGTTTTCAATTTGATTTAGTATTGCTGGAGGTTGCTTTTGACATTTGGAATTGAGTTTCAATTTGATTTAGTATTGCTGGAGGTTGCTTTTGACATTTGGAATTCAGTTCCAATTTGATTTAGTATTGCTGGAGGTTGCTTTTGACATTTGGAATTGAGTCTCAATTTGTTTTAGTAATTGTTTTGTATTGCTGGAGGTTGCTTTTGACATTTGGAATTGAGTTTCAATTTGATTTAGTATTGCTGCTTTGACATTTGGAATTGAGTTGATTTAGTATTGCTGGAGGTTTGACATTTGAATTGGTATTTGCTGGAGGTTTGACATTTGAATTGAGTTTCAATTTGATTTAGTATTGCGGAGGTTCTTTTACATTTGAATTGAGTCTCAATTTGTTTTAGTATTGCTGGAGGTTGCTTTTGACATTTGGAATGAGTTTCAATTTGATTTAGTATTGCTGGAGGTTGCTTTTGACATTTGGAATTGAGTCTCAATTTGTTTTAGTATTGCTGGAGGTTGCTTTTGACATTTGGAATTGAGTTTCAATTTGATTTAGTATTGCTGGAGGTTGCTTTTGACATTTGGAATTGAGTCTCAATTTGTTTTAGTATTGCTGGAGGTTGCTTTTGACATTTGGAATTGAGTTTCAATTTGATTTAGTATTGCTGGAGGTTGCTTTTGACATTTGGAATTCAGTTCCAATTTGATTTAGTATTGCTGGAGGTTGCTTTTGACATTTGGAATTGAGTCTCAATTTGTTTAGTATTGCTGGAGGTTGCTTTTGACATTTGGAATTGAGTTTCAATTTGATTTAGTATTGCTGGAGGTTGCTTTTGACATTTGGAATTGAGTCTCAATTTGTTTTAGTATTGCTGGAGGTTGCTTTTGACATTTGGAATTGAGTTTCAATTTGATTTAGAATAGCTGGAGCTTCCTTTTGATATTTTGTGGAGGGCCAGGCAACAAGACTTTATTCCCGGGGCCCCTGAAACAATGTCGAATTGGGGTCCTGGAGTACTACCCCCTTTATGGGGTTGATTGTGGGCAGGTGTTAAACAAGATACATGACAGAAAACATGCGTTTGGGAAAGCTGACCATTTTGAATTCAATTAACGGGCCCAAATTTAACAAACCTGGCTGTCTAATTACTTAACCGGCTAAGAGGCAATTACACTGGGCAGGCGGTATTTTTTCGGGGGGGGGGCAGGCAAGAAGACTTTATTCCAGGGGCCCCTGGAATAATGTCAAAATGGGGCACTGAAGTACTACCCCCTTTGCGGGTTTGATCGCGGACTGCTTTTAAACAAGAGACATGTAAGAAAACATGGGTTTGGCAAATCTGGACATTTTGCATTTTGGGGAGCTAAAGAACAATATTATAAAGATTCAAGGGCAAGGTGTTGGCTTGGCTATCTCTCCTCTCCTTTCTTCACTGTTTTTTGTGGGACTGTTTTTGAACAAATGGGCGCGGGTGGCGGGTGCTTGTCTTTATTCCAGGGGCATTTATTAATCTGTTGTCTTTGTTACGCGTGCACTTACCAATCCTATGTGGACATTAGGTGTTAAAATGGGGATTCGGAGCCCCCAGGATGGTGGCGCTTTCCTTTTGGTTTCCCTTTAAGCCAACCCGAAAAGGCTACGGAGCCTCGTTTCACCCCCGCGATTTTCAGTCTGCCTTCCCAATGGCCATGGCTTGCAAGACCATTGGTTGATCCATAGGGTGTCCCATTTTGGAAAAGGGATCGGGATATCACTCTTGCGAACACCAATGCCACCGCCCCCCCCCCCAATGATCCACCAGGTCGATACATCCAAAATCAACAATAGCGCATTTTACAGCGCCTCTCCCCCCAACTAACATGGAACCAACCAACCTTGCTTGTTTGTTTGCTTGCTTGCTCGTTCCCCTGCTTGCTTGGGCGGGTTTAGGGCTGGTTCAGGGTCGGTTGGTTGCACTCTTGCTTGCTTGCTTGTTCCCCCAGACTGCAGTGGACAAACACTCCCCATTCAAGCGGAAAATCGGTCCCCGGGAAAATAGCTCACCGCCTTCTTTTGGGCAAAGCACGCCCCGTGGTTGCATGCGCCGTCCGCAAGGAGCGTCGCTGTCCAAGGACTCGGGACCCCCTTTCGCAATTCGCTTCAGGTCATTCGCCGAGGCACGCGGCTTTCACCGCGTCGCTCTCGATGAAGCCGTACTTGTTAACGTCGCTGTATGACTTCACTCGTCCCACTAGCCATGCGCCGTCTAGATCTCCTTTGGAGCGACATGACGATGGTAAGACACGTCGGAAGGGTGTACGATTTTCCGTGGCCAGAAAGCGGCCTTTGGTTTTAACTTCACTTCCTGAGGTGGGTTGACCAAAAGAACTCGTTTTACCCATAAAACGGTCTTCCCCAACAGTAGAAGGCCAGGAACTCGGAAAGTGAGACAGCCTTCTGGTTCTATGGGAATTTGAGGAATGAGCCCAAACACATCCCTTCGTTTCGAATCAGGTTCATGCCCACCCCTCAAACAATTCCTGGTGGCCAGCAAGAAAATCCCTGGAAGGACTCCCTGGAAAAAAAAGAAGACGTGTTTTTTGTTTGGGTTTCAGAGCTGGTTTGAGTGCTGGCATACGCTACACTGGCTGGCCTTAGGGGAACATGAAGGACAATCAAAGGCCAAGAACATTTTGTTGAAGTTTGACAATGTGAGGGGGGGGTTGTCACCATTAGGGGCACTTTTTGGGGTCACAAGGAGGCACTAGGCACTAGGGTTGAAAAAGGGGCCATGTGTTTGCAACCCCGAATGTATTGCATCCGTGGAGGAGCAACAAAAAACGCCAGCTTGTTTGGAGCCTATTTTTTCTGAGAGGGCTCGCTTCTGAGCTCCATGTTAGAACCTTGACTAAACATGGACCACCTAAAATTTGCGGGGGGGGGGGGTGGTTTGGAGAAGCCCGCCTTTGTTGCCGCCGTTGCCGCCCTTGCCACCCTTACCTGCGGATCCAACGACACGTGGCTCGGCTTCGATTCTTTGAGCCCCGGGCGCAACCCCACCATAGAGCTTCCCACGGATGCTAAAAGAAGGGTGAGCTTTCAACAGATCTCCGAATGGAGAAAAACCAAAACATGGGCTTTGGCTTCGCAGTTTGCAAAACTCCGGAAGAAGAAAAAAAGAAGAAAACAACATGCATGCGTCTAGCTCAATCTCTTGGCCAAAGGCAGTGCGCGGGCGCTATTGGCAGAAACTCAGACATAGATACACCACTTGTTTGGACCGCCAAAAACAAGACTGCAACTGTATCCAAATATGTTCAAAAGTGGGGAACTCCAAACATGGCTGATGTTCCTTTTGGCTCCGGGTTAACCAGCCCAAACAAGGCCCAAGGGACCGCTTGTTGCATCCGCCTCCCTCCCATTCCCTCCCTGCGGCCTTTGCCGCTCGCCCCCGTCTGGAAAGCCAAGGGCATCGCCTGGGGCAGAGGACCGGACGCGTTGCGGCATGGGAAGCGTGGTTTGGTCTCCACAGTGGCCTCCACCTAAACAACATTACCCCCCGCCAAAACAAAAATGAGAAGAAAAAAAACAACGCACATGGGAGTTCCGTCTGGTGGAAAGGGACCTTAGGAGCCCTAGAACAGCAGCAGGATTTCTTACCAACGCCCCTTACAGGATACCAGCTGGTCACAAACTGCGCCACCCCCCCCCCCCATGGCCGGCCTTCTTGGCCTTGGGCGGCAGCGCGGGCTCCGGCACACCGCCCAACTTCGGCGCCTCCGCCTCCGCCGGCGCGGATTCCGCCGCCGGGTGCGGCATCCCTCGCGCGGCCTGCGTGGCCCCGAGGCCCGCGGCTGGGCAAAGGGGAAACCTCATGGCTTCGGGATCCAAGGGATTGCCTCAAGACCTACCTGGCCGATCAAGGGGCAAGCAAATGACCTCAAGATCTACTTGGCGATCTTGGAAAATCTTGGCCCAAATGGCCCAAAAACCACGAAGAAAAGGCGCCACAGCTGTGTCAATGCGGCTCCTTTGGCCAAAAGGTAGCCGACTTGGTGCCTGGTCCATGACTGTGGGCTGCGGCTGCCAGGCGTCGCCACAGGGCACGGCGTCGTGCACCTGACCCCCCGTGGGACCCCAAGGGTTTTTAAGGAGTTGATACCCTTTGAGGATAGGGACATGAAAGGGAAGAAGGAGACCTGTGAAGGGGATCCATGTTTTGACATCCGTCTGGAGTTGATGCCCTTTCAGGTTGGTTGGAAGCACCAAAGGGGCAGGTCTGGGGGCCATGTCAGACATTTTCTCACGAAAAGCCAACAGCAAAAAGAGCCTTCGAACGTGTTTCACGTCCCAGGCAAGGTCGGCCCCAGGGCTTGCAGGTCTCCAGCGTCCAAACCCGTGGAGAAAAGCGGGGTTCTAGTAGAAGGACACCAAACAGAATCAATCTGCTTTACAAGGGGTTCCTCCACATCAGCTAGTAAGTGGTCTTTTAGCTGGCCCCAGCTGGCATCCTTCAACTTGCTGGGTTCCGGGGGTGCCCCCCCTCCCCTACCAACTCGCGACCCCCCTTCCATTCCCACTCAAGCGGATCCCTCTCGAACCCAGCCCTTGTGCCTTCTAAATTCAGCAAAGGCTTCCTTCCCAAAAAAAAACCCTCTTGAAATCCCCAGCTTCCTTCCCACCGGCAAACCTGACTTCCCCCACCCTTCCCAAAAAATCCTTCCCCATGAACCCCCGACAAACCCGAAAGCACCTCCGGCTGGCCCTCAGCGTTCAGGATCACGTTGAAGGACACCACGGTGTCCGGGCCCAGCTGCGCGGCCAGCGCCTCGTGCACGCAGGCCTGCCGGAGAAAACTCTGGCGCTTCGAATGCGCCCCAAAAACCCGAAAGTGGGGTGCCTTAAAGGGGGGCCCTAGATCTGGGGGCACGTTCAAATTGATGCCGTATATGTCTTAAACTTGATGTCTGTTTGATGGTTTGCTTTTTTTGATTCCTATTTGTTTTTGTTTTGAGGCGTATGCCTCGATCTGGCGGATGCCCTAGGGAGGTGGGGGACTGAGGGGAAGCCCAAACCGAACCATCCAACGGGTGGCTTCCTTTAGGGGAACCCAAGCTTCCCAAAACCCTTACTTCGCTGCAAACAAAGCCCCACCCCCTGGCCCAAACAAACAAAACGTGCAAACCTCCCAACCAACCAACCAAACAAATAGACAAACGCGCAAACCAAACCAACTCTGGGACTGTCAAACCACCCAACCCCAAAAATCGGCTCACCGCGCGTCTTTCGGTCTGGTCGCTTCGCCTCGCATCCGAAGAACTTCCGGATCTCCTCGCAGACCACGCAAGCCCTGGACAAACCGCTGGCCGCCTGGAAGGTCCCCTTCCTCGGTCGCGAATTCGGAAACTCGGCCCAGGGAGACACTCGGAAAGCCAAGTTGTTGTAGCCAAGAACCAAACTGGTCACGCCGTGAAACCGGAAAACACAAGAAGTTTCATGTTTGAACAGTACTTAAGTGGCTTTCTTGTGGTGTTTCCCTTGAAAACCGGCACCAACACGTCTTGCGCTGCTGGTAGTGTCTGCCTTTTTCTCTCGCCTTCCCTTGAAAAACAAACCCGAAAGTGGTTGGGTTTCCCTGTTGCGTCCAACTTGGTTGACACTGGCTGGTGTCTGTGTAAGTTCCGCTACCTGTGCAACAATTGGTTTGCCAATGTGGCTTCCCTTTAGAACATTGGCTTTATCTTTTGCTTTGAAACCAGCACATACTGGTTGGTGTCCTTTCACCGTGCTTGCCAAACCCAATCGCACAATCCCTTCGATAACTTGTGATTCCTTGTGCCCACAAAAGCGCATGTGGGGGCAAGATACCTTGATTGAGGGCATGCCGTTCCTTTCCATACATTGCAGACATGGGCATGGCATGCACGAATCTTTGACAGCTCTCTCGCAAGTGCCAAGGACAATCTGCAATTCAGGCCAGGCGCAAAGCATAGGTCCCGTCCACACCTCAACTCATCTGACCCTGTGATTCAGTTGTTCAGGTTGGTGGTTTGGAACAAATCCAAAGCTCAACCCAGGTGCTGGAAGAAAAAAACAAGTCACCTGGTGAAGTTCCAGGCTAAAGACACATCACCTGGCGACCCAAGTTGGGCCCAGCTTCCGTTCGTCAACCCAATCGCTGAAGCAACCCAGTGACTCGAACACGCCTAGGGCGAAATAATCTGGGGTGAAACAATTAACCCCAGGAGAGTTGACTATACATCCCCCCCAAGTGGCTGTAGCTGCTTCGGACTGGGGCAACAACCCTTGTGCATGATAACTTCCGCAGCTTGCGTCGTATTGCCTATCTATAGCGAGGTCCGTTGGCGAGCGCACCTCCAGCAGTTGAGACTCTGTGACATCTATCTGCCTCTGGATGTCCTCTGTTTGCCTAGGGGGTTGCTTCTATCCAGACTCGAATGGGCACGCGTCCAGTGTTGGCAACCTGCACTCTTTGTCAGGAATCGCCCTGGCGTCTATCGGGCAAAATCTGGCCCTGGAAGGCATTTGTCCTTCTACAACTGTCGCCATCTCACGCAAAACCGAAATGCAAGCCAAATGAGTGAAGGAGCCAATCTTCTCCAACTTCGAGGCTCCCGAGGTGACTGAACACCTGTGAAGCCATAGGTTGTTTCTTCGCTTTGCCTTTAGCCATAACAAGAGAAATCACAAGAACATCCATCCCCTTGCCGTTTCCCAAAGCCTGTCAAATGGCCCACCAAATGCCCGGATGTCATTTCACATTCCACTTGATGGTTACGGGGGTCCGCTGTGGCTTCCGTTCGAGAACGTGCAACCCTCCTTGGGTCCTTGCGACGTGGTACCTGGCTTGGACAATTCTCTTCTACAAGGGCCTTATGCTTCATGTTCACAAGGCCGTTGTTAATGCAACCTGGTTGCCAACTTTGGTTGCCACCTCATTTCCATACGTTCATGTTGATGGGTGGGACTCGGGCTTTCCCAAAAATGAGTGGGCCCGTTTCGCAACTGACACTCCTTTACCCGTCAACCGGGTTCATGAAAATGACCAAGCTCCCTTCAGTTCATGACCAGCCAAGGACCATTCGTATGTGGCTCCGAGTCATTCGGGTCCATGATTTGACTAACCGCCTGCCCGCACGTTTAACGGGGCACCAAGCCATTGGTGGTTTGGATCTCGCCAAAGTGTTGGTTCCGCTGTTTCGCACCAAACGGCCCTAGGTTCTTTTCCCCTGTTTCAACCACGAACCCTCCGGTGCTGGGTATTTAATCTGTTGCTTCAAGTCCGCTGCTCGTTGCTGTTCGTTCCGAGGAGCCGGTGGCCAGGCGCAGCAGGGGATGAGAGGCCTGGGCCTTTCCTTTGCTCGACATGTGCAGAAAGAAGGCCACCAAGTCACCTCCGAACAGTTCGAAGTTCGAAGTCCTTTTTCGTGTTTTCTCTTTTTTTTGTTTGCTGCGGATACCTCGGTTCGGGGTTGCGCGGGTCTAGGGAAAAACGAAAAGGCCGAAGGGGGAGCCTGGTGAAACTTGCGGCCAGTGCGTGGCTTCGGTCAAAAGGCATCCGCCAACCCTCCCTCCCCTTTCCCCAAAAGCCAAGGAAAGACGCCCCGAGGCCATGCTTGCGGGAACGGGGGGTGGGACCGTCCATTCAGGGCCCTTCTCATTCAAATCCCACCTTTTTTCTTGAATTGAACTTGGTTCACAGTGCAATTCTAGAGGAACTCCCTGTGTTTGGTGGGTATTTGGGACGAATTTCCTGTGGAATGCCTGTAGCTGAAGCCAGGTCAAGGGCTCGGGGACGGGGGGTTGGATCCTGCAATTGATGCTGATAGAACCAAGGGAGCTCTCCTGTTGTCCATTTAGATCTTGGAAGTGCCACTCCAAAAACGACTCCCAGTTGTTTCTTTCTATGGCACCCCCCAGAAATTGTGGGTTCCCTTTGGTGCCCCTTTAAATACCACAGAAAAAACTCATGCGGTGCTCTTTTTAGTGCTCGCACCCCCGCAGCCCTTGCAGAACCTCGTGGATCGTGGAACCCTGGTGGAACCCTGGTAGAACCCTCGTGGAACCCCCCGGAGCCTATCTGGGCTGAGACCCCAAAGCTTTCAGCTGCTGGTGAAAAAACAATTGGTACCCACACCCTGTATATATGTACCAGTCCCTGGGCCACGTACCCCCCCCCCCCCCCCAATGGTATGGTCCCCCCACTCCCCCGCATCATCCGCATCTTGGGGATGATGCTGGCAATGCTGGGGATGCTGTCCAGTACCGTGCGAGCCCTGCAGCTTCGATCCCAGATTCCCTTTCATCCCGTGAGCCAACACCCCCGCACCTCTCGCAACATCCTACCCTAAACCAAACCACCCTGCAACCCCTCCTTAACCCCAACCCTAAGCCTAAATCAACCCAAACCCACCCGAAACCCACCGCAAACCAACCCTGAACCAACCAACCCTAAACCAACCCACCAAGCCTAAACCAACTCCGAACCACTCCCCAACCCAACCACCCCAGCACCCCACCCCCACCACCCCACCACCCCACCACCCCACCACCCCACCACCCCACCACCCCACCACCCCACCACCCCACCACCCCACCCCCCACCCCCCACCGCCCCACCACCCCACCACCCCACCACCCCACCACCCCACCACCCCACCACCCCACCACCCCACCACCCCACCACCCCACCACCCCACCACCCCACCCCCCCCCCCCCCCCCCCCCCCCCCCCCCCCCCCCCCCCCCCCCCCCCCCCCCCCCCCCCCCCCCCCCCCCCCCCCACCCCCCCCCCCCCCCCCCCCCCCCCCCCCCCCCCCCCCCCCCCCCCCCCCCCCCCCCCCCCCCCCCCCCCCCCCCCCCCCCCCCCCCCCCCCCCCCCCCCCCCCCCCCCCCCCCCCCCCCCCCCGGGGGGGGGGGGGGGGGGGGGGGGGGGGGTCCACGGCCTGGATTATATATGCATATGTGCTTGTATGCGTCAGTCCTGAAAATTTCAAGTCCTGCCCTGGACAAGAGAGGGAAAAATGCTTGCTAATCAAGAGTGGGAGTCGAGAGAGTTTAGGCGAACATGGCTTGCTTAAAGGGGTGCATGGCTCACTTCTGTGGATAGGCCCACAAAAAGAGTCCGATTCTTGCAGATCTGCAGTTACTTCATGGTGCAAACCCACCAGCCACAAAAACTTCCTGGGTAGCCTAGACTTGGTGCTTACCGTTCAAGTTGAAAAAAACTGACAAAGAAACTTGAGTCACAATTCCAACCCGGTATTAAACTGGTCTACCCAGAACCATGTAAAGAATTTAGAAGGCGGCCGCAGCTACTTCTGGTTGGGAGCGTCCCTTGCTAACCTTCATCTACCCGAATCGGTTTTGATTGTGACTCACTTGAAGTCCAGCAAGGGAGAGCTCAGGAAGGACAAGGAACTCAGGGCTGAGTCTTGGCTCACTCCGGCCTGGGCCTGCAAGGCCCCGGGTCATGATATCCCCGTAGATGAAGACCTGCTGCCTCGGGATCCCAGTCACATCCCCCAGCTCCGATGGCCTCTCTGCATAAAAACGGCTTCCCAAGGGCCACCTCAAGAAATGTAGCGCCACTTCCGTTTTTTTTTTTTTGCGGTCGGGGGGAAGGGGCCGGGTTTTGGAGCCGGGATGGGGGGGAGTCTCAACTCGCAAGCAACTTCTCCATGTGCGCCTACGTGCCTCCTTCAGGCAAAGGCCAAGAAAGGCACCGCCCAAGATGTGCTCAGACCAAATAAATCTTACGCCGCGTTTTGCAACCTGAAAGTCACGTACCAAGGGTCGCAGCGCAGCTGCAAGCTAGAAAAATCAAGAACAGCAGGCGATGGTTGCCAATGGGCCCCCCCAAAAGGAGCGCCCTGTTGGCCTCAGGTTGTGCCTAGGGTCTGGTTGATCTAATAGGGTCCTTTGTAGGCCGATTTCAAGTGCGGGACCCTGCTTAGCAAAATGAATGGCCAAAAAAAGGTGCCCATTCCCCACCCCCCCTCCCTCCCGGCCATCCATTAGATAGAGCATAGGCTAGGCAGGCAATTAGCTCTTCTTTGTCAGGTTTCAGTAGGATGCTTGGGGAAGGCAATGCAGGAGGCAAAATGGTGAGTGACGAAAGTGGAACGCACCCAGCGCACTCCAACCAGTGCTTTTTGGACAGGACCAAGGGGAGTTTGGACACGGGACAAAGCAGTTGGGTGCTGGACATTAAAACTCAAACGGAGCTGGCAACCGGGTTCCTCAGCTTGTTCAACCGGGTGCCTCAGCTTGAACTTGGCATTCTGAAAAGGAAACGGCAACGCAGGAACACATGTTCGTCCAAAAAAAGCCTGGCACGACGGGAGGGTGCCCAAGGGCGGGCCAAACTGGCAGCCTTCTGTTGGGTTGCAGGCTCGAGTTGCAAGGCTGCCAAGCTGGAAACCCTGGAGAAAAGCTAGGGAGCCGATTCAAGCCAACTGCCTTGCAAGATCAGCGACACCTGCGAATGGGTCACGGGCTGGCTGGGGTGTCCAAAGCCAGAGCTGTGGAAAAAACGAGGCCAAAGCCTGGAAACCTTTCCGTTTGTGGCTAAAATGGCTCCTGCCCGTGTCCCCATGAGTGTTTGAGCTCGGCTGAAAGGAGCCGAGCGATCAAATGCATAAACAAACGCAGCCCTGCCAGGTTTTTTGGGATGGTCCCAACCCAAAACCTCATGCGGGGTGGCGGTTCCCATCTTTGTCCCTCGGATCTAGGCATCTTCCCTGACCGGAGGTTGTGGCGTGCGAATGGACAGCTGTTCTTGCCCAAGGCACCCCAGGCTTGCTTTGACAGAGTCGCACTCCTTGGTTCCGAAAAGCGGCCGAAATCGCACCCAAGCTCGGCCCAAGGCAAAGCCATCACTTGCAACCCCGCAGCGTTCTAGGCATGACTTTTCTTGGCTTGGTACTTGCTCCCTTCAAGTGTGGAGGGGGCCTGGAAAGAACGAGCTTTTTACACCAGGGGTTACACAAAACGACAGCTGGGACACGGTGCTTCCTGTTGCAGGTAATTACTCAGCAAGACAGATCACATGAGCCTAGGGCAAAAAACCTCTTTTACAAATCCAGTTCAGGACAGTTGTTTCCGACCAAACCGTTTTGTTGACAGCACTTGCCTTTTGACTCATTGGTTTACGCACCCAGAACACAGATTGGGTGTCGACAAAGCGGTTGATCAATCAATTCCTGTCAATCATGTCAATTCCGCAACTAGCGACCTCCCCCAAACCGACATGGAATTCCTAAAGTGCAATCATTCTTAGAGCAAACTTCTTTTGGGGGACCCAAAGCCATGTAAATTGTAAGTTGCAGGGCTACGCAAGAGAGGCTTGCGACTAGCCGATTGCCCATTGGCATGGTCATGGCAACCGCGGAGGGTGCCGCTCAGCAAATCAAGGAAAGGACAGGAGCAAAACAACAAACAAGACAACAACTACAAGCCAATATATCAAAGCAAATGCAACGGTCCAATTTGAGATTCGTTCCCCTCCGCGGGCCATGTACACTGCACGGTACTAGCAAAAGGAGGGGGAAGTGCCTCTTGAGAAGTTCCTCGGGGGCTTGGGTTCATTGAAGTGGTTTCCCTAAATCGTGGGGGCAATGGCCGGGAACCCAAAAATAATTTTGACAAACCATGCAAACGCGGACCCACTTTAAGGGACACCCTTAGGGACCAGAGCACCAAGCGTGCGCTCGCTTGCCACTAAATCCCCATATCAGCCCGAGGTGCGATAAAGCCGCACTTCTTCTCCTCGGTCGAACAGGGTTTCTCCATGTGACTTGCTTTCCTTTCAACTTCCCGTTCGGGTAGCCTGACAAAAACACGAGATTGCCCATATTTCACCCGGAAGGTGGTTTCGAGGATTGGGTTTGGGGACACTTCCTCCTCAAAGAAGTCATGACGCTTGGGGAATATGGGCGACCTTGTCAAGCGCTTTGGGAACTGCTTTCTTGATAGCCACACGTTCAAAGTACATTGAAGCAAAGGGAGGTCTCGCCTCTTGGGACCTTGGCTAAACATGGACCAACAACGCAACCAAGCCAACATTCAAAAGGTCGGCTTTGAACAAGTGAGTCTTGTTCAGTGTCCGAAGCCCCTACGGATTTACGGTTCTCACCTTGCGCCAACCCCTAAATCAAAGGGCTTGGAAAGCGCTTCCCGGTTGGTTGGGGCCCTGACTTCGGTAGAACTTGGGAAATGCCGCCTACGGAAAAAAAAGCTAAGCATTTATCCACAGTTCCCTGCGTTTCCCCTCACATTTCACACCACCAAAAGGGAAACTCACTTTAGGCAGCCAACAGCGTAAAACCACCGAAAGGGCACGCTGGACAGCTTGACCTTTTCAACCTTAATCAACCAACAAAAAAGACCGTAAAAGCGTGCCAGCTCAGCAAAAACAATAGCTGGTAGCTGGTTACGAGGCTGGACTGATTGCCAGGGTGCAGGGATGTAGCTTGCCACAACGCCAAGGGCACAAGTCGCGCCCGCCTGATGCGCATCCGGAGGATATTCAAGCTCTTTGGGTCAGGCTGATGGGCGGAACAGGTCCAACTTCTTGTCTGCCAAAGTGGCCGTGTCTTTTTGGTCATGGACCTAGGTAGAAGGAGCTTCCAAGCTTTACGGAGAGAGGCTCAGAGAGGTCAAATCCCGACTGTCGGTGTGTTCATTCGACAGGACCTGCTGGGCCCAAATAATCGTGCAGGGAAAGACAGCCATCGCTGACACCAAAGTAGGCGATTCCCAGAACTGATTCATGATGTGAAGGGCTGGTTTGCAACCACCAGCACAGCATGCACAGCTGCCCAGGGTTGAGTTCAAAGCCAGGCCAAAGTGCAGCCAAGACCTTTCCTTTGTGCGACATGTGACCCAGCTATGTCGCGTATCAAGGCGGTCATTTGTGCAGAAGGGTCTCCCACAGTGCAAAAGCAGTCGGCTTGAAAACACCAACGCCTCTGAACCAAGCTGATCAACGTGCAGGTCATTACGCATCACTTGCCAGATGCGAAAGAAACAATACACGGCCCAAAGAAGCGCTCAAGGGAAAAAGGATCGAGCCACTCCCGTCACGTATTGGAAGCCCAGCGTAACCGAGAACGTGAGCCATTTCGCATGCAAAAGCCATGGCCAAATCTCGTTCAAACCGATCAGGAGCAAACAAAACCAAACTGTTTGCGACTGAAAGTAAGCCATGATTAGATTTAGGCCCTGCTCTACACATATTCTACCGCTTCCTTCGCTTTTGGACCATAAACAGTTCCAAGCCCGCTGTTGCAAATAGCGGGCATCCAAGGAACAAAAACGATAGCCCGGGCACTTCTTGAAACTGGTGCTAAATAGGGTGCTCGGGAAGAAAGGAATTGACCCCTCCTGGTTCCCTTTTAGCTGGGCCAAACGGATCCCAGCAGGTCCCTGCAAAAAGTGACCACATCTTAGGCTGGTTGACAGGGAAACGTTGGACAAGCAAAACGGCCAAAATTGAACCGGGGTAAGCTCAGCCTGGCTAAAAACATGCTACCGGAAAGTCAGGGGGGTTGACGTCTGCCACGTTTCCGCGTGCCACTTTCCGCGTCATTCGCGTGCGTTCCCTGCGTTTCTGCCCGCCTCCCGCTTCTTCTGTGCGCCAGCGAGGTCCGAGTCGCGGAGCTCGCGCCACGCTTTGCCTCTCGCTGCGCCGGCTTCCGCGCGGGGAAACACTTGGGGCTTTTGAAAAAGCTGCCGTGGAAACAGCGGAGATCCTGACTTTGCGTAACAGCAACTTATCATGACTTGGTAGACTTGGTAGCTGCTCCAAGGTGGGAGCAAGCTCCTCACCGTGAGGTTCAACGCCATGTGTTTCCAGGGCGGGATTCGGCACACCATGGCACACCATGGCAAACCCGATGGACCAGAAAACAAGCTCCCCAGAGGTGCGTCACTTTGGGTGAGTATGGCAGGGAAAGGATTGGGACACATTTTTTTTTGGGGGGGGGCCGGAAACTGTTCCACATCCCTTTTGATATCGAGGTCAATTCCACTGGTGATTTAGAACAAACCAACCACATCGCCACCTGATGTTGAACATGTATTTGTTTTGCTTCTATATGTGTATCAACTGGGAATGTGACATAAGTCTTCGACTTAGCGGGTCTGAGATTCAATTAATCCCAATTGGAGATGAAGGGGACAGGGGACTCCTTTCTTGTAACCCAAGGAAGAATGAGCGGTTTTACCCAGAGTCATTCTTACCTTGGGTGTAAACCACTTGGGTAGTTCTTGCATTGGACTCCCTTTTATTGGAGGATTGTCCCCGTGGAATCCGCTGGGTCCCCTTCTGGCCCGGTGGCTTCCAGGCTCAGGCTCGGTGTCCTTGCCCCAGCTCCAGTCCCACGAGCCTGGCCCAACGATGCAAACCCGAGAGACAGCTGGGGACCTGCAAGCCTATAGGGAGCCTGACTGGCAGATCCTGATCCCATTTAAGCAAAGGCAAGGAGCAGCTGACGCTGTCAACTAGTATGGTTGGCCTCAAGCGCTGACAGGACCCGATACAAGAACCGCATGACATGCTTCTTCATGCTGCCTGCTTTCTTCGGCTCACTCTGAAACATCCCTGGCCTTGGCTTGCTTTGTCCCGCTGCCACCAGTCCTGGTCGCCCTTCGAGTTCCACCACGAGCCTTGGTCACCCTCGCCTTTGGAGTTCCACGAGCTCTGGTCGCCCTGATAGCCCTGCGTGGCCTTGGCGTTCCACGAGCTCTGGTCGTCCGGATAGCCCTGCGCGGCCTTGGCGTTCCACGAGCTCTGGTCGTCCTGATCGCCCTGCGTGGCCTTGGCGTTCCACAAGCTCTGGTCGTCCTGAGTGCCCTTGGCATTCCACGAGCTCTGGTCGCTCTGCTCGCCTTGGGAGTTCCACATGCTCTGGTCGCCCTGCTGGCCCGTGGCGTTCCACGAGCTCTGGTCGCTCTGCTCGCCCTGCTCGCCCTGCTGGCCTGTGGCGTTCCACATGCTCTGGTCGCTGTGAGCGCCGTGCTGGCCATTGGCGTTCCACATGCTCTGGTCGCCCTGCTGGCCCGTGGCGTTCCACTTGCTCTGGTCACCCTGCTGGCCCGTGGCGTTCCACATGCGTTGGTCGCTCTGGTCGCCCTGCTGGCCTGCGGCGCCCCACATGCTCTGGTCGTCCTGAGCACCCTGCTGGCCCTTGGCATTCCTCGAGCTCGGGTCGTCCTGCTCGCCCTGAGGGATCCACATGCTCTGCTCGCCTTGCTGGCCCGTGGCGTTGTACATGCTCTGGTTGCTCTGGTCGCCCTGCTGGCCCGTGGCGTTGCACATGCTCTGGTCGCTCTGGTCGCCCTGCTGGCCCGTGGTGTTCCACATGCTCTGGTCGATGTGGTCGCCCTGCTTTCCCGTGGCGTTCCACATGCTCTGGTCAATGTGATTGCCCTGCTGGCAATTGGCATTCCACGAGCTCTGTTCACCCTGATCGCCCTGCGCGGCGCCCTGCGACTCTGACTGAGCAGGCACTGGTCGAGGGCGTGGAGGGACGACCCTGCCTTAGCAAGCTGGGTGTGCAATTGTCAGGTCATGAGCCACGGAAGGTCGAGGAAACAAAGCGAAGTATGTCAAGTTTCCGTTTAGGATTCAAAGGGGCATAACGCTAATCACATTGTACTCACGTTGGACATGTTGCAACACTTGGGAGTGGACCGCGCGAGATTTCAAAAAGTGATAGTAGAAGCAATGGGTCGCAAGCAGCCTTGGAGGCCGTTTGCTTGGAAGCCACCCAGAGGCTATGAGAGATCCTCAGCAGAATTTAACTGTGACCAAACCCAAACATTTGAACCCCCTCAGCCCGTGCCAAGGTCTCTTGCCAGGCTTTCCAGCTTTGCTGTCTGCACAAGATGCAACGTTTCGACACAAAGGATTGCAACACAGGGGCCAAGCAAGCTACGCAACTGATTGTCGAGACTTGCCTGCGCAGGAGGCTCCGCAAAGGCTATACGTCCAAAGGACTGACCTATGACCTATGCAGTACGCGGCCTTGGCAGTTCCCCTCTTTAGGCCCTTCACTTCTAAAACAGGCGCTTCTCGCATGTTCAACCGGAGCTCGTCGTGCGTTCTAAGAAGCAAGGGGCAAGCTATTCCAAATTCTTGCCAGAGGCGCCAGTCGCCCGTGGCTTTGCAACCGACGCTTGGTACCCCAGTGCTTGCGGCTCTGGGTGAAAAACTTCACTTTGAGCACCCTGAGAATTCCACATAGTCTGGTCGCCCTGTTCGTCCTTCCACATGCCCTGGCCACCTTTGGAGTTCCATGCGCCATTGTTGTTCCATGCGCTCTGGCCACCCTGCCATTCGGCTTGCGACTCGTCCTGTGGCTCCTGCTGAGCCTGGCCTTCGCTCTGTGGCTCGGGCTGGTTGCTGTTACCCCAATGCCAGTTGCCCGCAGACGGGGCCACGGCGTCCGCGGCGTCCGCAGCAGGTGCGGTGTGCGGCGGTGCCACAGCAGGGGCGGCGGCGGCAGCGGCGGCAAGGGCGGCAAGGGCGGCGGTGGCGAGGCCGCTGTGGGATGGTGCGGGCCGAGCGCCTTGGCCCGGGCAAGTCTGTGCCTCTGGATTTGCCTTTCAAACTGTTTCCCCTATAGGCCTTCAAGGGACAGCCGCATGCGTTGCAAGCTTGGTGGAATTGAAGGTGTTACACTACCGTAGAAGGACTTCCGTGAACATTCGCAAACCCAGAACTTTGGGAAAGCTTGGAAGCCCGACGTGATTCTCCGAATGCGTCCTTCAGGAAAGCCTCGAAACGTAGGGGTAAAAGCCCATTGTTCAACAGCAGTTCATCTATCTTGCCAACAAAGAGACAGGTGGTCTGGTGAGAGCCTGAACCAAATCTTGCCCAGGCACTATCCGCCTGTGGCGTTGCATGCAGCGCTTGGTACCCCAGTGCTTGCGGCTCTGCGTGAAAACCTTCACTCTGGTCGCCCTGAGAATTCCACATAGTCTGGTCGCCCGGCTCATCCTTCCACATGCCCTGGCCACCTTCGGAGTTCCATGCGCCATTGTTGTTCCATGCGCTCTGGCCACCCTGCCATTGGGCTTGCGACTCGTCCTGTGGCTCCTGCTGAGCCTGGCCTTCGCTCTGTGGCTCGGGCTGGTTGCTGTTACCCCAATGCCAGTTGCCCGCAGACGGGGCCACGGCGTCCGCGGCGTCCGCGGCGGGCGCGGTGTGCGGCGGTGCCACAGCAGGGGCGGTGGCAGCAGCGGCGGCAAGGGCGGCAAGGGCGGCGGTGGCGAGGCCGCTGTGGGATGGTGCGGGCCGAGCGCCTTGGTCAAGTCTGTGCCTGTTTGAACTATAGCACTTTAAGGGAAAGCCTTCAGCAATTGTGTGAAAGAAAGCATGAGAACGGTAATTGAAGGAGAGCTGACAGGTACGCTACGGGTGGGTACTTGCACTATAAGGACTTCTGCCAGACTCTTTGAAGCACCACTCAGGTGCTACTGAGGCCTTATTCGCAAAACGGTGCCTCCTTTATTGCCGCATAAGGGTTAGTGCCAAAATGGGAGGATTGCCCAGTTCCACTGGGCAGCTCCCCTCAGCAGCTGATGGGAGTAGGATTGATGCCACTCCCACAGCGAGGGAGAAATCCTCCCACCTCACCGGATGCCCTCCCGGCATCATGGGTGAGGAAGGAATGTAGCGAAGATCAGTGTGATCAATTCGCTCTCGACTGAGGGGAAGACCCGGTTCTCAGTCGGGAATTGCGGGTCCGGATGAGTAAGCTCATCCGCCCACGTGTTGAAGTCGCGTTTCACATGCGACGGCCCCAGCATGACCTGCTGGTCATGCAGCGTGAGCACAATTTCCATGAGGATGGCCGCATTGGGCATCCTACGGGTGGAATCGTTAAGAAGGGAGAAAACATTTCCCTGGTTATCACTAGCCACCAGGATCCTAGTGTGAGAAGCCGAGCCGGCCGCACAAAGCAGAACGGCCCTCACCAAAAGGAGGAGGCCGAAGAGCTCCAAGGCCGCTATCGCCCGCTGCGGGTCCCCAGTAGTGAAGGCCCACGGCTCGCCCTCCGGTGTGATTCTGTGCTGGAACCACTTAACACGGGACTTGTCGGGGTTGGGCACGTCCGAGCACCAACCACCCACCCATGCATGGTCCGCCTGTCTGCCAGCTCCCGCATCAGATGCCCCCGTCCATGGGAGTGTGGGAGCAAATGGGGATGCCAGTGGGAACCTCTGGTTGAAGAGTCTCCCCAAAAGTATGGCCAGAGCACGAACCAGCTTCGGTGGCCTGCCCGAAGTGGTGCAGGCCTTCTTCCAGCTCCAAAAAGGCTGGAGGAAAGGTTTCGTCAATGGGCACGCCGAAGTAGCCCATTGAATACGGCCTAGGGCTTGTTCCACCTCCTTGCTGGTGAAGATGTCCCCCTGGGCCAGCCGTTTAAGAGTGGCCAGGATTATGACGTGCTTGACTGGAGCCAGCAGTACACAGGGCGTGATTGGGTCCACCACAAAACCCAACCAGGTATTGATCGGGGAGAGCGCCGTCTTCTTCCAGGAAAGCGGGACTCCCAGCGCCAGCAGTGTAGCCAATATGGCTGTGGCGTCCCAGTCCGCCCGGCTGCATCTGAGGACCCAGCAGTAGTCGTCCACAAAGACTAAGTGCCAGTCCACATGGGGGAAGATGTAGTACAAGAGCCTGAGCACCAGGGATGCCTTTCTTCCCCAGTACAGCTGTGCCGAGGCCATGCCGTACGTGCCCACTCTGTTGACCCACCACCGGTTTTGGATGCAGGCCACCTGGTATTTCCAGTCTTTAGGGAGCACTTTAATACGCCTGTGGGCCTTGGTGACATCTGCCTTGAGGATGATGAAGGTTTCCCCCTGTGTCGGCAGCTGCCATCTCAGGGGTTCCCCCCCGCTCCCCCCAGGGCATTCCGTGCCCGGGGGGGTTGGGGGGAAGGGGGCCCTCCTATCAGGGCCCTCGGCACCTGGGAGTTGTCCCTTTCCTGAGGGTGTCCCCCTGCCCCGATCAGGCCCCTCGGCCCTGGGGGGCAGGCTGGTGCTGCGGGGGTCCCTCTCAGGGCCCTCAGCACCTGGGGACTGCCCCTGCGCCGGCTGGTGAACATCCCGAGGTCTCTCCTCAGTGTTCGGGAGCGTGGCCCAAAGTAGATGGGGATGGTCCGTCGCTGTCCTGAGCCAGTGGATGGCGTGGACAGTCTCCGACCATCGGTGCAGTGGTCTTCTCCCCTGTGTGAGCCTGGATGTGTGCGTTTGCTCCCCCTTTGGAGCCATCGTAAATCGTCCTGATCTTGTCCGACTCATCAATCCCTGCAAGGGGGCCCGGGCAAAGTTCCTCCGGTTTGCAGCGGCACCTCTCCGCCGCCTCGGAGCGAGTGAAGGGCCCGTCCACCATGTCCAAGGCTCGTTCCTCGTAAAAGGTTGACTCGATTTCCTCGGCAAAGAGTTCCGCCGTTGGGTAGTTATCATGAGCCACTGGCGGGGGGGGGTCTTCCCCCAGCCAGGCCTCTCCCTTAAGCTCCTCCTTAGTGGGCCAAACTCCCGGGGAGGTCAAGGTAGGGTCCGAGACTCCCAAGGGGACCCCCTCTTTCAGTGTCAGGGGGAACTCCCAATCAGGGTCACCTGAAAGGGATGCCAAGTGCGACACTAAGTCCAGGAGGAAGGGTTGTCCTGGGCATCGTTCATGGAGGTGCCTCGGTCCTAGGATAGCCCGCAGCTCCTCGAGGTCGGCTTCCTGGAAGGGGTGTGTGGTGGCACCTGATGCCAGGGACATCCGGACCTTATCAATCCAGGGCCTGGTAAGGGTCATGATCAGGGCGCCCAAAGTAGCCAAAGGGGAAACTCTCCGAAAGGGGGGGTTGAGCCTCCCCGGGGAAGGTTTCCCCCCCCCATCTCTCAGGGGGCGTGAACGGAAACCCAATTGGACAATCGCAACTCGGTCAGTGAGGCGTGGGACCCGGAAAGCGGGCAGACATTCGGGGCGGTCCAGGACCTGGTCCCCATGTTCTTCCTTTTCCAGTTGTTCCGCATCTCCGGCCATCGGGGGCATGGGAGATGGGAAGTCTGGGTTCATAGTTCCACGAGGGCTTACGGTGTCAGCCTCATGGTGGATGTGCCCGTGCTGGCGGGGCTTCGGGGCATTCTTGCCTCCGGGCTCTGGGCCCTGGTGTGACGAGGAGGGACCGCCTCCCTGATTGGGTCCCCGTTTTCCCCGGGGAGAAGGGCCCCCAGGGGGGTCCGACCCCCTTCCCTTAGGTGGTTCCTTAGGGTTTCCCGGGAATTGTGAGGGGATCCGGATGTGCCCCGGCGCTGCGAGTGACACAGCGATGGCTTTGGCCAGGCCTGCCATCATATCCCAGGGGTATCTGCTGAGAGTCGAGGACTCGCTGGTGCCCACATGTGACTGATGTGTGCACCGCATTTGATCCCAGTCCTGGATTGGGAGGTGGTGGCCTTCTTGACCAGCTGGCCCAGGCGGCACTGGTCGAAGGAGATTGCTGTCAGGGAGTTTTCCTCCATCCAAAGCTGCCCCTCCTCCGTGATCCAGAAGGATGAGCATTCCTTGGCTTTGGGCAGCGAGCTGCTCACCACTGGGTCCTCCGGATGCTCCAAGAAGGATTTTGGCCCTGGCAGAGAGACCGCCGATCTTGAGGCCCTTGCCAGGCTGGTGATGTACATCTGCCTCAAAATGAGGGTACTGTCCTCATCAAGCTGAGTCTGGGCGGCCTGGTCCAGGTGTGGGAGGCCCCAAAGTGTCTCTCGAGTGCGTCCTCGCACCGGGGTGGGGGCCCCCGGTTTTGGTATGTGGCGCAGGATGGACCATGTCCTGCAGTTGGGTCCTCCCCCAATGAAGACCACTCGGCCCTGCTTTGCTGCCGTGCAGAGCGCTCCATACAGCTCGGGTTGGAGCATGTCGTGGTTCCCTTTTGGTCCGGATCGTAGGATGTCTACTGCCACCACCATGCTGGAGAGGTGCGGGTAGTTGGCATGAAGACAGCTGTCTAAGGAAGTTGGGTCTTCCTTGCCTGCATAGAGCAGGACAATGATGGGCCCACTGGATGGAACTTTGGGCGATGTGCCCTGTGTCCATCTCAGCCGCTGTGCCAGGCGCTCCGGGATGTTCTCCATCCACGGGAAGGTGTCCCCTCCCGGTGACAGCTCCGTGGGACTTGTCAGGGGGGTAGCTGAAAGGCGTTGGCCCCCTTCATTCAGCCCAACAGAACTCTTATGAAAAACCACCGGGTCCTGCTTGATGATGTTGGGCGCCGGAAGTGGGATCGGCTGCCTCCTGGGCGTGTTCCTCGGCGTTGCGGTGTGCTGCCAGTTGTCCGGCACTCGGGCCTGCTGGGCGCGGCCCCCCGTGTCAGGGCCCTTGGCACCTGCGGGGAACCGTCCCGCCCCTGCCATCTCAGGGCCCTCGGCACCTGTGGCACGGGGCTGCGGCGTTGCCGTTGTGTCAGCTGTGTGGTTGTTCTGACCCCAGCTGGGGTGTTGTGCACGCTGGTTCTGTCGTCCCCATCCTTGTTCCGCCGAGGAGGGCCGCCGCCTGGCCTGTCCCCCCCCTGTGTCAGGGCCCTCGGCACCTGCAGGAGGGGGCTCATGTGCCTGCTTGGGGCGTTTTCGCCCCCTCTCGCCCCCCCGGGCCCTATCAGGGCCCTCGGCACCTGAGGCCTCCCGGGGGGTCGGGGTCCGAGCCCCTAGTCAACCCGGGCAGTCCTGCGGGAGGTGGTCTCCCAGGCAGATGCGGCCCGTCGCCAGGATGAGGTTGCACTTGTGCGTGCGTCCGCAGTTGCCCGGGCAGCGCCCGCGCATCCAGTTGTTACAGAACTGGTTCCCTTTCGGATCGGTGGCCGCCTGCTTGTTACTGCCCCTGGAGGCCTGATTGTTCGGCTGGGGGGGCTTACCTTTCCCTTTGCTCCCAGGCTTGCCCCTGGACTTCCCCTTGCCCCTGGACTTGTTCTTGCCCTTCTGGGGTGGTGCGTAGTCCATGGATGTCCTGGTCTGTGGGCGGCCCCTGGAGAAGGTCCTGATCTTCTCATAGACCTCACGTGTCCAAAACAATGTGTCCTGCCTTACCGACAGCATGGCCGCCTTGAGGGTGCTGCCCTCATGCATCTGCTCGTGAATCTTCCGCCATGCATTGCGTTCGGCAATTGCCAGGACGTGGTCCTCGGGAGGGGGAAAACGGCCCCCGATGTCCTCCCCATAGAACCACTCATACCAGCTCTCCAGGTCCTCTCGGGTGATGTCGAACTGGCCGAACTGTGGAAACGATAGGACGCACATGAGGAGGGTGTTCCGGAACACCGCGTGCATCCTCTCGAGCTGGTGGCGAGTTTTCGGCTCGCCCCGCTCTTCCACCTCGTCCTCCCGGTCCCAGCCATCGACCGTGGTCTTCTTGGCGGTCTTCCATGGCCGTTCTCCTGGTTCCGGGAGTGCGCTTACCAGGTATTTCATGGGGATGAAGCCGATCTCGCCTCCAGCGCAGAGCTTGAACTGGCGCTTCATCAGCTGGTCGCTTCCTTGCAGGGCCAACTTGGGTTTGGTGAGTTTGGTCTTCTCCTCCCAAACCCTCTCCAGCTGCCCCCGTTCGCACGAGACCGTGAGATTCGGGGCAGTGTCCCCGGGCGTGTGCGGCCCGGGTCCCGATGTTGCATGTGCCCCCACTCCCATGGATCGTTGAGCCGCGTGAACCACCTGGAACATACGGGCCGCGATCAGCCGGGAGGTCACATCCGTGTAGTGGTTGTTGTTGGGGGCGAAGCCCAACTCCCTCGGCGCCGTCTCCCTTGCCCGGTCGGGCGAGTCCCACCGGGTCGCGAGGTCCTCCATCGAGACAAAGCCCTCATCAGACAGCGTCGCTTGGATGAACCACGGGATGCCCTTGAGGACCATGAGGTTCCTGGCGGTCTTGTGGAGCTTGGCCACTGCGTTCGCATACACTTCGGGAATCTCCTGTGGTGGTGCCACCAACTCATCCGGCGGCACCGCCATGGTGTGGGTGGGCGGGATTTCAGATTCCAAGACAGAAGGGAAGTGCCCACTTGAGCCAAAATGGTGGCCCAAGTGGACACTTACAAAGAGTCAAGACAAGCGACCACCTACGGTTAACACTTTAGCCCAGACTCTTTGAAGCACCACTCAGGTGCTACTGAGGCCTTATTCGCAAAACGGTGCCTCCTTTATTGCCGCATAAGGGTTAGTGCCAAAATGGGAGGATTGCCCAGTTCCACTGGGCAGCTCCCCTCAGCAGCTGATGGGAGTAGGATTGATGCCACTCCCAACGGACGGATCGCATCAGCTGCCAATACCAACGGACGAGCTGGTCGTTGGGGGGGTCCTCCTTCCCCGTATGCCGTGGGGTCCCGCTGCCGCATCTCAGGGCCCTCGGCACCTGTGCGTGCAGCTGCCCTGCTGCGGACCCTGGGGGGTGCCTGGGAGAGCGTCTCAGGGCCCTCGGCACCTGCGCCCTCCCCCTGCCGCCTTGCCGGGAGGCACGGGGGGAAGAGTGTCAGGGCCCTCGGCACCTGCTCTATCCCCCCTCACTCAATTTCCGGGAGGACGATCGCTTCCTTGTCGGACTGAGTGTCCACGCTCTCGTCAGTGTCCGTGGAGAGGGAGATGGAGGCCTCGGAGTCCTGTGCTGCATAGGGCTCCACGGCCATCCACGTGTTCGGGAAGGTGAAGTGCCGGAAACATCTGGTGCATCCTAGGTACATCTCCGGTTCAGCATGGAAGTCCTGCTCCGCCAGCTCCGAGATCTTGGGCGGCCCCGGCCTCCAGCCACACCCCACTGTGACGCCATCCGTGTCCAGTAGGTGCATGCTGTAGGCTTTGGTGGGGCCCTTTCGGGCCGTGGTGGCAATCACCGTCAGTGGACCCCGAGGCGGAGGCACCTCATCTGCAGCCACCTTGGTGATGGCCGGCTTGTCGGCGGGGATCACATCCCAGCTGGCATGTGAGGGCGGTGTGTCCGGGACTTCCTTGAACAAGGCCTTTGGTGAGGCAGGGCACTCCACCCTGTCCGCCCAGTCCTCATGTCCGAGGTCGACTCGGACCGCCCTTCCTGCCTCGAGTTGCATGGACGGGAGCTTCTGGAGAACCTGGTCCCAGATGGAGCACACCACGTGTCGCTTCTCCCGGGTGTAAACATCCGCCGTGGATTCCTTGAACCAGTTCCCCAGGTACTGGCGTTGGTCCCTCGGTATGTGAGCCTGGAATGCACAATCCGGCATGAAGACCCGGAAGGAGTACCACGATAGTTCCGCCACATCCTTGGCTGGCGCGCCCTGCTTCCCCAAGGCGTCTTTGAGCCACCTCAGGGACCTGTCTGGGGTGCCTGGGCGGGGGATGAAACCCGTCCTGTCCTTATTGATCGTGGGGATCAGGTAGTCCATCTCGCGAAACTCCTCCGAGGCCCTGAATCTCTTCCACCACTTTTCCAAGGGGATCCACCATCTGGCTCCCGAGAAAGAGAATAATGGGGCGATGAGCGGGACCGGGTTCCGTTTGATGGCCACTGCCGACGTGGTCTTTGTCTGCCAGGCGAGCAGCTCCAGGGTGTTGCTCGTGGACCTGACCGTCTGCGGCGAGGTGTGCTGCACGTCGTTGAAGCGCGCACTGCAGGCTAGGTTGAACCTGGCCATCGCCATAATGTACCTGTCTACTGCTTTGGTCAATTCCGGGACCCGGTTCTCCGAGGGGCCCCCTTCCGCCCCTTGTTCCAGGGCCCAAACAATCGCCCGGGTCGGAACCACCGCTTTACGCTGTGGCTTGACCTGGGTGTCCACCAATGTCTCTTGGATGGCTTTTCGCTTGGCCAGGAGCTGTTTGTGTTCGTCAACGTTGAGCATGCCGAGTTTAATGGAGAGCCACTTTAAAGTGCCCCACCACTTCTGGAGCTTCGCCGGGGTGACCTCCAGCGTGACCGCCTGGTTCATGAGGTGCCGTACGTCCCCGGCCGTCCAGGGGAGGTTCTGGAAGCCGATCTTGCGCATGCCCTCATAGGCCAAGCAATGTGCTCGGATGGTCCGGAAACGGGCATCTCCGAACAGGTGGCCAAACTCCTCCAGCTCCTTGGCCCCCATCACCTGGTGCATGTAGGGGATCTGGTGGCGGAAGGGAATGAAGTAGCCCAGGAGGCGTTCCAGCCACCTGGCCCTCAAGTGCTGTTCCAACGCTCGTTGGGATGTCGGCAGTTGGGTTTTGATCTTCCCTGGTTTCCAATGCCGCCACTTGTTGGCCACTGCCAGGACATCCGGGGCCTCAATCGATCCGGAGAGGATCCACTCCTCACGGTCCCGGATGGCCTGTTCCATTTCCAGTGGAGAATAGGTGTACGATTGTCTAGCGCCTGCCGCACGAAACAGAAGTTGCTGCAGGGTCTTAGTAGCGAGCTCCAAATCCGCCTCCTCCAGCGGTTGTGGTTGGGAGCCGAGTATCCTTGCGAGGATCAAGTTGTAGGTGTCCGAGGCCACCAGGACATGGTTATCGTCGGGTGCCATCCCCACGATTCGTGTCCACGGTCGCGGGTCGAAGACCACCGCATCCGGGTTGGCAACCTGGTCCTTTTTGACCCATTCCAGGCAGCACGCCACGAGGGTTTCCCCGTCCGACTGCACTGGTGCAAATCCAAGGTCATGCAAAATCAACTGGACCGCAGTTGGGACCCCTAGGAAGGTCGTTCCAAACGGGGAAGGGAGGCGGGGCCTCCACATCATCAAGATCCACTCGAGCCCGGAGCCAAATCTCTAAGCGCCAACCCCAACCCAACAACAGGGGGGGCCCCAAAACCCCGGAAAGCCAAACCCGAAAACGGGGGGGGGGGACCCGAAGAGCCTCCACGGAAAGGGAAAAACCAAACGAGGGGGGGGAGCCCAGGCGCACTCCGGACCAGCCCAAGCGCGCCCATTTTTCTCGCCTGGTACAGGTCAAGGCCTGTGCTGTGCCCGGGGGGGATATCAGCGCCATCGGCAGCTGTCCTCCCCCGGGGTGCCCTGCGAGTCCGTTCCGGATGGCCGCAGTGCTGCATGATCACACGGCCCCCTTGGCAATGTCGTCAATGCGCTTGAGCGCCGCCGCCTCCGGGTTCCGGAGAATCAGCTCCCAGATGGCATCTGAAACATGGCCGGTCTGGGTGACGTGGCTGAACCTAAACCGTGGGACTTTCTGGTCCACCACGGAGACATCCCGCAGCGGGGCAGACGGCTCTACCCGGCGGTAGAACTCCAGCCGTTCCTTGACCCAGCGGTTGTACAGTCCATCGGGCGGCTCGTCCAGCACCAGCTGAAGGATGGCCTTGCCGGCCCGGATCTGGAGGAGGCGAGTGCCCCCTCCCCCGGCGCGCCAGTACCCCTTGCAGTACTTGCACATATAGCCCCCCCGGGTCTCCCCCTTCGTCTTGGGGATGAGCTCCCATGGGGTGACTGAGCTCAGAACCAGGCCGCGCTCCATGTGCGCCCAGAAGACATGCTTCGTCTCTGCCGAGAAGTTCTTCTTCTTGTAATCCTTGCCCACCACGCCGTGGACGTTGTCCGATGTGATGGGGGGGTAGACGATCCCCTCATCGCCCTCTCCTCCCCTGGGGCGGATGTCAGGGCCATCGGCACCTGTCCGGCACCCGGGGGCGGAGGGGTCCAGGCCCATCAGCTTGATCATGTCGTTGGTGTAGCCCAGCTTGCGGTAGATGGAGGGGGCCACTGAGTCGGGGACTGCGCCGACCCACCACTGCTTCGTGTTGCAGCGCCAGTTGACTTTCACCTCCGCCAGGGCCCCCGGGCCTCCAATGCGGTCCATGAAGGCCTGGTACACCTCTGCGAACTGCTGGAGACTCTCCACCGGGACCGATATGCGCTCATCACATACCGCCCGGAGGATCATCTGTTCCTTGGAGTCCGCCACGTCCTGGACCGGGAGCTGCATTACCTCCGCCGGGGTGTCCGTGAGGAAGGCCCGGGCCGCAAGGACCTTGCCCATGGCCCGGTAGACCAGGCGCCACTCCGGTCCTGTCTGCGGAAGCGGAAGGCCCTCCTCCTTCAGGAAGCACCGAGCATCTTCCTTCAGGGTCTCCCAGCCTTCCAGGCGGATCTGATTCTGGGCCTTGTTCTTCGGGCCCCGCTGTCTAGGGCCCTGAAGCAATGGCAGAGACTCCCAGACTCCCCAGAGCTGGCGCAGAGTGAAGCTGTGACCAAACATCCCCAGCAAGCCTGGGAGTGTCCAGGACGAGATCTGGCGCGCCCAGTGGAAGTCCTCCTCCGGATCGTGGGGGGCCGCCCAGAAGATGGATCGCAGGTCCTCGGGGTATGGTCGGTCCCCCGCCTTGGCCTGCTGGTTCAGCTCCTCAACGGAGTACCTGGCCCATGGGAGTCCACCCGCCTGGTGGTTCCTGGGATGCGTACCCTTTTCCAGCGCCTCCGGATTCACCTTGGTGAGGTTGTTGGCCCAGTCCGGGACGTGTACGGGCCCCGGTCGTCGGACCCAGCGGCCCGCAAAGATGCGGACCTCTCCGACACGCTTGCTCATCATCCAGCGCAGGACCGCGAGCTGCACCTCCGGGTCCTGGGTGTCCAGGCCCCCCGGGGTGGCGGACGGCTTGTCAGGGCCCTCGGCACCTGAGCTCGTCGCACCAGAGCCCGAAGCTGGGGGGATGGTGGGCTGCCTGTCAGGGCCCTCGGCACCTGGGCGCGCCGCACCAGAGCCCCCCGCCTTTGGAATGGGGATCCCCGCCAGATCCGGCAGATCTGCCAGGAGGGCCGCCGGAAAGGGGTTCCTACCCAGCGAGATGACCGCCTTGGCTTCGAGGTAAGAGTCCGTGAGGGACGTGAGGTCGTCCATGCTGAAATCCCTCCATGCCGTGGTCGGCTCAAAGACCCCTGTCTCAATGGCAACTCGGACCTCGCTAGGCCACGCACTGAATGGAGGCTTGATGGGCTCGAGCATTCTGGTCTCGAGGGCGCCCTTCGCTTGTCTGGCCTGGTGCTTTGCCTTCGCCTCTTCCGCAGTGGTCTGGGCCTGGAGGAGCTCCGGTGTGGGCCTCCCCCAGTCCGCGCCCAGCTTATCCAGCAGTTTCTCGCGGAAAAGGTCCAAGTCCAAATTCTTGAGGAGTTGTCCCCCATCGCCTCCTCCATCGATGGCCCCTCCTTGGAGCTCGTGGAGGACCGCCGCGGATCGCTCCACCGCTGCCACCTGGTCTGCCTTCTTGGCCTCTTCCTGGGCGATGGTGGTGGCGTTGAGCCGGGTCTGGATTTTGAAGGCCTTCACTGCCGACGGGTGGAAGGCCCTGCACTCCTGGCCCTCTTCCTTGTCGCCCGGCAACGGGGGCCTTTCCCCCATTGGGGCCGTCAGGAAATCCTCGTCCAGCTCCATGGGGCAGTTCCTGATCACCGCCCGGACCGAGGAGGGGACAAAATCCGAGAAGCTGGCCTGGTCCAGGTTCTCGCATGCCATCGGGTCGGTGGCCAGCTCGCTGACATCCACCGAGGCGCTGAGCTTGAGGTCGCGGGCCCGGTCCGTATCAGGGCCATCGGCACCTGCGGACCGGGCCGCCGTCCAGACCGCATTGCCCTGGTCATCCACTGTCAGCTGCCAGTGCGTGCCCGCCATTTCCAGGGTGGCCAAGTTGGACGCCGTGTCGATGGGCTCCGTCTTTTTGCCGCACCCCATACACTTCCTGGCGCCCTTCTTCACCCAGGGCATGGTGCAGCAGGGGCAGATCCAGGATGTGGGCTCCTTACCCAGGGGGCGGTTCTCCAGGCCCCCATACCCCAGGCCAGCGCGCTTGCCAACCTTCTGTCCCGGGGTGCTGAGCAGGGCCTCATGCTCATACTTCATCTTGGCGATGTAGAACGCCTCCACCACGCGCTCCAGGCCCCCCTGCTTGAGTTGGGGGCCCTCAAAGCCTCTCAGGAGCCGCTGGACATCCTTGGCCTGCAGTCGTCGGAGCCTGGCGGCCGTGGTCCCATCAAAACACGGGAAGTCGCCCGCCATCTGGTCCGCACTGAATTGGTAAAGGCCCTCAGAGACTTTGAGGGCCTTGGTGAAGACGCTTCCCCCTGGCGGGGGGGCTGCGGGGTCCTCATCCCCCTCCGAGGACACCTGCGCCCTGGCCTTTTCCATAAGGTCCTGGCGTCCCTGCCACTTGGTGTCGGACATCGGGGGGTCCACCTCATCTTCCGCCAGGGGTTCCTCCATCGGGGGCTCCTCCTCGTCTTCCGCCAGGAGTTCCTCCATGGGAACATCCGGCTCTGGAGGGTCGAGAAGCTCCAGGAACGCCCCTGGGGGGCGTGTCAGGGCCTTCGGCACCTGCGCCACCCCAGGGGGGGAGTCCGCCATCAGCTCGTCCTCGGCCTTACGCTTGGCTGGGATGAGTGGGGCTTGCTCCAGCTCGTCGGCGCTGGAGAAGAACCGTTCGTCCGGTGCCTGAGGGACCTCAGCCGCCAGGACGGTCCAACCTTCTTCCTCCTTTTTCACAAGGCTTGCCAGGTACTTCGCCATGGATGCCTTCGCCTTCGCCTTAGCCTCTGCAACCGCGGCACCAGCATAGGCGGGGGTGTACATGGCTTTGATAGGAGGGGAATGAGAAATTTCAGATTCCAAGACAGAAGGGAAGTGCCCACTTGAGCCAAAATGGTGGCCCAAGTGGACACTTACAAAGAGTCAAGACAAGCGACCACCTGCGGTTAACACTTTAGCCCAACATTTGCAAAACCCGTAACGTCTAGAAAGTCTCTGCGAACGCTTGCAATTCTGCGAATGTCCTTCATTGATTCATGCTGAACAGATCTCAACAGGAGCAGTTCATCTATCTTGCCAACAAAAAGGCAGGTGGTCCGGTGAGAGCCTGAACCACTTCTCTCCCAGGCACTAGCCGCCTGTGGCGTTGCATGCAGCGCTTGGTACCCCGGTTCTTGCGGTTCTGGGTGAGCAGCTTCGCTTTGAGCACCCTGAGAATTCCACATAGTCTGGTCGCCCGGCTCATCCTTCCACATGCCCTGGCCACCTTCGGAGTTCCATGCGCCATGGTTGTTCCATGCGCTCTGGCCACCCTGCCATTCGGCTTGCGACTCGTCCTGTGGCTCCTGCTGAGCCTGGCCTTCGCTCTGCGGCTCGGGCTGGCCGCTGTTACCCCACTGCCAGTTGCCCGCACACGGGGCCACGGCGTCCGCGGCATCCGCGGCGGGCGCAGCGCGCGGCCTAGGCGCCAAGGTAGGGGCGGCGGCGGCAAAGGCGGCGACGGCAGCGGCGAGGCCGCTCTTGGACGCCGATGGAGTGGGCCGAGGGCGTGGAGGGATGACTCTGCCTAAGTCAGAGGCTGCTCTTTTGGAGCTGACCAGGCCGAAGCAAAAAGTGTATGACTTCCATGTGATTGACATGATTTCCCTTTCAGTTCTTGGATGAGTATTCCTTCTTTGGCGGCTTTCAAACCACGAATCACATGGTACTCACGCTTCACATGTTGCAAGGTCGGAGAGGTGGAACTGAGGCAAATTATGAAGGCCCATGCTACGGCCGGTAGGAGGTTGCGCTACATATGGAGGTATAGTGCACTAGATTGGCTCGACCAGATTGCCCGGATTTTCCCAACATAGCCACCAGCATACGGAATTCCAGAAACATGGAACGCAAGTACAGGTTCAGGCGCCACCCTGAAAACCCAATGCTTCCAGTTCCCACTTTAGTAGGTATTGAGGGAAACTATGTCAAAACAAAAGGACTGAAAGTACCAGGAAACATCAAACACC
Organism: Effrenium voratum; assembly: GCA_963377175.1. NCBI lineage: Eukaryota > Dinophyceae > Suessiales > Symbiodiniaceae > Effrenium > Effrenium voratum. The sequence goes on along the minus strand of CAUJNA010003256.1, from coordinate 473,467 downwards.
CGCTTTCAGCTCTTGCAACTCTTGGAAAGACTCTCGCCAAGCATTCCAATCTGACGGGTTTTGCTTAACGCCTTCTGCAACCTCCCTCTAGTTGAGCCAGGGGAAACGGACAACTCTTGCTTTTATACGCTCCCCCTAGAGCCGTTGTCAGGGTTCACTCACTTCCTGAGTGGGTTGGCCAAAAAAGCCCGAAATCGCGTTTGCCACTAAATCGATCTTCCCAAATTTCCCCAAACGTATCAAGTCCAGAATCCCAGGGAGCGGGTTCAAGTCAGAGCCCAGGAGCTGGCCGGCGTGGCAAGCCGCGGGGGGAGCGGCTCTGCATCAAGCGCTTCATCCACCTGGAGCGGGTAGGTTGCAATGTTCAACAAGCCTTAAGAGCCTTAACCAAATGAGGTTGTTGGGTAGGGATTCGGATGTTTTGGCTTGACACCAACTCTAAAAAAGTACCCGCAAAAAACACGGCCGGTGTTTTAACAACTTGAGACACGAGCGAAGCTGGGACCCAAAAGTGGACTGTCTTGTTGGACGGCGTCCAATTCGGGGCTCTAGCGTCTGTTTTCCAAATAGCAAACACACGACAAAGCCCAACAAATGTCGACCACTGAATTAATCAAGTTGGTGGATCAGGGATATTATGAAAGTATTGATTACGCTA
>CAUJNA010003256.1:300309-467809 GCA_963377175.1 Effrenium voratum | reverse complement strand
AACTTTAGGACCATGGGGTTCCCCTTGCGTGTCTTACGAAGAGTAGCCATCAAGGAAAACAAAAGCTTCAATGCTTCCAATGGTGGTCCTGTCATTGGTTCCAACACTGGCGCGATGTTGGACACTGACAAGGCTAAAGGCGCAAGACAGGAACAGCTTGATCCGGCGCACAAGCAGTGCATTGACACCAAGGTACCTTCGGCGCAAGCTCGTGCTGAAGGGAAAACTTCAATCACACTGAAGTGGATCGATCGGAGCAAGGGAGACCGACCCACGACCCAATTATGGAAGCAGGCTTGTGTGTCGAGAAGCCAAGAGGCCGAAAGCAGCTAACTTCAGCGCAATGCTCTTCAATTTCTTGGTCTGCGCAAGGAAGATATTCATGCCATTCCTGCTCCTCGTCGATGACAGGAGGCGCAGCAGGAACTGGTCCAACACTGAGCTGGTGCAACATTGCCTTTACCAAATTCGGAGGATAAGCTTGTGCCCCTTTTGCTCGGCTATTAAGAACATGAACTTTCCGGCGCCCAGTTTTTAAAGCGCGACGCTGCGGACATTGCTGGCGGAAAGGCCGCTAGTCAAACACACGCTGCTCCCAGCAACGCGCGTGCGCCACGATGCTGACTTGGTATATTTTCCCAAACGAGCTGGGGCGACATCTTTGTGAGTGATCTGCCGAAGATGTCCCACAATCTTGATCACTGATTGACCCACGCGCTTCAGAACCCTTGTCAAAAACGTTGGGGCCATCGAAAGGCTGAAGCAAGGCTGCCGCAAGTGTCATGAAGCGCGAAAGCGAAATTCTAACCACCCGGCGCCAGTTTCTTTGAGCTACGTCGATTTGGTGGCATTCGAACCGCAACCTTTTGACAAGCCCGCTAAAGTTCCTCCACACCGCGCAGCAAAAGGATCGGCAAGAAGTTTGCAGGTGTAACGAGTTCCTTGCCTGCTGGCAGGCTCCCTACGTCCGGCTGGCGAAGGCTTCCTGGCACCAAAGACACTGTGGGCGAAACTGTGTGGCCTAACAAGCTTGAAAAATTCCAGAGCCCCAGCGTCAAGCTGAAAATGTTTGGTCTCTGTAGCTCAAGACTAAGCGGGGCCTCAATTGCAGCTGGGGCAAGTTTTGAACGACTGCGGCCATGGGCGGCTCAATTGACATAAGAAGTGCACGCAAAGCCGCGGCTATGACGTCCCCAACTGCCTTGCAGTCTTTGTCCGCTTCGCTGGCGCCCAAGCAGGCAACCTGGCACTAAAGACTGCGAAGGGCGCGAAGAAGGGCAGCCGCACGCCGAACGACAATGGAAGCCTCCTGAGCTAAAAACGGCCCAAAAGGACGTCGCTTTTGGGCCAAGGGGAAGGGGAGTTCCCAAAGCACCGTTACACTTGGAGCCCTGTGTCAAGGCATGCTCAGCAAAGTAAACGGGCATCTCTGCGACTCTTTAAAAGCCCGGCCCCAGTGCGGCTAGCTTGCGATTGGGCTGCAAGGCGTGGGGCAGTTTAAGACTGGCTGGTTGCCACTGTCGAGAACCTTGGGGCAAACAATCGTTGCAAAAGCAATACGCCTGCCAGATTAAGGCCTTGAAGCCAAAAGCAGGAAGCCTCTTCAGAAGGGCAAACCAAGCCTGCGATCTGACAAGACCCCTGCCACAGATTGGCACGAAGGTGCTTTCTACGACTATCTTAGCGGAGACAAACAGGCACGCCTGGTAAATCACAAAAAACAGATGCTTGAAAGGCAGCATCAATCAAGATGGCAGCACTGAACAACACGCAACGCATTTAAGCTACGAGCCAGTAGACACAACATACTTGGAAGTGGGTGCGCTTGATCTATGGGCAACTGGCACGCCACCGAGACACTCAGAAACGCAGCCGGACAAAGCCGCGGCGTGAACACATCCCTCGCCATACTTTGCTCAAGTGTTCCACAGGGCAGTCAGCCATAGGACATCGAAACTCATATGCTACACACGAACTGCAACTTGTCTACATCCCTTGGACACCCATCTTTCTGAGTATTCATCAGATGCAAAAGCTTCATATGACCATTGAACGCGCTCCGCAGTGTGACAAGGTCTTGCATGTCACGCATTCGGTATGTTTGGACAACTGGTTCGTTTGCAGTCGTGGCCATGCGGTTTTCGACTTGGCAGCATTCTACCAGAAAGTGGAGAGCTTCAAGAGGACACACGCTGCAATCAACGACAATGTGGTACCTCCTGCCAAACGAGCAGTAACAGCCTTTGCACTTCCAAGCAGACTTGCACACAACTTCATCTTACTGTTTTGGATCCGATCAACCGTCGTCTGGCGATGAAAAACCAGCAGCCTGTACCCTGCGAAGGTTCCGACTAGTTGCTGCTCGTCTGCGTTGGAGGGCCGAGATGCTGCTTGCTTCGGTTGGGCGCCCTCATTCGTATCAACGAGTTTGTCAAATAGCTTCCAAAAGTCACGTTGTTTCTGTTCCACTAGTCTTTCAGTGGCTAGTCCCATTGTCTTACTTCAACGTGCCCACGATAGTCCTCCAGCGCAACGTGCTGCGAAGAATAGCATGTCACTCGGCATGTTGATTGCCTGCTTGGTGAGTCTGCCCCCCCGTAGTTGGATGCAAATTTGTCTTCCAGGGTTCTTGTGATCGGCTGGGAACAAGGAAGCTGAATCTCCCCCAAGAATATCTTCCTTGGCAGGTTTCCTTGCTTTTGAACGTTTCCAGAAGCAACATAGGCAGCTGCAGCCAGCCGCTGTCCCTCTCCCAAGCTCTTCGATCCATCCTATCACCAGGCCTTTGTGGCCTTTGTGGCCTTTGTGACTTGGAAGACGCTGCCAGGCCTGACAGTATTTTCCATCATCACCCAGAGTGAACTGTCAGCTTGCCAGAACGAACCGCGAACAGAACTTCGTTTCTCAGTAGGAAGACATCAGGAACCGGCTGGAACACCAAATTTCGCTCGATCCACCCAGCCGCTCAAAAACAGGCAGCTTGCCAATTGACAGGGTTTAGTCTTGGGTGTTCAATTTGTCTTCAAAAGGCTTGGATTCAAAACGCTGGAGCCTTGCATTATGCGCAGGGTTCATCCTCTGAGTCGCCTGGATCTTGCTTTTCATTCATTTCGCAAGATGCGCCAAGGCACAAACGCAATCCTGACAAATTGGCCCTGCGCTGCCAGACAAGTTCTTGTGTTTTGAGTCCATGGCCTGGGTTTCCACACCTACCCCAACATGAGCTTGTTTCTCCCCGCCACCCCATCTTCAAACGCGCGCTTCGGGCACAAATGCAACCCATGACATTCCAAAACTGGCCCCTTGCCATTGGACAGGGTCTAAGTAAATGGCAGCATGGGTGTTCAAGTGCGGGTTTGGCCCCCAAAAAGGAACCAACTAACGCGTAACGCGCCGAGTAGGCAGGCTAGAAGGCTGTTTGGCTTCGATCCTTCAGCATGTTCCTTCTACGTGTGTGCCACGCGAAACACTGGTGACTAAAAGGGCCTATAACCTAACCAAGAGCAGAGTCATAAGGATTGAGTGCGTGCCGGTGAGAATCAGAAACACGCAGCCCTTAACAACTATTGGCTTTGTAGTTATTTGCGGTTGATGAAGCCGCTTGTTTTTAAGCTACTTGTGATGATTGATGCTGCTATTTAAGGAGGGCCCTAGTTAATCAACGCGGATGCTCAGGGCACGCAGTACTGGCTGTTGCGTTGCCGACTTCGGTCTGTGCCCGCCCATCAGCTTCTTGGCTGATTCGGGAGGCGCCATCTCGTGGAACCTCTTTGTCGGAAGGAAACTGGCTCGACGCGCCGCTGAAAACTCTCGTCATATTCCTGTGTGGGAGAAAGTGTGACATATCCTGCTGCAGCATACACGGCTTCTTCAAGGTGTCCGGATCATCAATGGCAACCATTGAATCCAGATCCGAATGATCTGGGCAACTGAGTTAGTGAATGGCATCATTCCACGACCTTCTCCGGATACTATTAATTGAAATAATTGTATTGCGTGACACGGTTTGAGACGGTTTTGTCCAAGCTCCATTTATCGTCACCCTTATCCAGATTCGCCCTTGTCTCAAATGGTTTGCAAGGGGGTTAGGTTTGTAAGTGTCCGATCCGAGATTTGGCAAAAGACCTTATTGCAGTGTCAGACCGTGTCGGGCGCAGGGTCGACAATTTGAGTCTTTTTCCCGTTGCAATAGAACCGTGGCAAACCGTGTCACCGGACCCTACATCGCACGAGAAAACGTGCCAGACCCTTTCACAGAGCGGGTGGACAAGTTGAGCTTTTCACCTTCCGAACCCGAGCCACTCCATGCAAAAGTGTGCCAAGCCGTGTCAAACCGCGAGGTCGGCAAATTGAGTCTTTCCGCGTTGGGAGTTCGTTTCTGCCGGCGAGGGGGGCGGGGCACGTAGAACTGCAGCAGCAAGGGCCGTTCAAACATGACCCTATCTAGTTGCAAGGCTCCAGATATTGAAATGTTGAACGACCGAGGGCCCGGGGAGGGGGGGGGGAGACAAACGCATGTGGGGCAGGCGTGCAAAACCAATTCACGTGCTTAAGCACAAGAACTTGTCTGGTAGCGCGGTGCCAATTTTTGTCATCTCAAGCAGTAAATGAATAACAAGATCCAAGCGACTTGGAATAATAACCTTGCGCATTTGCAAGGCTCCAGCGTCCTGAATGGCTTGGGCTTGGTTTTTTTGCCCACGCGTGCGCCCAGGCAGCAGGAAAGTCCATTGGCAAGCTGCCAGCTTTTGAACGGCTGAGCAGGTCGCGCAACAATCAGCATTGGTGTTCCAGCCGAGTGTCTGTTTATCGCAGGGTAGTTGGACAGGCACGCGCTACACCCTGTCCAGTTGCAAGTTGCCATTGCTTGCTTGGCTTCGGCTTCGGCTATGCCCATACACAGGTCTGTAGTTCTTTAGAGGCTTGGAGTTGGACACGAAGCTCCAGGCCCTGCAAATCTTGCAAAAGCTTGCTGCAGCAAGCCAACTGAAACAGCAAAAGTGCTGCCTGCTCAAGCATCCCTTGCCTGGGGGACAGGCCCATCAATAGAAGCATGTTTGCAAAACAAACATGCCTCAAAGCAACTTCAGATCTCGCAAGCGTTTTCGGTTGAGTAGACAATGGCCGGCTCAAGGGTAAAGAATGGCTGGGTGAGTAAACAATGGCCGGTTGTAAATAGCGTCTGGTTAGGCCACCACGATCTAGCTTTTTCTCTGACTCAAAGCGACCGAACCGACAGAGGCACAGCAAATATCTGCGGCAAAGAAGAGCGTGGGATCTTCGCGGTCATTTGGGACGGACACGGTCATAGGGGAGTTTGAAGGTTTTCTTTGCCAAATGAGCAACCCGACCCACCTCACAGGTGACAAAGGATTGACCCGCACTCCGCTGAGAGCTTCTTGTGGAAGTGCAAGATGCATAACCAGGTCAGCTCGCTGCCAACGACAACTGTCCGCTTCCTCCCGGCCATCGGTACGTCGCTGGCGTTCCTCCGCTCAGTGCTAGCATGCCCTTTTTCGCATTCTCAAGTCCTTTGCAGGTTGCCTGGCTCATCCTCGGCCGCTCCTTCACTTTATGGCCAGCCACGAGCCGAGGGAATGGCACTCCGCAATCAATCAGCTCCTTGCAACATGCGCTCTGCTTGCGCATCATCATTGCATCTGCTCACCCTATCCCAGAAGGGGCGAGGGATCAAAAAGAAACTTTTTAGGCATCAAACAATTTTCCTGAAGATCAAACAAAAGCTTATTAGGGGTCAAAAAAACCTCCGAAAGTGCTGCGCCTGCGCGAAATCTGCCCCGCACCTTGCGAAAGTGCTACGCCTGCTGCGAAATCTGCACCTGACCTTGCGAAAGTGCTGCGCCTGCCACGAAATTTGTACCTGACCTTGCGAAAGTGCTGCAGGAGGTGCAGAGCTTGTGGCAGGCGCAGCACTTTCGCAAGCGATAAAGAGAAAGAGAAAGAGACATAAACACCAGAAAAAGGAAGAAAAAGAGAGAGAGAGAGACAGAGAAAGAGAGAGAAAGACAGACAGAGAGAGTTAAAGAGAGAGAGAGAGAGAGAGAGAAAGAGAGAGAGAGAGAGAAAGAGAGAGAGAGAGAGAGAGAAAGAGAGAGAGAGAGAGAAAGAGAGAAAGAGAGACAAACAAAAAGAAAGAAAAAAATAAAGAAAGATCGAAGAAGTGATGATTCAACAAAGGGCGCGTCAATCTCTGCAAACATTCTAAAAACCAGCCGGGGGGGGTGGGGGGGCGGCAGCCCCCCATGATGTTCGAAGAAGTGATGATTCAACCAGGGTGCGTAACCTCTGTAAACAGTCTAAAAATCACCGGGGGGGGGGGGGGGTTGGGGGGGGGGGTCAAAAAGTTTTTTGTTGATCCGTAACAAGTTTTGTTGATCCTAATAAGTGTTTTTTATGCCTATCCCGTAGGGGTGAGTTCCCCAACGCTCCAGAAAACCTAACAGCAACCCAGCGCAGCAAAAAAAAAAAACACCCGACAAACATAAACCAAAACAACGAAGCTCAGGTCAAGGGGGGTCTTTCATCGCACGCAAGGCATCACGAGGTCGCACGCGACCCTCGCCTTGCCAGACTGTCGCGCCACAGCTGGGCAGTCGATGAGTGCGCTGTGCCTCTCCTCAGGCCGATGCCATGCCGATCCGACTAAAGGCGATACTCAAGAAGGCTCAAAAAGAGAAATATGGGGACCCTTCTCGTCATTTTTCCATTTACCAGGGTGCCAGTTGGGGTACCTATTTTTTGACCCACGGCCAAATCAAAACTAGCACGAAAACCCATCAGACACATATGCCTTGAAGGCTTATTCCCTGTTCCTTTTCCTTTATTCCTTTCATGGGGCTTCTTCAGGAGCATGGGATCCGATGCAACTCATTCAGAGGTCAAGTGAACCGGCTGCGTCTGTGTCAAAATGAGGACTTGGCCACCCCCAGGTGGCTATCCTTTTGGCTGCCTGTTCAACCAAACTGAAGGGGTACGAAAAGCGCCCCTGCACGCGACTCAAGGTCTGCGGCACCGACAACTCGCGTTCAACTGAGCCTAACGTCACCTAACCAACGATCAACGCTAATTTCCGCAAGCCTTGTTGGGTTACAAATGCTTCTGCCAACGATTGGCTTAGAAACACAAGGGGTTCACACTGGTCCCATTAAAGTGACCTTCTGTCCTTAAAACCTGCCCCCCCCAAAAAAAAAACAAAAACAAACACACACACACACACACACACAGACAGACAGACAGACAGACAGACAGACAGACAGACAGACAGACAGACAGACAGACAGACAGACAGACAGACAGACAGACAGACAGACAGACAGACAGACAGACAGACAGACAGACAGACAGACAGACAGACAGACAGACAGACAGACAGACAGACAGACAGACAGACAGACAGACAGACAGACAGACAGACAGACAGACAGACAGACAGACAGACAGACAGACAGACAGACAGACAGACAGACAGACAGACAGACAGACAGACAGACAGACAGACAGACAGACAGACAGACAGACAGACAGACAGACAGACAGACAGACAGACAGACAGACAGACAGACAGACAGACAGACAGACAGACAGACAGACAGACAGACAGACAGACAGACAGACAGACAGACAGACAGACAGACAGACAGACAGACAGACAGACAGACAGACAGACAGACAGACAGACAGACAGACAGACAGACAGACAGACAGACAGACAGACGCGCGCACGCACGCACGCACACACACACACAGAAAACACACACACACACAAAAACACTACTTCCTCTTAACCCCCCCAAAAAAAAAATGAGAAAAAGAAAAAAAAGGCGAGCGAAAGTGCGAAAGGGCCAGGCTATGGCCCACGCCAGGTCGATGGAGCGGACGACGCCGGAAAACACCTCGAGCCGGCTGAAAGCAACGGCAATGGACTCCCGTGAGAGATGAAAAGAACGTGGGGAACGGATCACCCAGCGTTTCTGTAAGATCATTTGCGCCAATCAGGGCAAAGCCCCCCACCCCCGGAGTGGAATCACACAAGCAGCTCAAAATGCACCCCAATAGAAATGAGTAGGCACTCTTGTGTGCTGTTAGCCCCTGCTCTGGGGGGATGGGCGTCGCCTGTTTGGTGGGCCGTTGACAAACATAGGACCTGCAGAGTGCAAAGCAAATACGCAGAGTCAGATTTCCAATTCAGACATCCTCAGAGCCACCCTCGAGATGGCAAAATAAAACTAACCCCAGAAGCAATGCTGAAAACCCCTCAAAATCGAACCACCAACAAGCACTTCCATTCACCCTAGTATAGGTACCCATTGTTTCTTTTCCCAATAAATGTTTTCTACCATGGCTTGTTCACTGCATGACTCCATGTCCCTAAGCAAGGGAGCCACCCCTTCTGAACAGAAAATGGACGGGTGACCCGCTGAAAACGACTCAAATGCCCCCCCATTCGTGCCTTCTCCCCGGTGTCCCGGCGCGCCGCCGCGGCGTCGCTTCTCGGAAAGCCGCGCTTCATGGCCCTGGCGGAGCCGAAGGGTGGAGGCACCCACGCCAGAAACCGATCGATGGCTCCCATCGGCAGTGGCTCCAAAAAAGGTACCAAACCGGGTTCCCTGAAAAAATGGAACCAACGTCTGAGACCTGCGACTCGGCTTTTTCTGTTTTTGGGAGTACCTGACAACCATTGACAACCACTCCCGTCGCTTCACTCAAGCAACTGGATTCGCTGGATAGGTGTGCCTAGAGGCCGTTGAGCCGGCTTCACGCCCCAAACCCCCCTTGAAACGCGGGCCGCCTGCATCCTCAGCTCCTGACGAACCAAACATGCAACACCGCCTTTGTGTTTGTGCCGCCGTGGCCAAAAAACACCTCCACCCTTCCCCCAACACAAAAAAAAAACACCGAGGTTCAAAAAAGAGGGCGTCCTGTTGTTCCCCTTTAACTCCCCCCCCCTAAAAAAACAAAACAAAAATGTGTGTTTCGTTTCGTTCAGGTGCGGGATTGAGACATGGGCCATGTGGCATTTCTCACCGCCAAACATCCAATCAAACACTTCCCTTCGACTGGGAATCTCATCGATAGAGGCCCGTGCGGGCATCAAACCAAACATGGCATGAACTTGTGCCAGGCATGCCAGAAGGGTAGAACTTAAGGAGGTCTGCAGGGCTCACACATCGATCAGGCAACAAGGAACGGGGAAACAATCACACGCCCAGTTCTGGGCAGCACACCCCAACAACAGCTAGTTCCCGCGTCCACAATCCCAAGTACTGCCTAAAAACCAGTGGTTGGCGGGGCCATGTCAGGTCCCCGCAATGACCTTGAGAGCGATCGGGTTGACTGCGGTTGATCAACCAAAAGCACTAGGCGAAAATAGCACACACCAGCCACCACAGTTCAAATGATCATCTTTGAGGTGCTTAATCCAAATATCACTCACCCATTGGTGGGGCTGTCAAAGCGGGTACGGCCCAAGCGCAAACCATCAATTTCGGCGACAAACCCAAATCGAAGCCACCACATTCCTGGGCCAAACGTCAGGGTGCAACTTTCTCTGAAAGCCTGTCCATTCCAAAATGAAGCTTCATTCAAACTTGGACCCAAAAGGTGATGTTTGACCTGCCCCATGCAGCCGAGAGAAGGATTGAGCCCACTCCTTTCGTAGAACTCATCTACCGCATCCTGAAGAAACAAAGGTGAAAACCAGAGGGGTCCTCATCAGAACGTTGGGTTGACTCATAACTAGGGGCCCAAAAAACAACCCACCTCCAACTGTCGGATCCTGTTTTGTCTTCGGCATCTGCTCACCCCGACGAAGGGCTCAAAGGGGGGTTTCCTCTACCTCTGTGAAAGAAATACACACTTTCATGTGCCGGTGTCATAATTTGCCTGTCATGTTTGTTTCCCATCTTGGAACCCAAAAGGGTAAATAGAAATGGAACACCCAGCATGCAAATGGAAGGACGTGTTAAAGAACCAGGCCCTGAGGCACATAACGATTGTTCCCTCTAGACCCAGCAACAAATCTACTATGTTGCATGGGGATATCCAGCAGTTGTGTCAACGCTGCCTTATCTTTCAATTGCTTTTGAGGGTTGCAAAGAACAACTAAAAAGGAACTTGCCGTTGTCTGCGTGTGCCAGTCGCCAACCCAGCCCCACCAGCGGCCACTCCTGCCGAAGCCCAAGTCAACGTACACCCATGCCGCGAGTCTCACTCTGGGCTGGGTAGATGTAAGGGCTTTGGGGGGGAGCTCTGTAAAGTTGATGCCAAAATTGAGCGGATGCGAACTTGACGCATGCAAGTTTGATGCCACACAAGCACCCAAAAGTATGGACAAACCGTAGGGGAAAAACAGCCAGAAGAACAATGCTTATTTCACAAAAGGGAACCGGATAGAACCCGTGGGAGTCGTTTTATTCACCAGCTGACGTCTGGTCCTTGAGCCAAATTTTACGCCGCGCACTCTGAGTTGGTTGCCGAGATTGTTGCCCCCTAAAACACCGTGATCCCGGTCCTACTTTTCCGCCTCAAGGCTGAAAGGCCGCGTTGACATGCTCGAGAAATTATGCCACCCTGGGTTGACCTGTCGCATCTTTGGGTTCTGGGTGTCTCTTTCGTCTTGGAGCTGGTAGCCATCTTGCTCGTGCGCTCCACAGAGAAGCAAACGTGAATCCCAGGCACAGTTCCAGGGTACCCTCTTTCAGAGACAAACCTAAATAATAATAAAAACATCTTCACGAAACATGCTTCATTGGGTTGAACTGGGTCCATTAATTCACGTGACTAATCCTCTCCAAATGGTGGCGCAAGGAAAACCACATGCAAAAGTAAGTTCGAATGCGACCGCTTCAAGGGTACAGCGACTTTGCGGGGAAACCATCTGGACCCACAAGAACCGCTTTCATTTTCCCAAACCAATCTGGGCTTCCTGGAGGAGCCCGGTCGCGCCACGATCATCGGGAGCGCCAGCTCCAAGGGCCGGGCGAAATCATCCAGGCTCACCAGACGATTGTCCTGGCAATAGGTCGCACACGGATATGGGTCAAAATTACACCACCAGGAATTGGACCGCAGGTTTTAGTTCATGTTTCCATTTTCCAGGGTTTCATTTTGGGGTTACCCAATTTTTGACCTACAGCCACACCATCCTTACCAAGCGGGGCCATTTTCGGGGGCCATTGGTGTTCTGACAATGAACCGGAATCCTTAAGCAGGCTGTCCAAGATCCTGGTTACCAAGGCCTTTAACTCAGGGTTTATGACCGTCCTTACCCCGGTGGGCGGCTGGGTTGTTGGGTTGGGCTGGATGTTGCCCATGTTTCACCCCCTTGGTTCCTACCATGTCCTGACAGAACACCTGGTACTCCCTCTTTCAAATATTTGGATACCAGCTCCTTGGCTTCCTTCCAACCACCCGCTTGGTCCATCCAGACCCGACACCCGGGTTCCTCAGGTAGGTCCGCCAAAAGCACCCGGGAGACCAGGCGCAGGTTCGCATCCACCTCGGGACCGAAACCCGGCCCAGGACGCCAAAAGGGAGAGGAGTTCCCCCCCAAAAAAGGGTTCCCTTAAATAGGTGATGCCCATGGAAACGGAGTTATTTGTTTGTCGCAGGGAGCAACGTTTCGCAAGCCGTGCGCTTCGTATGCATTTTCAAGGGAAAACCCAAGTGTGATCCTGAGCATGCTTTTGGGAAAGCACCCCGAATTGTAGACAGTGGTTTTCCTGATTCGGATCCTGCGACTGTTTTAATTTATCGGCCCCGCACAATAGAATGTGTCTTCCCCGAGAGAAAGCCTGGGCAAAAACACTCACACATCAATTTTGAAAGCCTTATCCACTTACTTTTGAAGGCCTTAGATCTAGAAATTCCTGCCTTTGAGATGGCCCCAAAACCATCGGTTTCATATAATTCCTTAACGAGGCCAGACAAATCTGACAAGTTTGGAGTCCACTTTGATGTCAATATTTCCTTTGGCGAGTGTGAAACTCCAATAATCAAAGCTGTGGCCGTTGACTTTTCAAGGGCGGTTTATCTAAGCCCTTTCCAGCCAAAGGCCCTGGATCTAGGAATTCCTGTCTTTGAAGTCTTCCTAATAACAGCCGAAAGGTCGACTTTGGGCTGGACCACTATGGGGTACATTTTTCAAGCTGCGCGGCAACCAGGGAGCTCGGTTTTGGCACCGGCACGGTCGAGCTGACGTTTTGGTCTTTGACCGTTTGCTTCGACCCTTCTGGTTTCCTTTTGAAAAATTAAAGACTTGTGGCTGAGCAATATAGCAAACCCACCTCTGGTCCCTCTGGCCCCGCCGGGTCATGTACATGTTCTGCAAATATCACCCTGCTGCAGGGCAAATCAGTTTAACATGGCCCGAAAGGTGATGTTGAAATCTGGCTGAGAAGGGACATGTCAGAACCCTGCATTCGGGTATGTGCTATGATAGGCGGACCTGAGAAATTGTGGTTGTCCTCTGTTGGTTTCGTAAGCCAAGGAGGAAAACAAACAAAAACTGGCTACTCGCAAAGAGGCCACACGTTGATTTGGCCCAAGCCAGAGGCAACTTTCGCCGCTTTTGAGGCCCGCCGATGTCAACTTTTTTGCGCGATGCCGGGTGAGCCGTCCGCCTTCAAGTCTTCGGCTTCATGTGTTTTTTTGTCTTCTCTCCGAGGCCCACTGATGTTTCAAGAAAATGGGTCACCTTTTGCTGGAACCCTGCAGACAATCGGAAGATCTCATGCTTTTTGGCAACACCCCCAGAACTCCATAACTTTGTACATGCCGCCAACTACATCGCCCCATTGAGCCGGGCCAAACTGCCAAACTGCTCCGCAATCCAGCTCGGAGCCGTCTGGGCCAACGCAACCCAGTCAATGGAAGCTTGAGTAGTAGCCTTGTCCATTTCATGCGGTTCCCGGGTTTGGTAGGGTCCTCCAGGTTAACCAGGTTAATCCAAAACTAACATTAGCAGCCAAATGGACCCGGCAGCTTCCATTGTGGCGTGCCATCACGATCAAGCCGCCTGGCTGGCCCGCAATGGGCCTCACTCATTCTCCCTGCACCTCGCGTGTGGCACAAGGCCGGGCCAAAGCCCGGGAACCCATGCGGCTTTTGCCTCGCGCCCTTTCGATTCGAACCAGCCGGCCATCAAAACTTGGCAGTCGATCCATGTGTTTACTTCATCTTAACGGCCTTCCTCCTGAACCTTAATACCACAAAAACTGCAACCCGCCCATTTCATTTCCTACCATGCCGGTGTTCCAGGAACCTGGCCATCGACCGGAGCACCCAACCTCCTCTTCCCTCTCATTGGTGGTTTGGATGAGTGGTTTGGAGGATAAGGGGGTGGTTTCCCATTCGCCCTCCAGAGCCAGAGGTTCAAATCCCACCATTCCAACAATTAAGGGTGCCTGACAACCATCATCAGAGCTCGAACTGCCAACAAATGCTTTTCTCCAAGGTCCAAAATCCTGAGTACTGTCCAAAGGCAGTGGTTGATATGGACCCGCGTGCTGGATACGACTGGGAGAGGTTCGAACCAAGGCGCTACCCCCTGACTCTGCAGATACGACGCAGGCGGGTACTTGGGCTCTCCGAAGCCAGGCGCCACCGCCATCCTTGGGCTGGGGGGGGGGGGAGGGAGGGCTGGGGATCGGGCGTGCCTTTCTCAGGCGACCCGCCCGCGGGGCACCTTGCGCATTTCGAAGACCTGAACTAACCAGCAACCCCCAACTGCTTCTCACTGACTCCCGTTCCTAAGGTCTTACCAAAAGCACGGCCCCTTTTGGTGTGATTAAGACACTGGACCCGAAAGCCAGGCGTGCACCAAGATGCAGCAAACGTCTTTTGCACCCCTGCAAAACCCAGACTTGGGCCTTGCGAAAAAGAAAAAACAAAAAACAGAAGCCAGAGCAATTGGGAAACCATCATTTGGTATTATATTGTGAACTTGCGAGCATGTCCCAAGCCAATTTTACGAAAGCTTGAAGCTTTTCCGGAAAGAAGGACCACCCCCCCCCCCCCCCAATTTGCACCACACCAGGCAAGCGGTGTGGACTTGAAAATAAAACAGTCTCGGAACAGGGGAAGTTATCCCAAGAAGGCGAGCAAGGCGCTCGTAGTCGGCGGTGGCGTTGAAGAAGAAGGCGAGCGAGTAGCGTTGCTGCGCCTCGGCGAAAGCCACTGGGGCCGTGGAAAACCTCAAAGGACGCGTAATGTTAAACCATGAAGAAACCCTGTACTATCAGTAGGGGGGTGTCCCTGGGTTTAGTGGGGAATCATCACTTTTGGAGGGAACACCCCCCCCATCAATGAACTGAGATTGATCAATCTGGGGGTTGCATTTCTCTTAAACCAAATATCGCCCCGATCACAGGACACGGCGGGAACCCTTTTGGCCGTGGGTGGGGAACCCCCCAGAAATCCCGAAAAGCCCGCTTTAACATCACCCCAAGAACGAACCCAAAGAATCCCCGACCTTTTCTCCTTGAACGCCCCACTTTTTCAGCCCCATATTCAAATGGAGGACGAAAACCACACGCTGCCAGGCCAAGGCGCGCTGCTGTTCAGCACGTAGTGCCGGGCAGATTGGAAGGTGTCCTTTGAGGACCCAAGGTCGGTTGGTCATTCGACGTAGAACAGGGGTATGTGGGGGGGCGGGGGGGGGGCGGGGGGGGCGGCAGAAATGGTTTGATACCTCAAAGAAAAAACACACACACACAAAGACACACCACCTTGGTTTCTGGTAGCCTTGATAAAGCCTCTTGTATACAGGGTGACCCGGCCGGAGGGTAGAAGAGTACACTCTTGATGTTTTGTTTTTTCCCCGTACAGGGCTCCAAAAGCCACCTTGTGAGGGGACAGTCTATCAGCTAAGGGTGATTCTGCTCAAATTTGGTCATCTTAATGCGCGCAACCTGGATGCCGTAGTCAGCTGGTGGGGCTCAACTACCGGAAACCGCCAGGCGTTTCAAATCACAATCCAAAATTAGGACAAGTGGTGATTGTCCAACAAGTGCTGACCAATTTATTGTTACTCAGTTTTTCTGGCACCTGTTATTTCCTTTTAAGGGCTTCAGCCGTTAATTTAGTGGAATCGTTGCTTTCAGGTTTCGGTCGTCAAATGGAAGCCCCCAAAAGTTGAGGTCGGTAAGTGGGGTACGAATGCTTTGCCACTTTTTCCCGAGCGGGCCACGTTTTGAGAGAACCAACCAAAAGAAGCACCTGGATGGGGTCCCCAGTTGAAACCCACCTAAACCAACATTTGTAGAGGAGCCCCCCCCCCCGCAGGAGGTCCCATGTTTGTGGACGGGAGGGTAAGAACTTTAAACGGTGTTTGCCCCACCCGCTTCTTGGTTGGCCGCTCGCCACGAATCCCGCGCGAATCCTGGCCGACCGCCTGGCCGACTGTCTGACTGCCGCCCAGGCGTCATTGGAGGTTTGCCGCAAAATCCTCGCAATGCCCAGTCGCCAGGGAGCAACAGCTCGATGTAATCTTTAAAAATTAGCTGGTCGATTCAAGGCGGAACAAATCATATTTTGCTTGTCGATGCTTGAGGGATTGTTTGTTTTACTTGTTTGTTGAGTTTAGAGGGAATTTAGAATTCAGCTGGTTTACTTTAGAGGGGCCCTATAGTTTACCTGGTTGATTTGGGAAGGACACCCCAACGTGTTTCTTTTCTAGAGTAGTCGTTTGCTGGTTTACAATAGGACGCCCAAGAAAAACAGACATATTGGATACTGCCACTTGACAATTTGATCAAAGTGACAACTTGACCAAACAGAAAACCCGCAGCCAAACCAACATATCGCAACCACAACGTCCAACTAATTGTACCAACTGGTTGATCAGAAAACACGCCTAATAACCACCCCAAAATATATTATTATTGTTTCTATCTTTAAAAAAAAGAGGTCCAAACAGGTACCAATTGCTTGATTCTGAAGCACACAAGCAAGCCAGGGAGCAACCAAACGGCGGGCGCTGGAAGTGGGCCCCCCACAATGTGTACTCCCTGGCGTTCCCTTAAAAACCACCCCACAAGGAGGCACATCCGGAACAAAATGCACACACACACACACACCCATATTCGCCTGCCTCCCACAATGGAAAGCTGACAGGAGGGTTTCGGAAGACGACTTTGCTTTTTCGGAAGACGACTTTGCTTTTTCGGGGTGGGTTGCGGGCGTCCGCTTGAACATTTTGGAAAGACAGCACGTTTCTAAGGATTCATTCCCCATTCTTTCCAACCATCGTTCTTTTCTCAAACCGGCCGTTTCCCTGGGTTTCCGGCGGTTTTCTAGAAAGATCCGGATCCCTGGATCCAAAAACATTTTATCGTATTGACGTACCCGCCCTCCTCAATGTTATTTTTCTGGTACTGGTTGATATCCCTGGGGAAAAAACAACAAACGGGGCCGGTGGCACGAGAAGCTTCTCCGCGAGATCGCCGAGTCTCTCCCCGGCATTCACCAGCAGCAGGCCAGGTCGATTTGGCACCCGCACCCAGCGCTGAGAGGAGAAGGCCCAAACCTCCGTTCTCGAGAGGTCTCGATGCACTCCGCGGGTGCTTGGCCACCAATGGAAGCTTTGGGCAAATGAAACCCAAGGTTTACATGGATATTTTTGGGAGAAAAAAAGAGGTGAGTCAAAGAGAAGCTGTTGGACGATTTTTGGGACCTCCTCACCTTCTTGGCCTTTGGTGGTACCTCCCAAGGGTAATCTTCAAGCCGGCCCAAAGATCCCAAGCGAGACTCAAGCCGAGGCGCCACGAGACTGGCCTCAGACTCCACGCGGTGCAGCAAAGTGAAGAAGGAGGTGTCCACGTGGGGCGCGATGCCGTACTGCTCCTCCTCATAGCCTCCGCTTTCGCTCTTCCCAAGAATTGTGTCCTTTAGAAGCAATTGAACAAGGTCACCTTTACTGGGCTTTTGGGTTGAAACACCCCCAAGAATTCAACGATTCTCAAAGGAGCCATGGGGGGTCCATGGGCCCTTGGTCCCCTTTTGCTTGGTTGTGGGCAATTCCCCGTTGGGAGTGCAAATGCGTTGCCGCAGTTTGTTTGCTTGCTGCGGTCATCACCCCCAGCATCACCAATATTTTCGTAGAGAAAACGAGGCAAATATTGGCCCTAGTTGTGATGCTGGGGATGCGAAAGGACGACATTGACCAACAGGGAACCAGCATCTCGTTGCAGCTCGATGGGGTGTCCCCAAATGGCTAGGCTCGCTCAAAAAAAACGTCCGCAAGCTAGCCTGTTAGTGGCACATGCAGTTCTCTTTTGTGGACAGCCCTCGCGATGCGTTGCTCGGGAGGCAAAACTGTCGCCTACAAGTGCACATGACGCTAGATGGTGTGATTGTGTCTTGCTCAAAGATTATATTTTGGCAAGTTCATTGTGCTTGTTTGTTCATTTGAAGCAGTTGGTTATACATGGTAATAATACTAGCAGGTTCCCTCTGGGGGGATATTAACCGCCTCTGGGTTCAGACTTCAAGCTCGTAACAACCTGCATCTTGGCATTGTTTTGGCTTCCCTTTGGCTTCCCTTTTGTATCCTTGTGGTATCTGCGTTGGTTTCCCTTTGGTCTCCTTTGGTTTCTTGCTTCTTTGGTTGTCCTTTGTCTGCTTCTGATTTCCCTTGGTTTCGAACCATGCGGGGCTTCCCTGCTCCGCGCCTCCTGGTGGCACAGGGGGATAGCTGGACTGGCGCAAGCGCCACAAGGGGCTCCGGAAGGCAGGTGCCAGGAAGTCTTCCGCCTGACGCCGATGTCTGTCTGGCTGAAGCCTGTCTAGGTGCTCCAGTAGAGAGGTTAGAATAAGGGTACCCTTTTTTCTGTAGTCTATTTTAGTAGGGGAACCCTCCTCCAAAAAGGGTAAAAGGGCACTACTGGGGGACCTAGCAGCTCTATAGTAACTCTGTAAGCCTTTTCGGCAATAGACTCTAAGAAGCAGCACCCGGGTCCATAGCGACCGCTGTTGCTTGGTTAATGTGCTTTGGGTTTTGGACATGGGAACAGGAGTTGCTGGGGGGTGCTGCTCTACGTCTAGTTGTTGGTTCCAAACCTTTTCTATCCAACATGCAAGCAATTTGCACCACTTTTGGGGGAAGCCACCCAGTCCAACTTCTACGAGGTTCCTTTCTGGGTTTGGGGGTCCTTCCATTCAGCGGTGTATCTTGGATCCTGCCCCCAAACACGAATTAACTACCAGTCCAATTTGTTTCTCCTTTTTTTTGGCGGCAACTCTTCGCCCTCGAAAGCAGCCTTCGGATCCTTCGGTCAAGCCGCGGAACACCTAACTGCAGGTCATTCATTCAGGACCAAAACTGGCAAAACGCTTCAAAGCATCCAGGCGCATCCAGGTTCGTCATCAATAGAACAACACATGCCAAGATACCCCCGCATAAAGCCAACCGCAACGAGGGAATCTCCAGCTAGCTGGGTATGGGTCAAAATGAACCCACCAGCAAAAGGACCGCAGGTTTTAGTCCTTTCCGTTTGCCAGGGCCTGGCGCCATTTTGGGGTTACCCGATTTTTGACCACCGCCAGCTCGTTTCGTCTTAAGAAAACCCCGCCTGGCCCAGCGCCAGGGACAATGGGCCCAGCAGCTTCAGCGCCAGCTGCTCCATGGCAGAGCCGTAGGCCTCCACTTGCTGCCGCCACGCCGGCAGCTCCTCCCGCCGCTGATCGCGTGCCGCTCGGGAGGGGGGAGGGGGAACTGCCCTCCCGCCAACTAGCGCAGCGGTCCTGGATTGGACCATGTGTTTTTTGAAGGGAAAACTGTGTCAGGTTCCATGTTGAGTGGCGGGAGGGTGCATCAAACAAACAACCACCATCGCGAAACAACGCATACCAAGACGTTCAAGGACAAACCCCCGAAACCCACCAAAAGCTGGAGACAAAACAACGGGGCGCCACGTGATCCGGGGAAACCCGGATGGGGAGGTGTTCGTCCTGGGGCCAGGGCATCTGGTCCAAGGTGATGTTCCTTGGCCCCAGCTCGCGCTTCACGATGAAGGCCTCCACCACGTTCCTTGGACGACCCAATGGGCAGGTGGGTTAACTATCTAGCAAGTAATGGCAGGTGGGGCGCGGGGGGCGGGGGGGATTCTCCAGTTTTGGCGGCTTATGAGTCTGGGGTAGACTAATGGGGGGGGGGGGAGTGGAAGCTTCCATGGAACCGAACCAACCCATCTAAACCACCAATTCAAAATAAGGTTCTCACTCCCCGGCCGAGAGGTTGGCTGCAAACAAAACCAATCTGAGAAGAACTGTTGAAGCAGGGCTGGCCTCAGATCCCCTGCTAAAAGTTGAACTTTGAGTGGGTTAAATAGGAACCCCCACTAAACCCTGAAAAGCTTACAGTAAAAGTTAAGGGGATGCCTGTGAGCCGCCATCGAAAGGGATCCCTGACCTGGTTCTCGCACATGCCCATGTAAGCTCCCCTTGCCCTCTCCCAATCGCTCCTGCGCATGGGCACGTGCAGAGAATATCATTGGATGGCAGGATTGCCTGCTTGGGCAAGTTGACCAGGAACTAGAACAGTCTCGCACAACATCGCACTTGGACTCTTTAGCACAACAACCAATAAGTCACAACCCTCGCTTGTTTTGGAAATAAAAGCACGTGACGGCGTTTTAGGTTTCAGCACACTCCAACCACTGCTGTTTGGAAAATGCCGACCAGTTGGGGGGGGGGGGGGGTATTTCCTGGTTTGGGCCCTGTTTTGTTCGAGAAGCAAACAAAGCCGACGAAAAAGGGGCCGCCCCCGAGCGACTGAGCTGTGGGTTTGAGGCTCCCCTTTGCCCGCTTCGGCAGCTTCCGGTTGTGCAGCGGCAAGTAGCCTCGGAGACAAGGCTTAAAGGACCCGTCAGCTTCCCACTACTTGGTGGTTTGGTTAGTGTTTGTGGAGGGTAAATGGGAAACCACTCCTTAGCCATCCAACCAACAATCCAAACCACCAAACAAGGAATCAGGGTTCGGGCAAATCCCATGAACCCCCCCCCCGCATTACAAGCCCCTGGAAGCTTCTAAGAAAAAAACGCTCACACACTTAAACGAGGGTGGGGCTAGGTGACCTTCCGGTTGGAAGTATCTGGGTGGTTCATTCGTATTTGGGTGTTTCATTGCTCATATTCGTTACCCCATACTCTAGTTGCTAAGCTCCAGGTATTGATATGAAGAGGCGCTGAGTACCAGCTGGAACACTCAACTATTCCAGTTCATTGCCAAGCACTTGAGTTTGAGATCTGTAGCGCACTTGGGCTGACACTTGGGCTGATGATTTTTCTTAAACAAGCACACACGTTTTCTTCTCAATTGTTTTTGGCAATGAAAGGGGGCCAGGGAGCACTACAAAGCCTTGCTGTGTCCTGGGCGCATCCCCAAATGAAGGGCCAAAGGGATCAGATGATTAAGGGGGGCCTGGGCCCCCCCCCCCCACCAAAATCCTGCAAAAAACATATTTTCTGGACCATTCTGGACCTCGTCAACCTTGAAGGGGGGAAGGGGGGGGGGGGTGAATGTTCCACCATTATGCATCAGCCTCACTGGCAGCATCCACTGTGTCAGCGCGCTAGTATCATTTTAGTATTGGGGAATAGTTCTTTGGTATTGTGTTGGTGTTGTGTTGGTATTGTGCTAGTCCTGTTTTAGTTTGTTTTAATTGGTTCCTGTGTTTAATGTTTGTGGGAAAAGGGGATGCTTTTTATCGGGGGGGTTTAGGAAGGTGCCAAAAATATTCACACATTTTTGTTGGTCAAACCTGGTGGGCCCCTTTAAAGTACTATTGGCTGGCGATCGGCTGGAAAAACGGATGCCTTTAATCTCAGGGGGATTGTTCATCATGTTCCACCAATACTGTAGAAGCTGAGCCCCAATGATAAGCATGAATGGGCACAGTAAACAAAACATTTCAATACCAAGTGTTGGCGTGCAACACAATGCAGCCACAACACCACCATCTCATTTCGAACAACACCCCCGGCGGGCCTTGAAATTTTCGAGGTTTGTCGGCGTCCAGCTCCATGGGCCCATTTTTGTCGCAAATGCGCTGAAAACAGCAAAAAGTAAAAAAGTCTGTTTGTCCCAGGCCCGTCTGACGTGCTTGAGACTAGCCCCAGACCCAGCCAGCAACCCCAGCCCAAGCCAGCAACCTGTCTGATGCACCCGTTGCCTTTGAGGGCCTTGGCGTATTTATTCAAGCTTGCAGGCACCTACGTGGACTTTGGTGGCAATGTGTGATTGTCAGATGCCATGCCTAGAGCAACTGGCAGCCAGCTAGCTAGCTGTTTGCCAGTGTGTTGCCTAATGATGCTTGGCTGCCACCTAGCTGGCAGCCAAGAAATTGGCGACAGGAGAAGTTTCAAGCAATTGCCTGAAGGATGGCCCAGAGCTCCACCGTAAGGTGATGGGACCCGTCCAGGAAGGAGGTGTTCAGCAGAAACTGCCCGTGCAGCAAGGACTAAGCTGGGGACTTGGAGCAAGGCAAGGGAGCAACAAGTTGTGTTGCAAGAGCCAGGATCCTCAGCAGATCTGGGGTCCGTCCAGCAAGGAGCTGGGACCTGTCCAAGAAGGAGGTATGCAGCAGAAACTGCCCCCATAGCCCCGTCCAGGAAGAAGGTATTCAGCAGAAATTGCGAACCTGTCCAGCAAGCTGGGACCCGGAGCAAGAGCCGGGATCCTCAGTGACCTTTCCCCTTTTGCAGGGTCAGCTTCACATCCTTCTTCTGCTTCCCCCCTTCACATCCTTCTCCTTCACTCTTCACATCCTTCTCCTCACTCTTCACATCCTTCTTCTCACTCTTCACATCCTTCTTGCTCGTCTCCTTCTCATCATCCTTAAGCTGGGCTGGAGCCTGCCCCTTTGCTGCAACAGAGCTCAGCAGACCGGCGGGTCTTGGCAGCTGGCGGGGGCGGGTAGGGCAGCAGCAGGTGGCTTTGAATTTGTTGCAGAGGAGGTGTGAGGGGGGGGGGCGCTGGAGCACCACCATGCGAAGCCTTCCTGTTCGCGTTAGGCGCGGGCGGGCCTGCGCTCAGCAGGTTTGCTAGCCAGTGAGACGATTGCTTGGTTTGCTGAACTCCTACTTCTTGGCAGCAACCACAACAGGCTTCTTCATGCTCAGGCCCACTTAGTACTAACTAGCTGGCTTGCTGCGCTTGAGAGAGTCAAGAGCCTTGAAGATTGAGAGTGAAGCAATGACAGCCCACGCAATGGCATAATCATCTTCGCAAAAGGAAAAGTAGCTGCTGTGGGCAACGCTGAGGCCGTGGCCTCTTTCTCCAGCAGCTGGAGGGCAAACTCGCCCTTCAACTTCTTCAGCTGGTTGCCAGCCAGCTGGCAGCCAACCTGCAGGTCCCCTTGGCTGGCTGCCAGCGAGCATTAACATGCATGGTCTCAAGCAAAGCCGCGGGAAGCAACGCGACAATACATGGCCCAAGCCTTTGCAGCGTCACAACCATGTCCCCGCAGTCCTGGCTTGCCGGGTCGCAAGGCATTCTTGGACCTCGGGCCTGACTTTTGGAGACTGCTTCAATCTCCAGTTGGTTCTTGCCAGCCGTGACCAGTTGCGGAGACAGCGCCGGCCTTTGCAAGACGATGTCACCAGCAAACGCAGGTCTTGCACCTGCCGGCGCGCCTTTCCTCAGCTCCGCATGTCCCAACCACAGCATACGCAAGGCCGACAAGCATAGAATTCTGCAACGCCAGCAAGCCGTGCGCTCTATTCCCGGCCCTGCCCCAAAAATGCATGCAAGCTAGGCTGATGCGTGGCACATTCAAGTTCCGCGGCGCGGCACGTCTGCGCGTTGTGGCCCAGGGCGCCGGCGCCGGCACACCATCAAGCAAACAGCTGCCAGTTGCTCGGCCACCGGACGCCGTCTGCACGCACGCTGCTTCAAGAGGCAGGCTATCTGGCCGGTGAGCTTGCCTGAGCCTTACAAGCATCTAACTCCGTATAAAGACACGCCACCCTGGATTGCGAAGGAGGGGGCGCAACCGTCACGCTAAAAAACAGCTGAGCTAAAAGTCTGACGCTAAACGTCTGTGATCATGGTGGCGGCCTCCTCGTGAACAACTCACTGCAAAATGTCCGGGCCACAAGAAAAATGCTTTCCAAACATCAGCGCCCCGGCTGAAGTGCTGAAAAGGAAAGCAAGCGCCCCGGAACAATAAGCTCTGGAAGCCGCGGGCGGACTTTGTTGCCACAGCGTGAGCAACCCCTCACCTCTGCCAAATGCCAGGAACGGGTTCGTCTGCTGCTGAAGCTCGTACACCTTAAGGGCTTAGGGTTCAGGAGGCTGGGGAGAAGCATGAGAAGAAGGAGGCGCCTGCACCCCTGCACAAAGGGAATGCAAAAAGGAGAGGATGGAGCAGCCCAAGCGTGAGCAAGGACGTGGAGATGCCCCTGCAGAAGAGGAAAGGTGGAGAGATGAAGGTGGGCAAAGAGGAGTGGGAGGCGAAGCAGAAGAATGCTGTTGAGAAGTTCAACAGGAAAAGCCAATGCTTCTGAGGAGATGAAAAGCGACAGACCAGAGAAGCGCAAGCTGCTGGACTTCATGGAAACGGAGATCAGGCGTGTCACAGCAAGCGAGCGCGCTCGCGAGGCCAGGGCAGTCCAGAAACAACAAAGCTTTCAACTATTTGTCTTTGACTTTTCCGTTGTCAACAGTTCCCAACCAGCACTTGTTCAATAGAAACATTGCCCGGTGTGCCCTGAGGAAGCGGCTTAAGAGACTGATGACCTCCATCGGCAAGGGAAAAGGCTTCAGCAATCCTCTCAAGTGGAACAGAACCCAAGAAGGATAACTTCATGTGACTGCGTGCGTGAGGAGTAAAAGAATTGCTGGTGCCTGAAACTGCTGCGTGTGAAACGCTTACGAATCAAGTGCTGGCAACTTGATGCAAGGTGAGCAGCTGGCCAGCCATCCTTCAGGCAATCTGGGGGGCACCATGCATGGGCTGGCTTGCTTGAAACTTCTCCTGGACTCAGGCTGTCGCCAATTTCTTGGCTGCCAGCTAGCTGACAGCCAAGTGCCACGCCAAGGCCCTCAAAGGCAACGGGTGTTGTTCGAAATGAGATGGTGGTGTTGTGGCTTCATTGTGTTGCAGGACAACACTTGCTATTGAAATGTGTTGTTTACTGTGCCCATTCATGCTTATCATTGGGGCTCAGCTTCTACAGTATTGGTGGAACATCATGAACAATCCCCCTGCGATTCAAGGCATCCGTTTTTTCCAGCCGATTGCGAGCCAATAGTGCTTTGAAGGGATCCACAAGGTTTGACCAAAAAAACGTGTGAATACCATCCAGGCCTCATTAAACACAAAACCAATTAAAACAATGCTAAAGCAAGACTAACACAATACCAACACAATACCAAAGAACTATTCCCCAACACTAAAAATGATACTAGCGCGTTGTCACAGTGGATGCCGCCAGTGAGACTGATGCATAATGGTGGAACATTTTAACCCCCCCCCCTCCCCGCAGGATTTTGGTGGGGGCCCCCGGCCCCCCCTTAATCATCTGAGCCAGTTGGCTCTCCATTTGGGGATTCGCCCAGGACACAGCAAGGCTTTGTAGTGCTCCTTCATTGCCATTGAGAAGCAAACGTGTTTTTTGCAAAGAAAAATCATCAGCCCAAGTGGGCATGTATAAAAACCCCCTATCCTTTCCCTACTACTTTTTTGACGTTCTCGTTTTTTCCCCTTATCGCTTTACAATGATTTCTTCAACTTGGCAAGTCAAACTCGAGAATCCACACTTTTCAGTACAAGTGTAAGTGCGCGAAGTACACCTCTGCAAATCGCAACTTTGTAGTACATGTAGTACGCGAAGTACACTTGCGCAGCTCCAGCTCGAGGTTTGTAACTTTGTAGCACAAGCGTAGTAAGCGAATTACACTTCCGCAGCTCCAGCTGGAAAATCACAACTTTGTAGTACACGTGTGATACTCGAAGTACACTTCCGCAGCTCCAGCTGCAAAATCGCAACTTTGTCGTACAAGCGTAGTACGCGAAGTACACTTCCACAGCTCCAGCACGTGTAGTACGCGAAGTACACTTCCGCTCCAGCTGGAAAATCGCAACTTTGAAGTATAAGTGTAGCACGCGAAGTACAATTCCGCAGCTCCAGCTGGAAAATCGCAACCTAGTACAAGTGTAGTACGCGAATTACACTTCCGCGGCTCCAGCTGGAAAATCGCAACTTTGTAGTGCAAGCGTGGTGGGCGAAGTACACTTCCACAGCTCCAGCTGGAAAATCGCAGCTTTGTAGTACACTTCCACAGCCTCCAGCTGGAAAATCGCAGCTTTAGCACGCGAAGTGCACTTCCGCAGCTCCAGCTCGAGGTGTAACATTTGTAGCACAAGCGTAGTAAGCGAAGTACATTTCCGCACATCCAGCTCGAAAATCGCAACTTTTCAGTACAAGCGCAGTATAGTGAAGTACATTTCCGCAGCTCCAGCTGAAATCGCAACTTTGTAGTACAAGCGTAGTACGCGAAGTACACTTCCACAGCCCCAGCTGGAAAATCGCAACTTTGTAGTACACGTGTAGTACGCGAAGTACACTTCCGCAGCTCCAGCTGGAAAATCGCAACTTTGAAGTACAAGTGTAGCACGCGAAGTACATTTCCGCACATCCAGCTGGAAAATCGCAACTTTGTAGTACACGTGCAATACGCGAAGCACACTTGCGCAGCTCCAGCTGGAAAATCGCAACTTTGTAGCACAAGCGTAGTACGCGAAATACACTTCCGCAGCTCCGGCTGGAAAATCGCAACTTTGTAGTACAAGCGTAGTACGCGAAGTACACTTCCGCAGCTCCAGCTGGATAATCGCAACTTTGTAGTACAACTGTAGTATGCGAAGTACGCTTCCGCAGCTCCAGCTGGAAAATCGCAACTTTGTAGTACAAGCGTAGTACGCGAAGTACACTTCCGCAGCTCCAGCTGGAAAATCACAACTTTGTAGTGCACGTGTGATACTCGAAGTACACTTCCGCAGCTCCAGCTGCAAAATCGCAACTTTGTAGTGCAAGTGTAGTACGCGAAGTATACTTCTGCAGCTCCAGCTGCAGATTGTCAAGTCTAGTTTGACAAAACGTTATCGTTTTTCCCCCTTATCGTTTTACAGGGTTTCACCACAAAAAGTCCCACCCTGACTAAACTGCAATTGGGGGGTTATTCTACAAGCCCAAGTGTCAGCCCAACTGCGCTACACATCTCAAACTCAAGTGCTTGGCGCAGTGTTTCAGCTGGTACTCAGCGCCTTATTCATTGAAGCCAAAGGATTATTCACCCTCTTCATATCAATACCTGGAGCTTAGTAATTAGAGTATGGGGTAACGAATATGAAAAATGAAACACCCAAATACGAATGAAACACCCAGATACCCTGGCACTGGCTTTTGGTTCAAAGGAGAACCCCATTTGCGTTAGGCCTTGCCCAAGTTGACTTCTTTTGATTACTTTGGCATACCTCCAAGCTTCAGGGAAAGAAACAATGGCCCCCGAAGCCACCTGAAAAAGGTGCTGACGCAAGGTTGTCCCTTGACTTGCCCTTGGCTGACCAGTTTGCACACCACACGAGGCTTTAGGGGAACCACATGCAACCCAACATGGAGGCCCCTCCTCTAAACCCGACAGCCTGCAAGAGTGCGAGAAGCGCCGACCAGTTTTTTCCCTAGCTGGGGAACACCATCTCCGGAAAACAGAAAAGGGAAACATAAGTCCGGTAGTGATAGGCTCCCTTTAAAAACCGACAAGGAAAATAAGACAATATACTCTTAAGACAATGGAAAACAAAGATCACAACCTGCAAAGTGTTCCTTGTGTTTCGCATTCCCCGCCTGTACCCCCAGGGTACCCACTCTCCGGGCGGTCCATGAGGTACTTGGCCTTTACCTGGCCAGCGGACGCAGCGACTCAGCCCAGGCTTTTGTTTAAAGGCTTTGCTAAGGATGCTACGGCTTTGAAGGCTTTTCTTGCAAACAAACCCAGCTATTCTGGGGGGGGGGAGCACAAACTAGCTAATTGTTGACCCCTGATTCAAAAGCAAATCTATTTCGCTAAGATTCGCCACTATTATATGGACGCCTCCGATTAATATTTTTTGGGCGGGGGCCGTAGCATTGCTTCATTTGAGCAGCGCTCGACATCCCTTGATTTTCAGCCTGACCCTCAAGCGTTCAAACAGCCCTCGCTGTTGAAATCCTACGACGCCACAAAGAAGGATAACTTCCTCTGGTGAAAGAAGACTTCTGGCCAGACCCCATTTGGACTTCGCCTATGCGGGCCTAGGCCCTGCATAGCCTGCCCTCCAAGTGAGTCAACTTGTTTGAGTTGCTCAAAGGGGGCGGTTAGACCCATCCAACAACCCAACTATCGACTTTGAGTTGCGGCTTCACTGCCACTGAAGTACGAAGATTCTTCACCAGTCATGACCATTTCCCCTTTCAAACTCTTTCTGACCAGAGAAACAAACGGACATGAACACACGAACACACCATCCAGCTACGACCTCAAGGTAAATTTGAGAGTCCGCCATTGATGACCCTAGTTGTGAGCCCTCGTCCAAACGTTTAAACATGCCCCGCTGGCAGTTGGTGTCCATTTTAGACAATCCAAATAGGAGATCTAAAACAACCACACACGAACATACATTCAGCCATTGATTTGCGATAAACCAAACGACTTCCCAACCAGGGGCTGGCTTCACAGGCGGATCCTTCAAATCTGCTGGTGCCGGTGGTTTTTTTCCACCGGCCCAGTGGCTATCCCCGCCGTTGGAAAGCCCGGCCTCCGGTTCCAGCGCGCAGAAGTCCCGGACCGCCTGCTCGCCCAGGGCCAGGGTCTCCGGATCAACGCCGTGGCTCTGCAGGTAGAAGAAGCCCACCTCAGCCGAGGTGAAGCTTCTTGACCCCTTACTTTTTGGGGCTTACTACTGCTGCTGCTGCTGCTTCCACTATTCCTGTTGCTACTATTCCTATTCATGCTGGGGCTTGAGTTGGGATTCTCAGCTAGGTCCTCCAGCAGAGAGGTTAGAATAAGGGTATACCCGTTTTTCTGTAGTCTATTTTGCCAGGGGAACCCTCCCTGAAAAAAGGGTAAAAGGGCAATAGTGGGGGACCTAGTCAGGTTTAGGCGTGGTTTGTGGGGTGAATTCAAGGCCTGGTAGCAACTGGTGGCGTTGGGTGCTTGGGCGGAAGAACAAGGACACCCTGAGGTTTGACCATCTTTCGTCGTGAACCTGCTCTGGCGAAAACATCCCACATCCCCAACAACCTTGGCACCATTGAGCAACATGGAAGGGGCCCCCTTAAAGCTCACGACAAATCTTCACGCTCCCTTTGCTCTCCCCAAAAAAGGCGAGCGATCAAAAAGACAAACCCCCCGGCCCATGTCCAGAAGGCAATCTGATTTTTTCGTCCGATGCAGGGACCCCTTTATGTTCCTCTGAAACTTCACCCCAAAGGAAACTCCAGCGAACATGTTCCAAAAAGTGCTGTTCAAACGGGCGGAAAAGGAAAACATAGGGACCTCTTCCCAAGTCTTGAGCGAGCAAGCCGAAGAAATGGCTTCGAAAAACAGGGTCCCCGAACTTTTCTTATCCATCCCGCCTAAAGAAAGAAGCATCTAGGCGTCAGATTTCGGTTTTCCTAATGGAGTCCCTACGAACCTGAAAACGTGAAATATAGTAAAATGTCCACCAACTACCGGGGTTTTGGCTAAGTCCCTGTACCACCCACCCACCCCACCCCACCCCACCCCACCCCACCCACCCAACTTTTCTTCTTCCCATGCCCAAATCCCCTTGGTCCCGTCCAAACAGCAGTTGAGGGGGGGGGGTGCTGGCACTTGTGCTTGGTTTTCACAGAACAGCCAGTGTTACAGACTTCTCCCACCGGCCCCCAGACGAACCCCCAAAAGGAAATATAGAGGGGGGGGTGCTGCGAGGAGCGCTGGCTTCTTGGACTCCGAGCCCTCCACCCCCCCAGCTTTCGAACAGCCGCGCCGCGCGCTCGCAGGCCGCCCGCAGCGCTTGGGCCACTTGGGCCGTGGGATCTGCGAGGTCCACCGTGGGGATCTCCTGGGGATGAAAAGGTGGAAGAGCTCCCCCAAAAAACTGGAGGTGTGCCCTCTATATCATGTATGCCCCA
Source organism: Effrenium voratum (assembly GCA_963377175.1). Classification (NCBI taxonomy): domain Eukaryota; class Dinophyceae; order Suessiales; family Symbiodiniaceae; genus Effrenium; species Effrenium voratum. The sequence continues at coordinate 438,632 of CAUJNA010003256.1, read as the reverse complement.
TGTCCCCCTCCCCACCAAATGTTCCCCCCGAATAAACAATGCGGCACCAGAAGGTGTTTTTGGGAGGAAAAGCTCCCGAGTTCAAATGAAGAGCTCTCCAACAACCAGGACGTGTGTCCCAACTTTCGAAGCCCAGGCATTTCTGCATGGGCTCAACCGCCATGGCAGGGGAATGAATTTTGTCCGGGGGCTTCAGCGAACCTCGAAAAAAGACACACCCAGTTGATTGGCAGCACATCGTCATCATTACCTTTGGGGGGTCATGACCATGATTCCCTCACTGGAAGCCCTTGTGGGTTGAAACCAGTGACCCGAACTGCAAACAAGATCGGGCCTGCTTTCATGCAACTGCAGCCTACGCATATCACAGAACAAGTGTTCTAAAGCGCCCATCTCCCCCCACACCACAGGCAAGCTCGGATCCGCATGGGCCAAACAAGAACAAGGCACACGCACACATATAATGTCAAATTTGGATAGGCCTGCAATCAACTAGAGGAGCCACCCGAACACGAAATAGCCCCTGATTGACAGGGGAACCACCTCTGATGAGTTTTTGTATGGGCTCCCTTAAGCCCGCTGTTTGAAGAGAAAGGGAAACAGGGGTGTCAGGGGCCTAGGCTGGCACTTGTGAACGAGTAGGCCGAGGCCATCGATTTGGTTTGAATCCTATGAACATGGAAAAAAGGGCAACATCTTTGCGGTGGATCTTGAAGAAGGGCTCTTCCAAAAAAGCAAGAAGCAAACACATGCAGAAAGTCTGGCAACTGGGAAGTCCAAGCTCAAGCATCATCTCAAAAGACTGGTGGGAACAAGGCGCCTTCCTGTTTTGTCTGGTCGGTTCCAAAGAAACAGAAGCCGCCCCTCAACAACAGGGGCGCGCCTTTTTTTTGGGGGGGGAGGGCACCCTTCTTGCCATTGGCTTACATCAGAAACCAAAAGGAAATCACCAACCCACTCGCTGCTTTTCCTGGGGCGAATTGGGCGCCGCGGCGAATTTCTTCTCCGGCGACGGCGCCCGGCGAGAACTCGCCTCGGCGTCGGCCAGGGGGATCCGCTGCAAGGAGCTGGGCGCCTGCCAGCTGGCGGCCTCGCGCTGCAGCTGCCGCTCCTCCGGGACGCGATCCGCGATCCGGGAGCGATGGCCGGAGCGAGTTCGGGGGGGAAGAGAGGCTGTCAACATGGGGTCTGTTGGGGGGTCAACGTCAGCTGGTTGGTTCTTTCACTTAGGAAAGAACAACTTGGGTAGACTTGGATGAATCACGAGGCCGGCTGGAGCTTGAAGGCCCCAGATTCAGTGGCAGGGCAAAATGTTACAATCCAAACTGAGCTTCAATTTAGGAGACGCAGTCCCACCAGGTTTTGATTATGACTCCTACATGGGAGCAATCAGTACCAAGCATAATGGTTGATTTACCCAGCAAAGTGCCAAAGGGTGATGGGCAACTTTCAACACCCATTATCGAGCACCCCGGTTGGGTTCTGCCCCTGCCAGCCGCAATACCCAGGCGCTGACCACTTGCGTGACCTTTCAAGCATGAGAGCCTACGTGAGGGGGTTAGCAAAGCAGAGGTAGTCATGACTGTGACCCGCAGGAGTTTTGACCATGACCCGGAAGATATCAACCTGGGGGGCTTTGGGGGTGGGGGGGGGGGGGGTTCTGCCCCGAAAAGTGAATAAAGGATCCCTTCAAAAGGGGGCACCTCAGATGACACCCCCTATTGATCAACCAAGGGTTTATTCCTCCTGGGTTCTCATTCGCCCAGTTTTTAGGCGGCAATACACACAGGAACCGGGTTCACGCTTGGACTACCGGAGGCCCATGGTGAGACGGTGGGAAGGCTGTTGTCTGAATATTTAAGAGAAGGCGCAGCAGGCCGACAAGAATAGTTTCTATTCGCTTTTCCTTTCAACCCAGGGCCCGGAGGGCAGGCCCCGGTTCCCCTGATTTGAGACATGCGCAGTGGATGTTAGAACGCAAGCTTCCGCAGGATGGAGGTCCTTTTACTCTCCCGGAGTTCCAATTTGAGACTTCTAGTGCTTCGAGTAGGTCTGAGATCCATTTACCCAGAAAAAACAGATATGCCCACATGCAAACCCTGTCAAGAACGAGACAAACATAAGTGAGAGTGTGCAGCTTTCTTTGCCCCGACTACACTGGGTTTCACTTTTTGCCTTCATGGCTTTGTCCTTTTCTTCCAATCTCCGTTTCCCTAAAGTACAAACTCCAACAAGAAGACAGACTCAGCTCAAACAAGAACACATTGCTCTTAAACAATACCCGAATTCTCATCCCAATTCTTCCGCCACTTGCGGGCAACAGCTGTGCGATTTCTTATCCACTCCTTCTCCGCCGCGCTCGCCAGGCTTTCCGCGGTTGCTTGCGACCGATTGGCCTACAGGTGTCCCAGGAAGGGACTCGGTTTGTCTTAGGTAGAGACCGGGTGCAGACCCGGTTTGACCAAAGTGGAGCCAGCCTGGCTTCCTGGCCCAAGCGACAAGCCGCCTGGATCGGCCAAAAACCCTAAGCTTGTTGCTTGCCACTAAAGAGCTCCGAGCCCAACAAGTATCAAGCACCAACAGAGTCTGCTTCTTTTTGCTTACCACTGCCAAAACAACAGGTTCCCCCAGTCCCCCACGCAACTAAAATAACAACAAGCCCCCACGCAACCACGCCAAAAACAAGACAAACAAATCCAGGAGCAACTCAAGACGCTTTGAGTCAACCCCTCGGCCTGCGGGCTGCGGCTGCGGCTTTTGGGCCTCACCGCCCGCAAGAGCCGGTCCAGCGCTCCCTCGCCCGCGCTGTGCTCCGAGCGCAGGGACCACTCCTGCCGCGACTTTCGGTGGGAGTTGAAAGGAACACATGCGAAAGGGAGCAACGAATGTGGCGCCCAGGAGAACATGAGAAAGCCTTCCAACACAACCACCCAACTATTTCAGCGACATATCCTTTGGAGAGGTGTTCCAACCTTTCCAACCCCCCAACCCCCCTCCCGCCCCCGAACCCCTTGTCACCCATGCGATTGCGCGCACGGAGCCTCCAGCTGCAGCCGCGCTCTGCGCCGCGCCTCCTCGGCGGAAAGCCGGCCGTGGCGGTGCAGCACCGCCTCGAGGCAGCGGCCCAGCTCCGGGCCGTTGAGCAACCCATCCCCGTCCTTCACGACACGCGACGGACACGCCGCGCGTCGCGTGTGGCGCGCCGCGCGGGTAAAGGGGGGGGGGGGGAGGGGCTAAGGTTGACCCTACATTCAACCTAAAAGCCCCGGTTGATTACTGTAATAAGAAGGGGGGTGTCCCTGGGGAATCATCACGTTTGGATGGGAGCACCCCCAAAGGAATAAACTGGGGTTGATTAATATGAGGTCAACATTAATTATGCTTGATGAGTTGGTTAACGTTTCGCACCGCGAGTCGTGGCGCTGGGACACTGCCTGGAGCTGATAAGAAGGTGATCACCGCTTGGAACCTTGAATGCAATCCCCCCCCCAAAAAAAAAACGCGTCAGGAGGGAATCCCTTCCTGAGCTTCTACCCCCAGGTCGCGCCAGACAGCTGCCTGGCCTGTGTTGCGACACGCGGATCCCCCACGCCACGAGCGCCACGAGAACGCGCCTCGTCGAACTCCTTGAGACACTCCGCCGCCGAAGGCCACATGAGGCGCGGTACCCAGATCGAGGCGACCTCTTTCCACGAAAATTTATCGCCTCACTCAGGGATCCAACTAGGTGTTCAAGCTGGAAACACTAGCTCGCAAATATGAAAGACACTCAAAACCCAAAGGCAATGCTTCCGCCAAACAAAAAGAAGAAAACCATCTAGTTGGATACCTACCGCCCTTGGTGGCGCTACGGGAAGTCATGGACTTGCTCTGTGCTGATCGTTTTGCGATTTGGCGGGGAAGTCCAATACTCGGCGCACTCCGCTGGGAGCGCCAAGTGAAGATTTCGTGCAAATTCGGCGAAAGAGACTTGAAAAGGAGTTCCCAAAAAAGAGATACCTCTTGAATCAGGTGTTTGGTGTGCCACAACAATTTGTTCCAGAGTACCTGGAGCCAACAGGATCCGTAGGACGGGCCAAGGCGCTGACGTCAACCCTATGAAATGCCAAGGTCCATAGTGCCTGGCTCACAATCAGCCGAAATGGGTGTGGCTCGAAACTAAACAGCGGTTGCACAAATCTGAGTCTACTTTCCCATTCACCAGGGTTTCATGTTGAACGGCCAATTCCGAGCTACCAAACAAACAGGAGCCGGCCCAAAACCCGGGTTATTGCTATAATACGGTCCGTTGCAATCACACCTATGAATTATAGAAACAAGCACTGGCCTCAATCACTCAAGCCCACTCTCGGATATACACACATGTGCTGCCTTTGGTGCAAGCGATCGGGTCCCGTTTCTTAGAGCCCGGTCGGTGTCTCTCTCCCCGTCTCTCTGGCGACCTTTCCTCTTCCCCTTGCCGATTGGCAGCATGTGCGTCGTTTGCGCGGCGGCGACCGATATTGACGCGACGCGCCGGAATCCCGAGAAACCGAAGCTAGAAATGGCCGGTGATGAGAATTCAGCCGCTCCGCCCTGTGAAAGTTCCAAAAAACACAACGCGTCCATCATCACATGTGTTTTTCTCATTTGTGAGGGGAACGGCTTGAGCGCACGCGCGGCCCAGGCGAGTACCCAGTCGAGCAGGCAAGAGAAATTGCGTGAAACTGGCTGGTGGGCGTAGCCATCAGAAACTTGTCGGTGCCGACCGTGAAAATCCGTGAGGCACAAGGACTGTTGATCCAGCACCACAAGCCGCGGTCCAACTGCGAAACAGCTTTGAAAGACACCAGCAGGGACGATTATACCGGCCTTTTTCTCCGCCCCGGAGAACATGAAAGCCCCCTGTTTTGGGCCTTCCGAGACGATGGCTTTGCACACTTGGGCCCGTGACGCGCGGCTTGCGCGGGTTTTCAGGAAAGCAACTTGAAGAGCACAAACTGCGCGAGCGGGTTCGACTCTAATGGCAATGGCTCGAAATTGATACGAAGCGCCCATTTTTTGGCTCTTTCACCATAGGTGTCTCTTGAGGGGATCCCACTGGCAAGTGATTAGAACTTCTAGAACTAAACTGGAAAACTGGAATAGCTCTTTAACCAAACTGCAGAGACCTCACCTGACATACCTCAAGGATCTGAAAATCATGGAAAATCAAGGTTCGCCTTTGGAGACCTAGGCCACATGGGACACCCAAAAGCTAGGTTCGATTCGCTTTGGACGTTCTGGAAACCGGAGTTTCAAAAACCAACCGGACAGCACAAGGATTTGGATCCTGTCTGGTCACTGGTTGCTCCAAGCCTAGAGTCAAAGTGAAACCGCCAGGAACTGGACCGCAGGTTTTGGCTCGACCCATGTTTGACCCAGAGATTCCGACATACCTAGCACCTTGCCTAGGAAAATGGAAACGGCCACGGGAAAGGGCCACCTTGGGGTCGCACATGGCCAAAGCCAAATCAAGGAACTTGGCTGTGGGATTTCGAGCCGATTGCCTCAACGCCGACTTGCATTGGCAAGGGCGCACTTGCAACCGATGTGGGGCCCAACGGCCTCCCATGGAAAGGCCTTCGCCGTCCTTCGCTGCTTCACCTCCTCTTTGGATTGGTTTGGGTAAACAACTGGGCGGGGATACCGGCGAAGCTGGATGTGCGAGGATTCCCTGTAAAGGAAGCCGTGTCCAATATGACCCGACAAATATGTCCACATCCTTGCTTCCTCTGTATCCCGCTGCTTTGCTTGTCTGATTGGTGGAGCTTCGGGGTTTTCCACTTCCCTCTTCACAAAGAGAGCCCTCCCCAAAACGCAAATGTCCAAAACCAGAGACACGCCCATCCCTTGGTAGCCAGCCAGCCTCTGAAAGAACGCCCCAAGTAGTCTGCCTCGAGGAATTCGGTTTTTCCAAAGACCAAAATGGCCTTTGCCCTAAGGCTTTAGACATGTTCAGGAAAAGGCTCTACGGGCATGGAGATTGCATATCACTGACCACTTGTTATCTGCAAGGGTAGACACTGCCTTAGAAGCTGTCACATGGACATCCGCACCTCTGATACCCATGCCCGAGAATGCCTCCTTCCGCTGGATGTAGACAAAACCCATACAAAAGCGGGAAAGCAGCACTGGCAACACGTACGTATGCCAGCTTTGCACGAATCAAAAGGACCATACCAAACCGACCCTATGACCACTCAGTAGTCCCCCGTAAAAACTGGAGTGTCCCACCTTTTTCCTGGGATGTCTGAAGATCTGGCCAGACTGATCCGGCCAACCAGTTACTGTATTACTTTTCGCCACACTCAGGAAAAACAAATCGGATATAAAGAGCCAAAAGGTGCTGCTCTCCCTGGATTACCCTCCCATTGGTGACCGACAAGGGGTGCCTTTTCAGAAGCTGAAGATTGGTCTGGCAATGGCTCTCAAAGAAAACCTGGGGAAGATCCAAGAACATCCAACTCCATTCAATGTCCCGAATTCGATTCAATGCTCAATACAGATCATACAGATCTACACCTCAAAATCCTTGCGCTCCATCTCACAGAAATCCGCTGGACCCGTGTTGTTGAAAAAAATAAACTCACCGTAGGCTTCTCCCGAGGCCCTGGTGTACACACCGTCGGCCCGCCAGCGACACAAGGAGAATTGGGGGTGCATTTCCCGGTTGATCCCTTGTTTAGCTCAGCTGTCCTAGTTCGGACCCAGAAATAAAACCGGACGTCCTCAAATCCCCTGCTAAAAGTTTTGCACGTTTAGTGGGTTAAATGGCAACCCTGGATAAAACCCAAAAAATCAAACACCTAAGGGGACGGCTGGGAGCCACCAAGAAAAGAATAGCCTTTTGGCGTCATGACTTAGAGTGGGAAACCAACAGGTCAAAAGGCCGATTCGCTTTGGGCAAGTGAGTTAGTGGTGAGAACCTTCTGTTTGGGGGGGCGGGGATCTCACCTCTTCTCAAGTCAAAGCTTTTCCCGGAACCCAACAATGAAAAATCGGGCTTCGCTCTCATGGCTGGTTTGGGGCCCGGTGGTTTTGAGCTTCCCATCCCACTTCCAAACAAAAAGGTTCAACCCCCCCCTCCCCCGCTGCCCAGTTCCCATCAAGCCAAGCTACCAACTGAGGGTTACCTGAAAAAGCGGGTAGCGCCTCTGCAACTCCAACTCGCCGGGAATTGCCGGGGGCGACTTCGCAAAAAGAAGCCTGGCCCTTCTGAACCGCGCATCGGATCGATGGGGTCCGGGGGCAGGTGTCGCGGGTGTCCACGTCATTGGGTGGAACAAAAGTCGGCGCAGCAGACGTTGGGCACGGGGCTGTCCTCAGCTTCCTCCTGGGGCAAGAGGACAATGTGTTCACATAGGCGTCCTTTTTTCGTCAATAGATGGCCCTGGTAGCAAAAGGGAACCACTGGGTAAACCAGGAATCGCCCTCTATTTTTCAGAAAAGTTTCCCAACACAACACCCTCAGAAGAAAGACACACCATGTTCCAAGACGCGATAATAAATCCGGCCAGGCATTTTTGAGGTGAGCCACTGCTAGACCAAATCATGCACTGATTCAGAGACATAGCAAGGGGAGCCAATGGGGAGCCTGTGCAACTTAAGAGCAACTTGTGAGTGAGAAAGAACCACTCAGGGCCATATCCCTGTTTTGGCTCCCCTTGCTATGGCTCTGACAGCATTATTGGATTCTTATCGTATGCCTCCCTTGAATTTGCAGGCCTGCTGCAAGGGGAAAATAGTCTTTTCACTTGGTCCGATGCGTGAAAAGAGCTCAAGCAGCAACTTCCAAGGGTCACCAGCAATTGGCGGGTTTCATTGAACATGCCATGTGTTGGATGTCTGGAGATGCTCCTGACGGGGAGGCCTTTAAGGGAAGGGTAGTTATTTGAGTCTGGCATGTGGATCTAACCCGGCCTGACATGGCAGCTGACTAGTCCCCGAAAGGAAAAGCAGCCTGTCTTCGTGGTTTCTTGGCGCTGGATGAAATTTGCAGCCCGCCTCCATGGAACCAAACGTGCGCAGAACAAAGCAAAACACAACAACCCCGAAACCAGCATGCTTTTTTGGGGGGACATTCCTGTTGGGCCTCCCTGTTTGCTATACTTGCAGCCGGCTTTATGGCATTGGCTGACGGGGTGTGCCTCCCAATGGGAAAAACACCAGTTGCAACCGAGAAGTGACCCTGCGTGGAAGTTAACATCCTTGCGACACTTGGATGTCCAACCTTCTTCGTCAGTAGGTGATAGGCACGGTGGCCCGTTGAAAAAGAACGGTGAGTTTCAAGGATTCAACCCAAAGTGCCTTCAACACGCAAGGAGATGCACCTTCAATTGTCTCAAACCACATGGGTGTGGTGTGTGCGCATTTTGTCCACCAAGTGGTACCCTTTTCGACTTGGTTTCAACAAAAAGCCGCAATCCCACCTTCGCCCTGGCACAAGACGGTGCCCTGCAAATCGGCCTGGTCCGGCCGTCTTGCGGCATCCTCCACCGTGACGGCGGGCCTGGCGGGAAAGAATCAGAGACAGCTCCGGCACCTCGCCTCAAGCGCTATGTGCGAACTAGTTGCAGGTAAAACCGAGTGGCAACCTAATGCTCAGCCAAGAAACGGCAAATTTCAACAAATATACGGAACCCAGGAGGCCCGTTGAAGAGGATGCATGTGTTTCACATTTCCAAAAACATAAAGGATCCATTTCCAGCCAGCATGGGACCTTCATGGACCTTCATGCTGGAGCCCGCGCAACACGCCCAATCCTGGCCATCTCTATCTACTTCGCTCTTCCGCATTCAAACGGGATCCGAGGCAAACGTACACGGTCCACGCCACCACGGCCAACAAAAAGCCGCCTGGAGCCAGGCCGAAGGATCCAACGCGGCTTTGGATGGACACTGGCTGCCAGGTTAAGATGCCACCTGGTCAAATGGACGTGCTCATCCCTGCCACGGCCAGAAAAGCATGCCCTGGAATGCTGGACCGCCGCAACGCGCGCGGTTGCCCAACTGAATGGTCTCAACTTGCGAGGAAAACCTTCAAAATGCCGGAGAAAGCGTCGAATCGGGATTTGAAATGAAACACCCTGCAATTGATGCAAACACCTTGTTAGGAAACATGTGAGACAGTTTTTCACATGGTCCTGCAGCAAATGGCAAAAGCGATGTTGGAGATGACCCCTGCAGCCATTTGGGGCCCAGGCTCATTGCGGTTGGGGAGGAAATGGTCACTTCTTCCTCCAAAATCTATGCTTCCCACACCCTTTTAACCTACCACATCATCCCTAAAGCTGTTCTGGGCTGTTTGGACTGTTGGACATATGAGCAATGAGTGGGTCTGGTTGTTGTGGAAAACCTGGTTTGCCCCGGGCACCCCAAACCTGCATGTAAGTAAGCGGGCTGACAACTCACCCCATCTCACCCTGGTGTACCTAGTAGGTGACCAGGGATGTAGCTTGTACTTCGTATATTGTGGCTCCCTTACCTACTTTTACCATGGCGGCAAGAACCACTTTCCGTGATACCGACATTTAGTCATTCCCATGACTAATATGGATGTGGCTCAAACGTAAACTGGGGTCACGCAGGACTGCAACCTCTTGCTTCCATATAAATGTTCATGCCAAAGTGCCATTGGGGATTCCATTTGTGAGCCACAGCCATATGGCTGTGGGTCAAAAACCATGTACCCCTGGTGAACATCAAAATAGGTGGAAAGTGGATGTTCATCCACCCCAAAATGGGATCGCCGTAGCTTATGCCCCATGGCCATATCAAATTCGACCAAAAGCATCGTTCGCAACTCTCTCGGCCTCTGAGCGACGCCCAGGTTCTTGGCTGAGATGGCTCCTCGGGACACAGGGTCCCTTCCATGAGCCACGGTCAGTCAACATGCGGTTACCCCAACCAGCGCCCGAGTCCCAACCACTGCTTTTTGGACAGCCATTGGGATTTTGGACAAGGAAAAAGCAGTTGTTGGGGGGGTGCTAGAAAGGACATGAGCAAATTGGTGAGTCGGTTCCAGAATGTGAACCAGGAGTTATCAACCAAAGTCGGACGCCGAACCCAACGCTTCCTGTCGCCATTCACAAACAAGGGAATACCGCTGGTTACCGACCAATGTTGACCCCGGATTAATCAACCTGGCGGATTCATAAGGGGTGTTGCCCGAAAGTGAGTGTGGGATTCCCTCACACAACACACACACACACACCTATACTCATCGAATAGGGGGGCTACTAATCCTGGGTTCACATTGCGGGCTGGAAGCCAACAACTCAGTCGATTCGCGTTCAAACAAATCAAGGCAGGCATGCAAGCTAACGTTCTTTGCCCCTAGGATCAAACAACTTAAGCCGCCGAACCTCTAAGTAAGGCCGGCTTCAACCACATGGATGTCCCTGATTTTGAGATTCAAGGTAGAAGGGCTACATAAATGCAGTATTGCCTTGTGATCGTGGCTTGTTTTTGTTTCAGAGCACCCCGCAACCTCATCTTAATTATCTGGCACTCATTGTACTTAGTTTGTTGACACCCAAGGCTCCAAATCAGTTTCAAGACCCATTTCTTTGACCCTCACAGGTTTATAACATACAAAGGGCTCAACAAACTCTGATCGCCTCAATTTCGGGTAACGACCCAGTCCTAGGCATTTGGCTTACCCAGCCCCACAAATCCGGGGGCCAGACCCCTTGCCTCGCCCAGGGTACATAGCTTCCGTTTTATATCGCGCCAACCCTCCAAAAAAGAGAAGAAGCAAAACTCGCGGAACAACAGGATGAAGAGAGATTTTGTCCTAACCCAAGTGGACCTCCGCTCGCCCCACGGCGTCTTGATCTCTGGGAATCCGGGCTGACCCCCTTGCTGGGGGGTCTATGCCCCGCCAACTCCTAACGAACCCCGGAGAGGAGGTGCGACATGGGTGCTTGTCTTCTTCTTCTTCTTCTTTTTTTCCGGGAAGCCTAAAAGTGATATCAGGGGTGGGCGTTGGCACCATCCCCTTGTGGCTTTCCATTGGTGGAATTGGGTGGTTCGAGGTTGGGGGTGGTTTCTCCTCTCGCTGAATCATAGTTGTGGAAAGTCGCCTGTTCGAGTCTCTATCTGTGATGCCAAAGTGGCATTAACATGCCCATGACAAGTCTATCACTTCAAGGGCACCCAGGATTCCCACCAGTGACCTGAACACTCGAAAAAAGGGGCTAGTTGTTTCTTATCGACGAGAAGGTGGGGCTGGCTTTCCTGCTTTTGGGCTGGGGTTTGGAATTGGTCAAGCAGTTGGTGCGCAAAGATGGCTTCGGGCCCAAGGAAACTCCATGTTCAAGATGGCCAGGCATCCTTGAAGCAACGGTTTTTTGGGGCTGGGTTTAAGTGTAGGGATTGGTGCAAAGATGGCAAAAACGCTTTGTGCTTGCCTTGGCAACCAGGCGCAATTATTTCCCCTGGCTGAAGGTTTGAAGGATTTTCAGCTTCTAGATGAACAATTCGCATCGGGGCGTCCCATTTGAATTCGGAGATCCAGATCTGATCCGAATTGAACATCCCAAGCCTGAGCGCACCCTTTTTTAGGTGAACTAAAATAATTTCACCAGCCTGAAATAAGGTGGTTGGGGGGCTATTCCCCACATAAACCACCATTTGGGGTGAGGACATGTGAGGTCGTTATAATTCACCCAGACTTGATGTGAAAGGGAACCTCAAACCGGTTGCTTCTTCGTTGAGCCCTCGCTAAAAGCACGCGTTGGACTGTCCGCGAAGAGTCAAGCTGGGTCTTGAGGGTGGAACCGCCCAACAGGAAACAGGCACCGGGCAGTGACACCTGGACCACCGAAAATGTGTCAAAACCGGGATTCGACCCTCTCCCCGCCGCCTTGATATACTAGGTCCTCCAGTAGAGAGGTTAGAATATGGGTACCCTTTATTCTGTAGTCTAATTTAGTAGCCTCCCCGAAAAAAGTGTAAAAGGGCACTACTGGGGGACCTTGTTTCCAATAAGGGGTACACTGCTCATGCCTCGGCTTCGGGAGCGACGGACGGACGGCCCACACCTGCTGGTGCATGGTGGCATCAATGACCCGTGCCTGGGCGCAGCTGATTCTTGTTCCGAGTCCAGACAAGGGAGCCATGGAATGACCCCCTTCCAGCCCAAGCGATATGGTCGCTTGGGAAAGAAGTGACTGTATAATATGTTCGCAGCCCTACCAGAAATGAGAACCAACTAAACAAAACAAAACAAAAGAAATGTGACAACAGCGAAGGAAAGACCTGGTTGATTAATAGGGGAGGTTGAGGGTCCGAGAAGTTCAGGGTCCGAAGAGTCCCCTTTTTTGTGGGGATTCCTCACTCTTGTCGGTGAACCCCCATCGTAGGGTGATGTATTTATTAATCTGGGTTCCTGTTAAGCTGAGCTCGAACGTTTCGGAAGGGACCCAAAATCAAAGGAACCAACCAAATTGAGTTCCCTTCCGCGATTTCCGGTGAAACCCACCAAGATTAAAATGTCTTTCTCTTTTTCTTCCGAGTACCATGGCTACCCCTTTCCAGGTGGGCTTTTCCAGGTTCCAGAACCAGAGGAGCCCCAGCGTTTGCGTTCCAAATTTCCCCCCCCCCCCCCGACGACCGACGCGGACCCAAAGCTCCGAGCTGCCGCAGCGTCCGCATGGCGGGGCTCCACAGTGCCGTGGGCGCCCTTGAGGTATTGGATCCACTCCTCACCCCAGACCCTTGGAACCCAACCCACGGGTCCAGCAAGGGGTTTTGGAGACGAAAGAGGCTGGAGACTGGAAGGTTTGGGAGAGAAGGGGAGAAGCAGCTGATGGACAGAACTTGTCGAAGCTTGAGAATATCCAAGGATGGAAGTGGAAGAGAACAGCACCTGACCATCTGGCGGAAGGAAGGATTCATTTCTCACTTCAGTGGATTGGCGCGAAAAAGCTGCCGCACTTGTCCCACTCAATCTAAACACCAAAAAGCGACCAAAAAGTCCGAAACGGAACTCAGAGAGTGAGCCGAAGGAAAACCCGAACAGCCTTGGATGACCCTAAGGCCCCAAGGTTCCACTCGGGGTCCGTTCGCATGATGATCCTAAGCTGAAAAACATTTACTAGAACCTCTGCCCTAGGTGTTCTTGGGCAAGCTGCGAGATAACTCCCGGACTGGAAATCAGGGAGCTTATAGAACAACCAACACACACACACACACTTAAACTCCAGATGGAGGGTGCTAATCTTTCGAGTACAACTGATGAGTCTCGAGTACAACTAGTGAGTCTCGAGTATGATGAGTTTCGGCTCGCAAGACGCTTGGTTTCCGCGGGCAAAGAGGGGACCTTGTTGGGGGAGTCCTCTGGCTGCCCACGACGGGCCCAAAGAGCGACTCGATGCAGGTACATAGCTGAGCGTCTCCAGCCACCTCCCTTCCAGTGACCTAGCTTCGTTGGATCAGGTCAGTCACTGGAAGCCTGATCCCCCTGCTACTAATTGTGGTGACAGGGTATTCTGCCACTCCGCACACACACGCCCCTCAGTGAGGGGCGAGAAGCCTCTTTTTCAGCAGAAAGATCACATCCTCAACTTCGTATCTCTATCGTTTACCAAAATATCCACAGCGGCGAGGAGAACGCGAAACTGCCCGAAGCCGCTCAGAAGACGGGAGCGAAAGATCACCACGATGAGCGTGACGGGTGTCGCCATAGAAGACCGGAGGAAGTTGCAAAGCAGTCGAGCGATCACCGTCAGAAATTTCTGCACGTCAACAAGTGATTGATCCTGGGCTTGATGAGTGGAGAAGGACTCAAAGCGAGAAAGAATGCGTTGGTAACCTCGATGTTGCCAGTCGCGAATTGTCCACGCCTGACTGTGCCAATGGGATCAGTTACCCGCTTCCACTCCCGAAACGAGTTGTCTGGTAGGTCAGGTACGGCTTCTTCTGGTTGCCGCAGCTGAGGTTGTCCTGGAGTATAGATCCGCACCCACTCCTGATCCTGCCAGACTGAATATTCGAGCCATGGGTGCTGCTCAGCGGTTCGGCCCGACGTCTGAGTTGCATCCTCGATGTCCATGCCGAAGTGAAAGACAGGGCGTACCGCGGGTTCCGATCCAGCTAGCAAAGAAACAGTCACCATGCACAACCGTGCACAACCAGCAACTACACAAGCAAGCACGAGCATGAGAAAGTACCCTTTTGTGCCATGATCAACACGCATCAGTCTATTCATCATTTAGCTCGAAGATAGGCTTCTCCTTGTTGGTGGAGCTGCATGGTTGGGTCGTAGGTAGATATGGATCAGAGACCCCAATAGACTCAGGTGGTTCAACTCCACGAGATGCACGTACTGGTTGGTGCTGATGGGACGCTTGACGCGCGCGATCCGACAGTTGCTGAGAGATCCCATGTTGAAGACGAGTGAGATCCTCAGTGGAGAAAGCTGCAGCATCCGATGATCTGAGAATCGCATTCAACATTTGCGGTGACATACACAAAGCCGATGATTGCGTGGCCACGCTATGTTGATCAGGAAAAGACATCGAATTGAAGCCGTGATCAGCTTGAGGGGCAGCAACTCGCCGGTAGCCCTCTGTGGCCCAGTCCCTTTTGTACCAAATGCTGTTGGTGGACTGCCCGCCTTCTTGATCAAGATTTGGGACATAGAACTCCTTCCACTCTCTGTATGTATGGGGCGGAGGCGGATCATCACGTTCGTCCTGTGGAGTCCATGATCCCGGATGAAAAAATCTTGACCCATTGAGCATCTGGTTGTTGAGGATCCGGACACCACTCCAGCCACGGCATGACAACTCAAACCCTGGATGCAAAATCGAGAGGTGCACGGCTGCAGACTACACATGCAAGCAAACACTTTTGTAGCAAGGCGCGGCTCAGGTGTCGAAGTCCCTCGCCCCAATCAAATTGAATATCATGGAAAGACGAGGACGAACATCAGCCACCATCCGCGAGGATGCCGACGAAGAGGACAGCCCAGCGTACATGAGGTCTGCTGGACGTGCAATGTTGGGGCGCGGATGGCCGAGCCGTTGATATCCTCTGGTGACCCAGTCACGATACTGCCATGTGTAAAAGGATGCATATGAGACCGGCTGGGAAACAGAGCTCATAGTGGTGCCTCCCGTGCTGTCACTAGGCCAACACACGTCAAAGTGGTCGAACCTGCGCCATTCCCGATAGGTTGTTGTGTCATCCGGAGCCGGTCCCAAGGTGGATTCGGCGACTGGTTGCCACGGACCGGGTACATAGACTCGAATCCATTCAACGCTTGTGCTCGCAGGGCCATTGACGATGTCGTACTCAAAATAGCGTGGTAGGGACCATCTTGCAGTGCCACATATTGTGGAATTGAACATACCAAACCAGATAAGCCGCTTTGAGGCAAAAGGGAGCGGCGAAAACATAGAGAAGGAAAGCACAACACAAGCCAAGACAACCCAAGTTGAAGCAGCAATCAAATCAGGCACAATCGCATCGTTTTAACCGACATGTTGCTCAAGCATCAATCCGATTCGTTCCAATCAAAATTAGGATCATAGCTCGGTGGGGGAGAAGGTTCCCGCCACGCCCGATTCCGGAACTGAAGACTCCGACGAGGAAGTAATTTCTTCATTCACGAGCTCCGTCGATCCAATGGTTGGTCGTGGATTGCCAAGGCGTTGATAACCTCGCGTGTTCCAGTCTCGGAATTCCCACACGTGATATGACACGTATGACATGGGCATGACATTGGGGTCCGCAGCTGTCCCCCGGCGCTGTCTGCGGGCAAGTACACGTCAAAGTGATATGACTTGCGCCACTCCCGATACGTGGAAGCGTAGTCCGGGGCACGTCCCAGGGTAGCTGTGGCCACAGGTTGCCACGGGCCCGGTGTGTATATTCGAATCCACTCCACGCCTCTCTCGATGTGGTACTCAAAATAGTGCGGGTACATGATAGCCAAATGTGTCGTCACAGTGCTGTTGAAAGAAAGCGCAAAGCCAAGGGATCTGCGGCGAAACACTCATGCCATGACAACCCTGACTGCAATGTGAATGTGTTGAGCAACGCAATGCAAGGCAACTTTTCAAACTGAAGGCGGGACGAATCAACAGAGTCTGCAGTATACAACAACTATGATTCACCGCCGCTGATGCCGCACACACCTGCAATGGTATAATGTCCTGGTCGGCGACGAGCACAGGGAGAAAGACACTTCCGTCCATGATGTAGAAAGCATGACAGTAATGCTTGCAACTTGTTGATGCAGACCGTGATGGACGAGTAGCCCGTTGTGAGGGGAACACAGTGAAGGGTCGCCGAGATCTCCGCATGACAGTAGCGGATGTTGTTCGAGAGCGTTTTGGAGAACGCGTGAGACTGCGTAGATCATCATCACGGAACTGGTCAGCGCTGCGAACAGAGCGGCGTGTGCGCTGAGATTTCATGGTGGCCGGGCATGACTGTCCTCGAGGAGAGGGGCTCGAGGAGGCTCGCAATGTGGGCATAAACTGTGGGTGAAGAATCACCGGTGGTGGTGGTGGTGGAGGAGGTGGAGGTGGAAGAAGTAATGGAAACCGTGGCGGGGCTGGAGGTGAAGCAGTCAATCGAACTGGTCTGTCAAGCAATGTACCAGGCCCGTGAAACTGTAACCACGTCGGCTGCGCTCCATGGGTCCAAGTTATGAATGTCTGCACATCTTGCTCCAACATGATTTGAACACTCAAACCCGCAAGTCGAAGAGATAAACGCGGTAGCAGCTCGCCATGCATGATATCCAAGTCATCAGCAACTTCCATGACAACCAACAATGCCCTCAATGTCAGAAATGTCATGAATGTCTTTCAAGTCCGCACTGCAAAGTACGCCAGCCATGTCATGCAAGCAAGTGAGAAAGAATCATGCGATCTACCATGGCTGCAATTCAAACCATCTCGTCAACATGCAACGCTCACGGAATGCACTGCCACCTTCCGGGAGTCTTTCGTTCTCTTGATGCAAAGTGCCCTAAGCGCGAGCCTCAAGCTGCTGGTAGACCTTCCAGGCTTGCTTGACTTCCTCTGTGGGCTTCTGAAGGAAACGGGCAATGGTTTTGTAGGTGGGCCTGGAATCCTTGTCCTTTTTCCGTCTGACCATCTCATCTAGTTCACCCTGTGTCCATGCCGTGAACGGTTCAAGATGTGCATTGCGAAGGGCAATAGTGAATTCTTGTAGAAGTTCACGAGGTCCATGAACCACCGTGGGAGAACGATGAGGCACCTGGATGTGGACGAACTGAACCATCCGATTCCGAATCAGGTGTGGTAGGCGATGCCTGTCCTGGTTCACGACCGTTGCGAGGGGGAAGGGGAGCAAGAGGTCTTGGCGGTGGTAACCGATCCAACATTGTCTCCGGACGGCGACCAGAAGTACTGTCAGTGGCATCCCGATGTGCCTCACGAGGTGGGGATAGTGCAGGTATATGCCAGGAGTATCCATAGGCCGGGCTCGGATAGTGGGAGTGCGAGACCGATCGGACGAGATGCGCTCCGTGATGATGCGAGGGCGCAGTCCATGCCTGGAATTCCGTGGAGCCCTGGGAGACACTCGGGTGTCGGAATGCTGGTTTCGCTCTGTCGCCAGGGCAAAGTTCAAGGTGTCCAGGGCAGTCGCCACTTGGGATGCGAGGACATTGAGTACCGCCACCAGGTTGTTCACGAACTCCACTGACAACTGCATGGTAAATGAAATCACTGCAAGGCCAACCCAAGCAAGAAAGGCTGCGGAACAGCATAAACAACTCATGTTAGCAAGACTGGTGTACATCGGTGCGCTGAGGACCTTTTGCCGCTGGTTGTCCATCAACGGTCATATGAGAGACCACATGTCTGAGGTGGCCACAAGCGTGATGGGCACCGTTGGGTAAGTTGGTCGGACTGATGTGGCCGGCACGGACGGCGGTGCCGATGTTGGTGGGGGTGGCAGTGGTGATTGCCCGTCAGGTGCTGGTGGCGGAGGAGGCGGCTGTGGATGCTGTTGCTGACCTTCGAGACGTTGGAGTCCAGCCACAAGAATACTGATCTGCGACAAGATGGCGTGCAGCATAAGCCGGCATTCTCGTAAAAGGTCACCATGATCCATTCCAGTGTAGAATATGGCTGGAAAGGAAGGGTGCTTCAATCAGTGGGCAACTCAAACTGCGGAAGCAGCAAGCAATGCAACAAACATGCAACAAGCATCGCCAATACACAATCATGCAACAACACCACACGCTTTTTTCGGAAGAGGGGCGTCATGATGGATACCATGAAAACCTGGACACAAACCACGGAGGGCCAGTGCAAAAGGAGGTGCCGGACTGCATTGCCAAAGTCATTCACCAGAACATTCCCACGTAGCTGGGAACCGCAATCGATGAGCGGAGTTTCCACCTGCCATCTTTGGCATGAATGCAATCATAGTAGTGGGAAGCAGCAATGTCGGCGTACGTGCCGCCTCGATATAGTGCAATGAGGTTGGCGGAGTCTTGCAGATCCACCTATGCATATGGGGCGGTCACTGTGCACTCCAGTGCTGCCTTGACCGCCGCGTCATGAGACTGAAGGCTGCCTCTGCAGTAGAAGCCCATCGGAGGCAACCACACTTCGTTCCAGTTCGTGTAGTCGCGATTGGGAAGAGGCTGCAGCTGCCATTTCGAAGGTCTGACAAGCTCCTCATCTCGCAGAATGTTGATGGCAGCATGCATATTGGTATTATGGGCCCAGAAAAACGGCGAGTTCGACTGTGTGCGATGCTTATCAGGTAGCAATCGACGTGGCTCGAACGAGAAGAGGATCCCGAAGAGGTTCTTCCAGGGGCCTGGGTTGCCATGGGGCAATGGAGAAAATGGTAGTTCCGAGACGGACTTCACCCGCTGCGCATCCTCGATGATATTGTGGCGATGCGGCATGAGGCTCCTGTAGACCGTCTCCCAAGATTTCTTCCACTTGTCAGGCTCAGGAAACACTAAGGTGGCAATGCAGGGCAACGTGTAGTAAAGAACATCATCAATCAGGATGGCAATTTCCTCAATCCGACAGCCAGTGCGGAGCGTGAAACGATGGCTGCCCAAGGCAGGTGCTTGTTGGCGAACAGGGAGATGAAGCAACTCAATCTGGTTCACGGGTAACCTAAGGTGAGCAGGCGGCAGTGATGGCGATCGAGGTCTCCTCTGATCATCATGAGCGCGACGACCATCGCCTTTCCATTCTCCCCAGTCCTCTTCATCCTCAGACATCCCTTGTGGTCCCGGTGTGAGCTTGACCCGGGAGCGACGGGATACAGGAGAGCGGGAACGCCTCCCGATTGCATGATTGCGCGCCGCTCTGACGTTGGTCGATGAGCTAAGTGCTTGAACATCACGTGAAGAGCTGTGCGCCTGCACATTGTGCTGATGTACATGGCCGTGTGTCTGGACAAAGAGCTGCATCTCATTGCCATTGATGAAGTTTGGAAGGTGATCCAGCGTCACTTGGCTCGTGGTTTGGACCGTGCCGTCTGGGCGTAGTAGGCTGCTAACAACATACTCAGCCATGTTCAGGTAAGGGGCGCCGCCATGCAAGGGGCCAACACATCCGAGCCGACTGCATGCAGATACATGAATGACACAACAAAACGCCCCGACAAGCAATCGCAAGTGAACACCACAAGCAACACAGCAACAAGGCAGCATGCATATTTTGTCACGAGTCGTCGCCGAACATCACGAAGGAGATGCGGATCGAAACCTTTGGCTTCATAAAGGCGTTTGAGAGCGTCAAGTCCAAGTTGTTGCTGAACCGCAGGTTGAGCACCACGTATAATGAGCCACGAGCGGGAAGACCACGAAGAGTAAGTAAACATCTGATCATTGGCACTCCGGATCCCTTTGATTTGAGAGGGATGATCAGGTAGTTGTGGTGTAATAGTCCTGGACGATGAATCACATAGGTAGCCCAGCACTTTGTCATCATTTTGAAACTCAAGCATTACAGGTGGTCGATAAAATTCCAGGGAAAGAAAATTCCTGAGCACCGGTGATTGCGGGGCAGAATCACGTAGCAGGATCAAGCGATTGTCGACATAACGCTCGTGCCAGATCACCCCGACATCGGGCATGCGAAAACGTAGAGAGCACATTGTTTGGTGCCAGAAGAAGTCCTCCACCGTGGCAACCAGATTGCAGAGAGGGGGTGCTGCAGGTGATCCCATAGCGACTCCACGTTCTTGCCGGAACAAATAGCCATTGATCTCGAAGTGACTGTTATCAATGACAAAGTCAAGGAGGCATCGAAGATCTGGTTCACGAAAGGTTCGAGGAACCTTTTGTTTGACGGCGCCATTTTCCTTTGAACATACGGCGTCGATGATCCGACTTCAATTCGTACACCGACCATTGTGAGGATCGGCGGAGGCCAACTACTTGATCATAACGATGAAGAAGCACCTGTAGTGCCTGATGGAAACGCTCCGTGGGAATGGATGTGAAGAAACCTGAAAGGTCCTGAGACACCAGCTGGATGTATTCGGCGGGATCTGTCTTTGACAGCGCGTCCCAAAGCTGTTGGACAAGCTCCTGAACCGAAAGCTGACCTGGTATGTCTGGAAAGGTGACTTTGGTAAGTTCAAAAATGAGGGCGCCGAAGACCGTGAGGAAGGGTGCTGCCCACGTGCGAAAGAAAGAAATGATCGGTCTTGCTTTCTGCCAGTCCTTGGTCGGTTTGGGAAGGATGCGGGCTGTAGGCAACGGTGCTTGGAGTCGAAGTCCCCACGCGTAACGCTGATGTAGGAGAGAAGGTATCGTAGTGACCACTTCTGAGCAAAAAGATGTTGCAGATTCACGACACAGCGAAAAGACTTCTCCCGAGCAAAAGGTCTTGTGCATCAGTATGGCAAACAACGAAGGACAAATCACATGTGCACGAGAGGGAAAATGATCCGCTGGAATTACAACCCACGAGGACAGAGAAACCACGGTGCGCTGTAGTGATTCGGATGTCCAGTGAGCACGATCATGAAGGTTGGAGCGATGGGCATCAATCAACTGAGTCATAACAGGCCGTAGATCAGTAAGGAGACTGGATCCATGTACATGCCACCGACGAGCTAGTTTGCGAAGCTGTGTGGTAAAACGCTGATGCAGCATGTCAACATCGCCAAAATATTGATCCTTCATGGACGCGGTCATGATGTCAATGTCGATGTCTGCATTGATGCGTGAGAACTCATCTACCATTACTACATGTTCATGTGCACGATGTAGGAGGTGGTCATCAATGTCTGAACAGCGACACGGAAAAGATATGTCAGGAGTCCACCTGCGTTGCCATGTGCGGTAGTTGTAGATCCTGTCCCCCAAGGTAGCACTGCGAGTTTCCACCACCCGGATCTTTGGAAGAAATAGGGAGGGAAACAAGTCACGATGCGAAGCAACCCAACGTTGTAACCATGTGCCAAGCTGAGCTTTCCAATTCCGTACATGTAGAGGTGGGAGAAGTAGTTGTGTCAAAGTGCTTGGTGATTGAAGTTGTCGTTTGTGCATTACCTGGGTGAGGAGCTTCTGTGCCTTAGAACGAAAAGGCTCGTTGACGAAGACGGAGAGTCGTAGGAAGTAGTAGAGCTGAGTAGGTGGAAAAGCCGCCGACAGTAAGTCTCGCATAGCCTGGAACGACGCACCTGTGTTGGATCCCAGCTGATAAAGAGTGGAGTAATGCGCTTGAATGTCATCCAACATTTCAGGTCGTAATTGCCGTTGAAGATCCGGATGTAGTCGTCGTCGAAAACGTTTGTGTAGCCCGAGTGAGGTGGGAGATGACAACGAATGACGCCGAAAGTCAACCAGATGCTCACGGAAGCCAATTTTTCGAAGAAGTCTATGTACCCAGGGAGCATTCAAATGCGGACGTAGCAAGTATTGCCACTTGCTTTCCTGGACCCAAACCGAGGAAATGGGGAGTTTAATCTCAACCGGAATGGCACAGAAAAGCCAGTAAGTGTTGGATCGCTTCCAGTAGTGAAGTGCAGGTTCGAAGAAGGCATGGCGTCCCCGAAGTAGTTGTAGAAATTTGCCACTGCGTGAGTGTTCTCGTCGAAGAACATCCTGATCAGTTGCTCCAACGTAGTATGGACTGTGCCATGGAGAAAGTCTGATGTAGACGCATGGTTGCTGATGGTGACCTGGATCTTGAATGAAGTCATAAAGGTCCGGGAAACGTGTCCGTAGTGAGCGAAGGTGTCTTGTATCCGCAAAAGTGGAATGCATGATTTCACACAACAGAGACGTCTTGTAGAAGTGAAGAACCTCGAAAAACGGCGGGACATACCCATAATCTTGAGAAATGAGACGCTGCAAGAAACTGATCAATAAATAAACAGTGCACCGGCACCTGTGAAGTTCATACCTGTTGGCCACAGTGTGATAAGACTGCGACATGGAGTGAATCGGGATCTGAAGTGCGATCCGAACCACAACTAGTACTTCCAGAATAAGGCCCAGCCAAGGTAGCCGCTCAACTGACTCATATTCATCCATTGGTATCGATGGTGGTGGGAGTCCAGGAAAGCAGTATTGCCAGCACGTAGAGAACATTGTCAACGAGTGTAGAAAGGTATCTAAGGAATGCCATTGTGCAACATCATCATAGATTCCACAGCGGCGAAGCTCAGCCAACATGGTGAACATGCAACCAATGAAATCTACAATGTGGCGGCGACAGGAATGCAAGCGGCAATTTACACCAAGCAATTCACAACGCAAGCAAAGACAAGCACATCATCAAACAAGTGCAGAGCAAGAAGAGGTCGGACAAGTTTTGAACCATTCATCAATCATGACACAGCTGCCACTCCGGGCTCATAAGTGAACGAAGGTAACTGCTCACCCTGTGAGTAAGCGGGCAGTCACGATGAGGTGACACAACGCCTTCTCAGTGAGCTTGGTGAGGTAGCCAGGCTCCAGTCCCCACAGAGCCGCCATCGCCCCAAACGTAGGCGCGTCTCCTTTTAGGATGCGTTGACGCGCCTGAAAGAGCTGGGTCGACATGGATTCCAAGGACTTGTTGCCGTTGAGACGGGATGGGTGATTGGCCCACTTGATCAATGACGCCAAAGTAGTGGTAGTGGGCGATTGCTTGAGATACAAGCGTGGTTGATCACTAGCATGTGTAGTACTTGATGACGTCTTCAGGCGTGCTGTGCATGGTGAGCAATTGTGACGCCGCCGGCTTGGAAGGCGGTGAAGAAAGTCCGTGCAGAGACTGGATGATTCGGGGTTGCACTGCGCCATCAAATGACTTGCCATCAAGGGCTGCTGCACTGACCGTAGGTAGGGAGCTGGTCGGTGACGAAGATTGTGTGTGATTGGTCGGTGGTGGTGTGACCAACTCTGCATCATCCTTCTGGGTTGGCACCGTAGGGGAAGTCGAAGCGCGTAGCGATGCCGAATACTGAGCCTGTAGCAACTCATGAGCTCGATTTAGATCATTGAACTTCTTGACCATGTCTTCCGTTTGGGTAGAGGGCGTGAGAGTCGCGTGTTGCTGCTGAAGGAACTGGAGCACCAAGTTGGCCAAATGGCCATGAACCTTGATACGCTGGTTGAAGTCGTCAAGGTTGAGCCCCAGTGAGCTGGCAAGGTCCTTCTCCAAGGTGAGCAGGTTGATCGACTGTGATCGTCGTAGTAGTTTGGAACAGGTACTCCAAAGTAGGGCCTCGGTGCGAGTGCGAAAGCCTTCCCATGTCACGAATCTGCCGTGAGCAAATGGTCGGAGCAGCCAGTTGGTGATGCCCCCGTGAATGACCTGAACCAGGCGAACGTCACGAATGTCCATGCCGGACATGTCACGTAGGTTGTTGTGCGGGGTGTTGGCGACCGTCATGGGCAGGCTGAAGTTGTAGAGCTGGTTGATGTCTAGCATGCCATCTCCAGGTGTCCAGTCAACCGGTGGTGTAAGCCATGCTTTCTGAGGTCGAACTGGCAGGGCTGCAGGGTATCCAGGCGATGGTGTAGCTTGAGAAGGAGTGACCGGTGGTGGCATCACGGGCGTCATGAACTTCGCTGGCGTGGGCTCTGGAGGAACCGGCATCATGTAGTTGACCGGTGAATGATGGAACTGCTGCGTGGGGTTTGGAATCGATTGATAATTGCCTGGCATCACCGCAAAATTGTTGCTGGAGTTGTAGCCTGAATTGTGTTGCCAGGATACCAGGTTGTTCCAATCCATGCCCTCCGAGACCTGATTGTCATTGCGTTCGCGTCGGCGTGCTTTGCGAGCTTGAGGAGAAGGACTCCGATCCCGTCTGCGCCGTGTTCTGGATCTGTCACGATCATCCCGTCGAGACATGATGGCACAACAAACTCAAAACTGCGACACCTCAATCTTGAGAGAATCGAATCCGACAAGATGCAAGTCAACGCAAGTTCAAGCCAAGCACAGATCAACATGCGGTCATGCAGCCACCAGCAGCGATTGTGAGACTTAGCTATGATCTGACGGCTGTCTTCCCTTTAGTGAAACCTCGTTCCTGGTTAAATCAGAAATTCCGCTGATCTATGATAAGCACGTTGAGGTCAAATTTTCCGACAGAGCCGGCCCGGGGTCACACAATGGGTACACCCGAGGATTCCCCACGAATGGGGTGTACACACTTAAACTCCAGATGGAGTGTGCTAATCTTTCGAGTACAACTGATGAGTCTCGAGTACAACTGGTGAGTCTCGAGTATGATGAGTTTCGGCTCGCAATGGCTCGCAAGACGCTTGGTTTCCGCGGGCAAAGAGGGGACCTTGTTGGGGGAGTCCTCTGGCTGCCCACGACGGGGCCCAAGAGCGACTCGATGCAGGTACATAGCTGAGCGTCCCCAGCCACCTCCCTTCCAGTGACCTAGCTTCGTTGGATCAGGTCAGTCACTGGAAGCCTGATCCCCCTGCTACTAATTGTGGTGACAGGGTATTCTGCCACTCCGCACACACACACATTTAATTCATCTCGTTTTACCCTAGCTCGTGATTTGCCCCAAAAAAAAATGACCACTTCGCTTGACGTCAATCCGAGCTCTCGTCATCTTAAAATAATCATGATTTATTGGCAACCAATCCTAACGGATTGGCCTCGATCATTGTATATTGCTATGGCAGTTGCCAAGTTTCTGACTACGACCCCCAGAGACAGCTTCCAAAAACATGAGCCGAACACGCTTAATTGCGTGAAGATCACAGGAGGGGATCCCTTTCGTTCCCTAACTTCACTATGGATCACACGCACCCAAAGCAAGACGATCAAAATGCGCGTGATGAAGGTGGGCACTTGTATGCTGCCAACGCTTCCTTGCTTTACTGTTCAGGCCCCCTGATAGAAAGAATGCATTTGGGCAGTCAAAATAACTCACCTTGACCAGCTGATTCAGAGGCTCCCCTTGTAAAGCACGTGGCTTTTAGATGTATCCTTTCGGGAACCCTACTGTTTACAGCATGTGGGCCTGCATTCCGGGGACGTCGGAGTCGTTGGTTCCATTTTTAACACCACCGAGTGGTTGAACACTTGGGTTTCGTCCCGAATCAGGGTATGAGTGCTGGGTAAAATGACGCGTCAAAGAGTGGTCAAACATATCCCCTCTCCTTCCCCACACACACACCACCATGCCCCAACCCACGGTACTCACCCCACGTCAATTTTTCAACCACCTTCTTTAGGATACCTGGGTGTCAAGTAGAGGATCTGCTGTTTGCTTTTGCTTGCACCTGAAGTGCTCTACCTCCGCCTGTGCCCCACGGCCCCATGGCCAAAACTGCGCCAACCCCCGGTGGCCTCGTAGGAGATGCGGCCATCGTGCTTGAGATCCGCCTCGCTCCTGAAGCTCAAAAAGGTCAAGGCTGCGGCCCTCCGGTCTCCCGAAAACTCACACAATCGGGACTTCTTTAGGGAACCCCTAAGAGAGGGCGGGGGTGGTCCAAGGGGGGTGGTTCTTTAAGGCTCCCCAACACCTGAAGGAATCCAGGGCTCTCAACTTACCCACCCCCCTGGTACCTCCCCAGGGATTCCAGAACTTCGTTGCATCTTTTTTCTTGCTGCCGGGCAACCTGACTCCTGGTTTGGACCAGGAATGGCAAGCCCCATGGTGGGTGGGAGGTCAACGTGTTGAAAAAGTAATCTCTTTCGACCTTCCTGGTTGCTTTCTGAAAAGCTACCCCGTAGCAACACAGTCACGCAGCAGTGTAGCTGTTGAGTGGGTGGTTTTGATTTCTTTCTTCCGCGTGGATCTGATCTGATTCTGGAAGTCATTGTTTAGGACACAACGTCTCGACCAGCTTTTGGACCATGGATGCATGCCTCTGGCAAAACAGATATAGTCACATTGATCGGCAAAGACTGGGATCCCCAAGTAAAGGACCACGTCAGGGGTGTATATATGTAGGCTGGTTGATGTGGTTCCCTGACTCCGCTGTGGCCCAAATAAGTCCTTGACCACACTCGAGGGCCAATGCACGTTTAACGCTGAGTCCACCGACTCACAGGCCGGAACCAACTCTTCCTATCATTTGAGATTGCATTTAAAAGCCTTGCTGTGGTTAGAGCTTCTGCTTTAGGGTTGTCGTTTTTGGGGGTTGAACTCCTTGTCAGCAAATGTTTTGACACAACCTCATTTCCTTGCGGCACAACAAGTTGAACTGGACCTCTTGCGTGCATCAACCATCATTGCACTCCCACCAAACCTTCCTCCATGAGCCCCATGCTCCGTCGTTTTGGTGCCAGTCATCAGAGGGGTGAGGAGAATTGACTGGAGCAGTTGTTGGAGGTGGGAGGGTAGCCCAAACAAGAACCCGGGATTCAAGTCCCAATCCAAACAACCAACATAACCAACCAAAGGTTATGGGAGGAAAGACGTCTGGAAGGCGACGTCCAAACAAAAACTGGGCCCGTTGCAAATGGGCTAAGGAGCCCACCTTTTTGCGATGTCTTGGTTGAGAGCTTGAAAAGGGAAACAAAGGAAAATACAATTGACAATGGGTTTTAGGGACTCACTATGCAACAACCATTCAGCGCCTTGGTCCTGTGTTCCCTGCGTCGTCTTAGAAAGGGACATCGGCTTGATCCCAATTGTGGGAACCCCACCAAAAGCAGACTTCGAGGGAATCCACCCGAGCACACCCCAACATACCCACGTACGCCACGATTACAGTGCCACCCGGGAGCAACAAGGTCTGCACTTCGTTGCCCTCGAAGGTTTCCCCTAAGACGTCCCGCAGATTCTCCGCCTCGTTCGGCCAAACTGCGTGGCCAAACTGCAAGGGTCATTTTTTTCGTCCGAGAAGAACCGGATGGGGTCGCTTAGGTGTGACTCATGCCGGCCATGGTGTGAAGCCATCCTGGTTGTTGTGAAAGCCTGGCCCTGGCGGCTCATGTCAAGGATGTTCGTGAGAGCAATCGGGCCACCAAATGTGACAAAGCTCTTTAGTCATGCATGCGGTTTGCTTGAGGCTGCAAATTTGTGGGCAGGGACTTCTCTCTAGGGCTCTTCCCCATCCAACCACACCACGGGGTTCTCTATATGTTTCCGCATCTCACGGCTCTTCCCTTGGAGAAACCGGCGACCGTCGACCGTCATTCCATACAGCAAACTTTTCTGGGTTGTTCAACATCTCACTCCCTGAGTTCCTGGACTTTAAGCCTTTTGGGAAGACCATTCAGTAAAAAACAAACAAAATTGTTTTCTTTTTTTTTTCTTCGGACCATCCACTTAGGAAATGAGAAATAAAACTAGAACCCCAAAAGCTCCAAAAGGGGGGTACACTGCGCGCGGACATATCGTGTTGTCAAACTGCACTTGACTGCCAATGCGTTTTCAGAAGAGCAGCAAGCCACGGAGACGACAGTCGAAACAGTCCCTTGGTGATAAGTCGGTGCGGGGAAAGAGGCGCTCTGTTTGGTTGAGGGCCACTTCTGGATCTCGCGCGTTTACACCACATCGGTGCGCCCCAGCCCTTCCCCGGGTTCGCGCCAGGCGCTCCGTTGGGGTCTGTCTTTCTTGAGGGTATGTTTTGTTTGTGGGGTGGGTGGGTGGGTGGGTGGGTTGAAGGGAAACCAAAAGGAGAACGCCCCATCTTGGGCGGTCCCATAAAAAGAAACACCCATTTGACAAACCCCCCCCCTCCCCCGGCACGGGGTCCGAGTCACGGTGATGTACCCTGATCCGTCCACGTCGAATCTCCGGAAGGCAACCTGGCAGAGACAAATGCCACGGACGGAAGGTTCAACGTCTGGGATGCAGTGCGGCGTGTTGCGTTGCTGCGCCAGTTGCTTCCTTTGGCTTCTTTCTTCTTCATCTTCTACTACTACTGCTTCTTCTTTTTCTCCTTCTCCTTCTCCTTCTCCTTCTCCTTCTCCTTCTCCTTGTCGTTCTTCTTCTTTTTCTTGTTCTTCTTCCTTCTTGTTCTTCTTCGATTTAATCTTGATGCTGTTACAGTTGCTGCTGGTGCTGCTGCATCTTTGTCCTCCTCTGTTTCGTCTTACTTCTAGAATCGTTCCTCTTTTTGCTCCACGTTCTTTCTTGACCAGGCTGAGGGTACCTGCAACAAGATGGGACGTTTGGCTGGTTGCAATGGAAAATGAAGGAGCCCCAAACGGGCAAACACAATAGTTCAGTCTCTGGTCCTGTTCTAGTCGGGCCATTTTTGAGCTCAACAGGTTCGCCCCGCACCTTCAAAAGGTGGTCATGGAGTGCGATCCGCGAAGACACCTCGCGGCAAAGAGACATGCTCCTTGAATTCAAAGTGAGGCACAGCAGTTCGGCAAACTACAATTCAGTTTCCCTCTAACTGCTGGTTTGGTCTTTGGCTTCCCCCGGAAGCCGCTTCGCCCGCGCGTGCCTCTGGAAAAACAGTCTTTGTGGGCTCACGGTGAATGAAGGCCACCCCCAAGAGTCCGGAATGTTTCTGAGCAAATTTGTTTGGGGCTGTGCATTGTTGGAGTTGGAAAACATTCTTGGGCTTGGTACAAGGGGAACAAAAGGAAAGCCACCACTCTGGGATTCGAATCCCATTCTTCAGCCTCCCTCTAGTTGGTGATTTGAATTTGTGGTTTGGGGAATTACCCCTGGCTTGTCTACAGGGTAACTTGGCTTGCGATGGAGGGCTTGTCGGTTTTGGGAGTCGCTACCATTTTTGGGGGTTGTCAAGGGACAAGAAGGAACACCGAAATCCACTTTTGGGGGGTGGGGGGCGGGGATCCCCTTAAAAAAAAAAGAACTCAACTTTGACCGGCGTCCAAAAAACCCAAACTTAGAACCAACTTCCTGTCGAAAGTTGAGCTCGGCCCAAGGGAGCCCTTCGGCTGACAGCGGAGGCACCAAGGTTCTTTCGGTGGGAAATGACTGAGCACCCGGGTGTAACCTCACCGGAACTATCCCCCCGTTTGGCTTCAATGGGAGGTGGTTGGTCCCCACTTCCATTTTTTAAGGGGCCGGGAATCTGGAGCCCTTGCCGACATCAATTGTTGCGCCCGTTTTTCAGAGCTACCTGCCCCCCGCCCCCTAAAAGGGGAGGTCCAGTTCTGTCTCACATGTCCGATGCGCAGCTTGTTGTTTCGCGTAAGTTCAGCACCCCCGAAAGCCCAGCACGTTTTGGGTGTGTCTAGGAGAGAGCACCCTCCAAATTGGCTTACCAGACGCTGCACCTCCATCTACCTGCAACCTTCCTTAAATGCCAGGCAAACGCATGATAGCCATGCCTGAAGTGCGTATGGGCAATCTAGGCAAGGGATGTACTTTGTATGGTTGAGAAGGGGGGTCCAGAATGGTGGCATGCCCCAACACCAAACCGAGCCAAACCAATTTACGGCTGGTACTGATTTGGGGATGCTGTGCACGGGAGCAAAAAGGCAAACAACCTGTTGCGAGATTGTAAGCAAAACTGCTCTGCTGACCCCAGATGTTTTTACGGAGAAGCAAGCCAACAGGTTCCCCGATTGAAAAGTATCCCTCGAGCTCCGAGCATACTTTTTCCGCAACCTTGTATGACGAGAACTACGTTTTAAACAAAAGGGGCTTTCGTGACGAAGCTATATAATCGTGGCTCCCTGAATGGAAAATCCTTCTCGTGGTTGTCTGATACAATCCCAGGTGATGACCATCCCTGCCACCCCCAAGTACCCTCTTCCAACAATAGTCTTCCAAAAACCTCCCTGTCGGCTTTTCCATGAGGATAAAGTATCCCCCGTTTATACGGGGGAGGGGGGTGGTGGTCCCCCAATTCTAGATGGAATTCCAAGTGTCACCCGATTCGCTCGTTTTCTCCCAGAGCTCAAGTATAATATAAAAAAAAGAATTACTTCGCTTCGAGCAATCCCCACCCTCCACTCACGAGCTTACGACCATTACGACAAATTCCTCCACATCCTAGGGACTTCGACTCAAATCAACCCCTTCCCACTGATAATTTGCCGCGCAAGAATGGCAAAGCACTGCTTCAAGCCCATTTCAAGCTTATTGGCGAGCAACAACTACTTGCACGTGGCCGATCACGGCGGCAAGGCACCAGGGTTATGCATCTGCAGAAGCCACCGCCAGCCCCGCGCTCTGCAGAGCACACGCGCGGGCACCAACAGCAAAACCAAACTGGCGAGCTGCTCTGGCGGGATTCTGGCGGGATCCACTGGCGAATACTGGCGAGCCGCTCTGGCTCGATATTGGCCGGATACTCGGCAGGATCCACCGACAAGGGATACTCAGCGGGATACTCGGCGGGATCCGCTGGCGAGCTGCTCTGGGATACTCAGCGGGATACTTGCCAGATTCCACTGGCGGGCTGCTGTGGTGGGATACTCGGCGGGATCCACTGGCTGGCGTGATACTTGATGGGATCCACTCACGAACTACTCCCATTGGCGGGCTGCTCTGGTGGGATACTCGGCGGGATCCACTGGCGAGCCGCTCTGGCGGGATACTTACTGGCGAGCCGCTCTGCTGGGCGGGGGCCCGGTCCGGCGGGATACTCGGCGGGATCCACTGGTGAGCCGCTCTGGCGGGATCTCGGCGGGATCCACTGGCGAGCTGCTCTGGGATACCTCAGCGGGATCCACTGGCAAGCAGCTCTGGCGGGATACTGGCTGGGATCCACTGGCGAGCCTCTGGCGGGATACTCGGCGGGATCCACTGGCGAGCTGCTCTGGCGGGATACTGGGTGGGGGCGTGGTGTAGAAGCATCGCAAACGCGGATTCCAACATAAAATCTAACAACCCCTTCCTGTCGGGTGGGGAAAAACATGGCGCGGAGAAGTGAGTTTTTTTTGTTATTATTATTATTTTAAATCAAAGGAGCCTTCCTTTTGGTTTCCCTTTAATTTAAACAAACTCCAATAAGGATCATTAGATCATTCCCCTCCAAAACACACACACACCATGTTGCGGTCATGTTTGTTGGTTTCCACCACACATAAATGGGTGATGTCCTTTTGGCTTAAGCCCCCAAACTTTCTGGTGTTCAATCGGGGCGCCATGGCCGCAAGGAACTCGTGGTAGTTTACCTCGTCCTGGCGTCTTCGCGCCACTCAACACCGGAGCCACAAATAGGGTGTGGCACTGACCCTACTTGTTCAACCAATAGGATGTATGTGTCTGCTTTTAGGAATCGTACCCCCGAAGAAAAAGGTCCATGTTCTGCGCGGCGTCCGTTTAGCGAGAAAAAGGGGGGGTTAACAAAGACAGATTCCCAAATTGGGGTCCAAGGAAGGGAGCCCAGCACAAGGGATCCAAGAAAGTGGAACCATGTTGGGGGTCCAAAGGCTTTGGATCTGACAGCCATTGGTGTGAGCATCAAAGTAGGCCATCCCTATGACCGCTTTCTCATGTTCAAGTGGGTTCTCTTGGCACAATCGATGGCCTTAAGTGGCCTTGAGACTCAAGATCCCGAAAATGTCCACAAAACTCTCCCATGAAACGCGTCACATCTTGAATCATTTCAAGGGTTGAGTACTGACTTACTGACACTGATCAATTTAGGTGGATTGCTAGGGGTGGCTCCCCCACCCCAAAAAAAGAGTGAAGGACTCTCTCTGCAATGGGGCAGCCCCAAGGGTTCCCTGGGGCTGAACCATGAGCCCATGTGTATAAACATGCCTAGTGCTTGCCCGTTGCAAAAACGATACCCCGTGATTCGTTCAACGCGGGATTTATCAATTCAGAAACTTATTTTATTCCGGATGGATCACAGCAATGATTTGTGTCTTTTTTCGTAGCGGATTGCGTCTGGGGCCCTTATGCTTTTCCACTCAAGACGTCACCCCAAAAAGAGAATAAGCCTGAACCTGGCTAAACAAGTGTTGTTCAAATCCCTCAACACAAACAAACGCACGGGTCCTGTGGATGCATTTCTTCGTGGGATTTGGAGCTTGCTGTAAGGCCCGAAGTCCAACCGGCAGCTTTCCAAAGCAGCATGCCGCAGCATGCAGCCATCCCAATGGACATGTATTTCAGGGCCCCGTCAAAACGAATCCAGTGGGGTGACAGGAAGCCATCGAAAACCCGAGGTCCTTGTGGTTTGCATCCAGCGCTTTGAAGGCTTTCCTCAGAGAGCCCGGAAATGAGAAAGAGCATCTACCAATGGATCGACCTTAGAACCTGTCTGAGGGCTCCTGGAAGACGACGTGTCCTTCAAAAGCGACCGATTCTCTGGTTCCATAGTAGTGGCCAGGGTAATGAATAGAAAAGCAACGAGGCAAATCATTCCAAAAATCCGAGGCTCGCTCGGCAACTGAGCTTGCGCTCCTGCGCTCACTCACTCCGGTCGCGCCCGTTCATCTCCTTCAGCTCGATTCACCCAGGCTAACCGTTAATGATGGCGAATTCAGGCACCAGCAACCAAGACCCAGCGGTTTATGTTTCGGTGCATGCAGTCAGCCTTTGACTAAGGAACCCAGCTCTACATGTAAATCCGCATATGCATATATATATATATACATAATTTATGTATTACATATGCAAACTGCGAAAGGGTTTGAAACAGAGTTTCGGGATGGATAAAACAGGCCCTAACCCACCAACAAGAAGAGACCACCTTATCCCCCCGGTCCCAAGGGCAAAGCAGTTGCCCCCGGCCGGCACGAACACGAACCAAAAGGGGTGCCTCGTTGTAACAAGAAGGAACCAAGCAGAAGCGCAGCACAGCGCAAAGCAAGCAAGCAAACCAGCAGCAAGCAGCACCAAGCGAGCGAAGCGAGCAAGCGTGCAGAAGCAAAACAAAGGGCGACCTCCCAACTCAACACCCGACCCACCTCCACGAAGACCCGGACCACGGCCTATCAGCTCCGCGCACTTTTGCTTGGAGATGATGGCCAGTGACGCCGCGAGCGAGTGACGAGATGGCAGGTGAGAACTGCCGGAGATTAAACTTGAGCCAAAATACCGCGTTGGGTATTGGCGTGCTACAAACTGCTATGATAAAAGTACATGCCCCCAAAAACACCCCCCTCGCCTGTACAAAGAGAAGGAGTGAATTTGGAAGGGCGCATTGGCCATATTGAAGTTGAAATGCAATAAACAAGACAAACAAAGCCGATTAGGCTACCAGGGTTCGCGACCCCATACCCGGGCACTCATTGGTGCCCGGATCCCGCCACCACCCCGAATTACGGGTATGGGGCGGATTCTCGCCGGTAGCCAAATCAAACAAGAGAAAGCAACAAAAGAAAAGAACAAAGGATCAACTTCGGAATGGCCGGCATAAAGCCGAAGAATTGTCATTCTGGAAACTGGTCACCCTTGTGACCTCCACCCTTGGGCCAGGAGTGCGCAGGGGCTTTGCCCTTTTGCTGATCCCCCTTTGCCCTGGAATCAGGTCGCGGGGTAGCAGACCGTTGGTCTCCCCTAGGAGTGGCTGCCCGCCTGTGGTGCTTCCCAGTCGGCGGGTCAGCAAAAACAATGGCGCATTGGCCATCGCGCTGTGCAGCGGGGACCATGTCAACTTTGTTGTTTTCGACATAAATGTATGCCTCAGCATACTCAATCGGGGCCGTGATGGATCCACCACTGCCCCGCAGAGAGTCGATACTCAAATCAAGAACTGTGGAGGCATCAAAACTTGGGTCCTCACTATTGAAGTCCGCGAGGCGTCGCTCAGCCTGCACCAATGACATTATGATGTCCGCGCGTGAGGCGCCTAGGCCATACAGCGGAACCAAATATCCGTCCTCAATTCCGATGCGGTAGGCATCATAAATATGCACAGAGAGGTAAAGGGCAAATGCTGAATTTAGACTGCCCTTTCTCGTCATATGACGACCCCATTGCGCCGCCTGTTGCGGGTGCTCGATCAAATATGTCATGACAGACATATTGTCGGGAATTGGGACGCCAGTATTGCTCTCTTCGATGAGCAGCTGTTTCGCTACCCACCGCTCGAGAGCCTCATCACTCGCACGCACACAAGCGTGAGTGTCCTTTGAGGTGACCTTTGCAACCTCCTGAAACGCAACTTGCACGATATCCGCATTGGGATTGTGCACAAGGTGCGGCGCACAGCGCAAACCGGAGATCATACAGCTGACCACCTCGCGGATCGGGTTTACCGATGCCATGAGAGGAGCCCACACGTCGGTCTCCCCTTCATACCAGCTGCTGGCACGGACTGCCTTGAGTCCGTCCAACCAGACTGGCTGCCCTCTCCTAACTTGGGAGCGGATGGTGCCTGGCACCCACTCTCGATAGAAAATCGGCAAATGGCAACCATTGCATAGAATGGTGCCATACATGTTCAAATGCGCGCACCGAGGGCACCAGTAGTCATGCATGGGAGCTTTGTCCCATGAAAATGACACCCCTCTCCGCGGTCCCTGAACATTCAACTCACGGACCGCCCAGGGACGGATGTATATTACATCCCCTTCCTGGTGCAGATAGCATGCGCGCCAGAAGGGCGCATGTATCTCCTCTCGCACAGCAATCAAACCGCGTCGGGTTTTGTAGATGCCGGCGGCTTCCTCGATGGCCATCCACTTTAGGTCAACGGCCACAACGACATGGCGCTTGTCCATGTATTTGACGCGGTCGTCAACATAAAATTCGCCCTCATTATTGGGGCTTGGCAACTTGAGGAGAGGCACCTTTGCGCCCTCCAACCCAATCATGATCTCCCCCCTGCAGACCTGCTCAGGTCGCATGGGGAAAACTGTGATGGCGAATTTGCCGGGCCTCCGGATGCACCTCGTTTTGAGGGCGGACCGATACTCGGCCATCGTCAGCAGCACGTATCCCGTATAAGGGACCTCCGCTGCTCCCATCGGCCTAAGCAAAGGCCCCATAGGCGTTCGGTCACGCAGTGCCCAACGCTTGAAAACTTTGAACGGCACGTCCCTCCCGATTAGGGTGGAACGCGCAAAAAGCACCTCATTCGGGCGCACAGTCGTGCCATCTCCCCTCCAGACTGTCCGTATTAGGAGCTCGACTGGAGGGTACGCTGGGTTCTCCTTCGCAAGAGAACCCGCCCAGGTCGCCACCTCGACGCTCGTGCACTTATGGATCCCGTATAGGGCCTCAAAAAGCGTTGAGATTAGAGTCATTGACATCCAACCTCCCAGAATGTCTGGAACCGTCCCACACAAGAAGGGAGCCGGCTCACCGGGCTTCACGTTCAACCGCGTTGGGTCAGTGTTGCCCGACAAAATTTCTAACAGCATTTGCGACTCTCTGGAGCTTCGTCCAATCATCGCCGACATATCCTTAATTTCGGGGAAAAAATGGAAGATGTCGTTACCGGCAGGACAGGCGATTCTGCCTGCTGTCCCGCTCTGTGCATCAAACACAACCTCTTCGCCCTCGTATGTGAGGTTGTATGTGCTCGCAATCGGACACACATCGGGCTTTGCCATCAGTGCCTCCCCTAGCGACGCACCAGCAGGGAGGACGCCCTGTACGTGCGCTTTGGTACCTATGGGACCAGTCCCCGCCGACATAAGCCGATAATTTTCGGCACGAAAGTATGGAAAAAGGTTCTTCATCCTCTCAATTTCCTCTTCAGTGGTACGCCACGCCTTTGCCTCATAGTAAGGCTCCTGCTTTGAGGGCACTAGGTCGCGGTCGCCCATTGATGAGAACTTGTCCACATATGGGCCCATCCCATCATCATCTACGTGACTCTCGTGATCCTCATCCGAGACGTACTCCCTGGGCGGCTCGCCCAGAGCGTCCAGATCGACCTTACCAAGGTCAACCAACGCCGGAGAATCCAGGATTCTCTGGATCCTCATGAGCTCGTTTCTGAACTGCTCAAAGCCTCCGGCCTTCTCAGTTACGGAGGTCGGCATTACGCCCTCCCATGATTCCGGAAACATGCACACATTCGTAGGGGAATACTCGTCATCGGAAATATCCCGATCACGCTCCCGTACATCGCTGATCAGTGTCACATCCAACAAGCCGCTTAGGGCCTCAGGACGCGACGCTTTCGCCGGATGCGGCTTTGCGCTCTTTGACGCTACAGCAGCCTCTTTGGCCGCTCTGTTCTTCTTCTCATCGCCCTTACTCCCCTCTTTATCCACATCCATTGCGGACTGCTGTGCGCTCCCCCCCGCCCCGCCCATTGGCGGTTCAGAGGGTTGGGCAGGGGATTCCTTTGTGCGGGCTTTGCCGAAATAATGCCCTGGGATCTGCACGCTCCCAGTGGAGCCACCGCCAGTCTCTCTTGGACGCTTGGCGGTGTGAGCCGACCCAGTATGTACAGCAGGAGCCGACCGCCTAGGAAGGCCCTTACTGACCGACAGAGATGGAGGAGGTGGCTTCATCTTGGGAGCCGGCTCCGCCTTGGGCGCCGGTTCCGGGTCAATTACGCAGGACCTGAGGTCGAAACTTTCAGACCTCAAAAGGCCCGCGCAATAGGAACGGAAGACGTCCTCAACCTCCCGAGCAAGGAACTCGGGATGGTCCTCCTCCCTCGGAGGAGTTCTCCAGTCGTCATATCCATCGAGCAGATTCCTGCCCACGATTTCATTGAATCGATACGTGCCCAAACCGGCATAGCGGTTGGCAGCCCGAAGAACATTACAAAATCTTTCGACCTTTTCGGTCGCCGCAATGGCCGCAGCCATCTGAGGGTGAATATACCCCGTTTCAATCATGCATCCTGCGGCTTCGCGCAAGCATGACCTCGCACGCCACAGATTCGCGGCGGCCTTGTAAAAGTCGCAGTACTCAACGTTCCACGTTGCGTCCTGCGCGCTGAGCTCATCATCTCCGCTTTGGGAGTCGGGCAGAGTGAGCCCCAAACGGATCTCCCGACCGCGGAATACGTCGGCGGAGATCTGGTTCGAATTCGGCTGATCCTCCAGCGGAGGACGGGGAACATATTGTTTCCCTGGGCCGACACATGACTCATTTGCCGCTTCCCTGTTTGGATGCTCCCTTTCGGTTTGCATCTGGTTAAACCGTGCGACTAGGTCCGACCGGGGGCCAAACGACAATGGCCCAAGATTATCCTCAGCCCAATCAGCAAGCGCTTTGGCTCCTGCGTGATGAATGTCATCGGCATTCATCGTGTCAGACAGAATGGCCTTTGACAGGAAATCCCAGTCGTATTCGCCGAAACGACGATCAGTTGCTGAAGCATTGTCCAGCAGCTGGAAAAACTCATCCTCTGATAGCCCTTGCCACAGAGTAAGAGCGAGGGCATCCTCAATAGAGTCAGCCTGATTAGGGTAAAGAAGGCGCCTTGGCCAGGCCCCGTTCCTCCACGCCGCCAATGCGGGCGGGTAACCGGCCCTTCGGAACAGGAAATGCACAACAATGCAAGCATCCGCAGGGCGCATAATACTCCGACTCCGGGCCAGATTCATGGTCCCCGGGTTCAGACGGATCATCGTCGCCATCAGGCGGATTGGGTCCACCACCTCCACCAGTCCCGCTCCCATCCATAGGATCGTCGCGGCCCGGTAGCTCATCGGCAGGGGAGGTAGGGGAATCTCCCTCCGCCCCATTGCCGTTCCCATCATTGCCGCCATCCACAGCGCCTTGGCTGGGCGAAGCCCCTTTGGCCCCACCTGCATCCGCAGGCTGTGCATCCTGACCAGCGGGCCTGGATGCTTCGGGATGAGAAGCCATCCCCATCGACGCATCGGTCGACAGGGACGGGGTGCTGTCCTCTGGCTGAGGATTATCCCCACCAGCGACATCTGGAACGCTGCCCCCACTCTTAAGTGACGGCTCTGTCTGGCTAGGCTTCGCCGGCTCAGACAGGCTAGCCGGGGGACTCTTCACTGCCTTCCGCGGCGGAACCTCGGGCCGAGGGTGCGTGATCTCACTATTCGCGGGAGCGCATCCCCCCGAACCCCCATC
The DNA here is from genome assembly GCA_963377175.1 of Effrenium voratum. Lineage (NCBI taxonomy): Eukaryota > Dinophyceae > Suessiales > Symbiodiniaceae > Effrenium > Effrenium voratum. The sequence goes on along the minus strand of CAUJNA010003256.1, from coordinate 400,323 downwards.
GGTCGGTGCGTCAGCACCTGCCGCTTTAGGCACGGGTGCGCCCGTGACCTCAGGTGCTTTGACCTCGGGTCCTTTGGCACAAGGAGCGGCACACTTTGGCGGAGGGCCAGCGGCCGAAGATGGGCATGGCATCGATCCTCCCACCTTAGGTGGCACACAACTGGGACTCCTTGTGGCCCCACCTCTCCATCTATTAGCGGCTTCGCGCTTGGACAGGGATGGAAAATCATCGGTGTATGCATCCTTGGGAAGCTCGGGAGGATCAGGCTTGACCTTCAACAATTGCTTCCCGGTGGCAGGCTTCAAATCGATTCTGTGGCCGCCAGTCTTAGACGGGCCACCAGTCGTAGTCGGGCTATACCCGCACGCCTGCGCTGGCTTTGCAGGTATCGTTCCTCTCTGATTGCCACAAAACTGCCGGCGAGAGACCGCGACTTGCGGCCGACTGGCCGAAATCGGCCATTGCTTGGCCCAGCCTCTGCCTGCCCGTTGCGGGCGGCGTCGAGGACCGGACGCGCTGAGCCATTGTCTGTGGCCCTTTACCCGCGTTGGGGCGAGGCGCAGACTGCTGCTCAGAAGTGCCTGCACTGGCCGCGGCAGGCGCATTGGCCGATGACGCATGACTTGTGGCGCATTGGCCACTCGACATCGTCCTAGGAGCAGAGATTACCTCCGCCCATGGCGCATCCTCAGATGAGGACCACCAGTCCACCGGGGTGAGGCCTGCTCTGACCCCGCACTGCTTCGCAGCGCTCAGGTATGACTCCGATGGTTTCATCAGATAACCACTTTCTACCATGAAATCCAGAGCAATGGCCAGGGCTTCCCGGACCTCATCACTCATCGCGTACTCACGCCTCAGCAGACATACCAGGTCGGTAAACGCCGAGACAAGACCCATAAACTGGTGTCCGCCTCTTTCAATACCGACAACGCCGCCGTTTAGGCTCTTCTTTGAGCAGCCGAACCACATCGCATTGGATGGGTAGGCCGGAAACCGGCATCACGGCACTTCATGAAAAACGTGGTTGCAACCTCCTGCATGGCTGTTCCATGCCAAACTATCCCAGGACCCGACAAGACTATCGTCGGTGCCTGACTCCGGCCGCCCTTATTGGCGAATGCCTTCATTGCATCGATGTTCTCATCGATGATCCTACCCGCTTCGGGGCTGGGACCATACGTGTTTTCGGACTTACGCCATTCGGTCAGCCACAGGCATTTGGTGAAGATGATGAATATATCATCTTTGGCGCCCGCAGGAGCACCTGCATGTACCGGGTCAGCCAGCTTCTGGCTGACCACGGTACGGAGAAGCTCAGCCACTGAGGTCTCCTCTTCAACCTCCACGACCTCCAGCGCGTATTCGCCGGTTTTGGCCGGGAGCTTTGTCCTAATGGTCGTCCACTGCTCCTGGAGCTTTGCTCCAGCAATGGATTGACCCGAGCTGCCGGTAACCCAGTGTGAGGGTCCAACCAGCACCACAACGCGAGATCCCTCTACACCTATGTAGGAGACCTTGTTTGGAATACATCCGCTCAGCAGCTCGGCGCATAGGCCAGCTGCAGCGGAGGGGTTAACGTATCCCAGCATTGTGAGAACGAACCCCAAATCGTCCGGCTCCTCGCAGCCGGCGTATTCCATTGCCGTTACGGGCCAAATCATGGAAATAATGTACGTCCGGACATTGAACGCCCATGAGTCCCATGTCTCCCGCACAAGCTCACAAGGTTGGCGGTCCGGTCGATCAGGGTAGATGTTACCGCTGATCGCACTCATGAACTCACTGCATTGAGTGGCTGCGTTGGCAAGCGCCGATAGCGCATGCTCTGGCGCATGGTACATGAGCTTTGCAGCCCCTGAAAAAGGAAGGCCGCCAGCCAAGGGGAAGAATTTTCCTTCCGATGCGGGAACATAGTGCTCCCAGGTTTCAAACAGCGGGCAGCATCACCGCCGGGCTTTGCCGGGGGGACCGACGCCTCACGTGCCACCGACTCGGCGGGAATTTCCGCCCCAATGGTCAGCGCTACGCGGTTGGCGCCGTGACGTATCCATCCGACCTCTGCCGAGTGAGGGTTTACCTCAAGCACAGGATTCCAAAGGTGCGTGGCCGGGTTATGCGAGAGCAAATTCCCCGCCACAGCCGCCGTCCCTTCACCAATCGTTTCTTCTTTGAGAGCGATTGCTTCAACACGAACGCGGAATTGCCTTATCACGCGTTGGTGTGAAGGCCCCTTCTCAGTATGCTTGTACGCCTCTTGGGCGTTCTTACCGAGAGGACGTAGCAAAAGTGCCAGACGGACGGTTACGCCCAGGCCAATATGGCTGGGACAAGAGTAATAACTCTCAAGAAAAACTGGCTTCGTCGATGTCCACACGCCTGTTAGCGTTTCGGCATCGCCGAGCGATGCAACGGCATTCCCATGGCCCAATATGTTCCATAGGGAAGAGAATTGAGTTCCATGAACCCATCTCTCGTGCATGCTGGCTGCATTGAGCTCTGTGCAGTGCCGCATCGGGAACACTAGATACCCGTCGCGCTCGAGCACGGGTTCACCGGCGTGCCAATCCCCGATTACCTTGCTCGGCATGGTAAGCGGCTTAGCGCGTTTCCATTCAATCAGGTGAAAGATGGTGGGAGCAATCCCCACTTCTTCCGTGAAGAATCCCACAAAATCGTCATAGGAGGACCACACGGCCTCAATCTCCTTGCGCATGGATCCTACTTCAAAAGCATGTGCATTGACCGTTTGCATCTTTGCCAGCGCATCGGCTGAGATGCAATATACTGCCTTCATATACCCTACCACCGCCTTGGGTGGGGTACAAAGGGCAGTGGGACGCTGGTATGCCCAGGCCTTAAACGCCTCCTCGGCTCCTGCCGGCTGTACATTCGAGGGCAAATCTCTCCTACCCTTCTCAACGGCCGACTGCATTGCGCGAATAACATTTTTATTCGCCGCTTGGAAAAAGGTCTGCCAGCGTGACTCAACCTTTGCCATTTCGTACAGCCAGTTCCCGCCTCGGGGAACCAGTGAAGGGGAAACGGCGGTAGACAATGTCATATCAATCAGCGCGTTCCGAGTCGGCTCGCAGTGGAGCTCAGGCTCTCGCGGCATTGCCTCACAGATGATTATGGCAGCCGTGTAGACGCTTTGGTCACTCAGCTCCACTTCACCCAGAAGCATGGCCTGGAGAATACCAGCCACGCGTAGGCGGCGGTATTTCTTGATACACGGGATGGCTGACGTATCCGTAATCATGCCCGCGTCAAACCCCTCCAGTAGGTTGAAAATGCCGGAAAAAGCACCAACGACCTGAGGGTCTTTGACGCCTTCCTTGACTTGCACCAACTGCGTCTCAGCAGTGGTGCGATTACCGTACTGATCGGACTTTGCCGTCAAGTGCGGATAGCAAATCCTAAGATTCTCCGATAGCCGAGTAGGCCTCTCATCGGACAGCGCATTGGCTGCGTTCTTCGCTTCCGCTTGAAGCGGACCCAAGGTGCAGGCGCAGTTCGGGTTCATATAGTCCGCCTGCTGCCGCGCCGCCAAAGACGAACCTCTCGAACGCGGGGCAGCGCCCGCCGCTCCGCCGGCCGCGGATGCAGCCGCTGCCATGGCGCGAGTTTGCGCCCGGGAAGCGGTAGGGCAACACCAAATCAAAATAAACAACGAAAGATTCCCTGATTAAGGGATGCCTCCCACACCCAAAGGTGTGTAAACCTTGGGTGTCAACTGCATCAGTATGAAGGGGCAATTTCCCCTGGTGTAAGACCGAATATGGTCATGTCTATGATAAACAGTCGTGCATTGACAACGATCCCATTACACCACTGCACAGGAAACTGCAAAGCTATCCTATGAACATGCCCACCCGGGCGGAAACTGACATAAACACAAACCAGCTAATTGAGGCGACTGTGCCTGAACTAATGTCGCGAATTTGCGGTTGTTGGTCAGCATGATTAATGCTGTCGTGAATGATGTCCATCAAGCCTACTTAACTTAAAGCTGTTTGAAGGGCAGCGCGGGTCACATATTTTACAACTGAGTCATGCACAAGAGGATCAACACGTGTAGTGCGATACATCCTGTTGCATTTGAAAACTGGGAAAGAGTTCACATGTCGTGAAATGCAGATTAATGTCAATGCATGCACATGATCCTTATTTACAAGACATGAGCAATAGTGTACAACACGGCTATAGCGGTTTACGCCAAGCTTGACAAGAATATCGCGATTAGCAATCCAGGTATTCGGCTGTATGAAAATGCCTACGGAAAACTTCGTGTTCAGCGCGTGCTCAATTAAGTCGTTCAGACATGATTGGCACTGCTCTACCTGGTCACGTGCGCGCCTGATCTTGCTCCAATTCCCTCGCGTGGATGCATCGATCAAACTGCTATATCTGCACAACAAAATGTTAGGTCTGGAGCCTTCAATTGTACCCCGTCTAGGGATAACAGGGCAAAGATTGGCCGGTCTAACAAAGTAGGTAAGCCATCTACCAAACTGAGGTTCAGGCGTTATGCCAAGCTCAGAATCGACGAAAATGTTTCGCGTATCGCAAACATTTGATCGATCCTCAACTATGTCAAAAACCATATAGCTGGATTCAGCTAGCTGGATGAATTTGTTGAAAAATGAATTTTGATCGGTTTCCATGCGTACCCCCCTAATTGGGGGGAGAACAGGTGCAGCAGGCTTTACGACAGGGAGGGTGGGATGGCTAATGAATTTCTCCAGGAATCCTGGATTAAACATTCCTAAAGTCTGCAAATTCCTACCCCATGTCACCTTGTCTACGCACGCTTTGGTGAGAATGTCCGCGCCTTGGTAATGCGATGGACATGCTACGAAGCGAAAAATCTGTTCATTGTAGACTTCATTGAGCCAACTAATGTCGATTCGCTGAGTACGCGACATATATCGCATGTTTGGGTTGTTCCCAGTGATAATGATGCGGCATGCGGCCTCATTATCTTCCATACAATTCACCGTGACAGGCTTACCGGTGCCTTGACCGATAGCAAACTGCCAAAGCTGTGCAAGTGGCATGCCTTCCTTGGCCACGCCATGATCTAGTGCAACGATCTCCGCTTCGGGAGTCGATTTGGATACCGAAGTTTGCTTCTTGCTAACTGCGGTAATGGGAACATATGTCCTTGGGCCGACAAGGCAAATAAGGACACCAGATGTACTCTTGGAATCGGTACGATCTCCAGCGAGATCGGCATCGCAGTAAGCGACGATTTCAATGTCACTAGGCTTATCGCAGACCCACCCGTATAGGTGTAGGTCTAGCGTGAGTTGATATAGGAAACAATCCTATGAAGCTTCTTATCGCACAGTCGATTCCACTTAGTGATTCGACTGGCCAAAGCCTGTACAGGTCTAATTAGGTCGTATCGACCCATTCTAGCACCATACAAAATTTTCATGAGAACTGCAGCTGCAGCGTCGCCTAGGACACCGGGCTGTTCAGCAATCACGTCTGTTGGGCAAGGAGATGGCTGCCCAAACAGCTGATCTACTTCCGGGTTGATGGGATTCTCATCAAACTCCGGTTTACTTTCATCCAGAAAAGGCGTCTCAGCCTTCACCAGAGGTCTAGGGTACTTGGGGAGGCATAGCTCCTTGTACCTATCAACGCATGCTTCCATGAAGCACGCCTCGTTATATTTGATGATCTTCACCCGAGCCGGGTCGAATTTGACCTCGTCAGCTCGAAGTCGTTTCTCTCCGAAACGAATATCAGGCATCTCCTTGGATGGTGGATGATCCACAGTCCAAGCAGTGCGAGGATCGAAGAAACCCTGTACATCTGCTGCGGCAAACTCATGCTCGCAGCCCAGATACCGCTTTAGGGTACCCGGCGGTTCCATCGTAATCACCCGACTAATGAGGTCCCATCCGATTGATAGGCTAGCGGATGGGCCACTCATCTTGAAGTCATCAACATACACCACAAGAAAAAGCTTATACTTGGGGTGATAAAACACACTCGGCCATTCCGGGACACGGATAAATCCGACCTCAATAAGCTTCGCTTCGCAATGCTTTTCCCAGAACGTGCCGGCATCTGGATGCCCGTATAGGGCAAGAATCAATGGACAGACCGGATCGTCATAGCCAGCATCTACCCATGCTTGCGGCCATTGATCCTTAGGAAGACGCACCCATGTCGTGGGACCCAGTAGCTTAGCTTGGGTATAGGCGGATTCGCCATCACTGACTTGTAGTGCGTGACCAGGCAACATGCCATATGCATCACACATCTTGCCTGCGGCCATTGTTGCCGGGCATGAGGTAGCTTCGGAAAACATGGCCCAGTGATTTGCCTGGTCCCTCACAAAGCATCCCTCAAACACTACTCTCCCTTTGTACTTCCTATTAGGATCATCCTCAGGGAGTTCATGATTCTTTTCCACACATATGTCAAAAATTCTTCCTACATGGACTGTCTTGCCATTTGCTCGCGCTTCGGCAGCAACTTTCTTCCACTCCCTAACTCTCAACTCATCCCAACATCCCAACTTTCGGAGCTTTGTCCACTCCTTGAGGAGAGCTGCACGCGCCTTGTCGTTACCAGCTTGCTCCTTCTTCGTCACGGGCCTTGCTACACAGGCGTAAAAAGTTGGTATGCCCTGCAGGTTGGGTTGATGCCCCGAAGCCTTGTTCGATCTGGGCATTGGCGGAACAGGATCTCCGTTCAACCCTATGGCGGGACCAGCAGGGTACCCGCCGGTACTGCCGAAGCCATTAACCCCCCTGACGGTTACGTCGGGTTGTTTGACAGTGATCCTAGCATCAACAATCATGACTTTCTCGAGTATGAGTTGAGCGATCCTGTCTCCAGGTCGAACTCGAAACTCATAGTCAGAGTGATTAAAAAGCATCACTCTCACTTCTCCTGAGAAATCAGGGTCAATTACTCCTGCACCTACGTCTAGCATGTGCTTGACTGCCAGACCTGATCTCGGTGCGATGCGGCCGTAAACTCCGCTTGGGAAAGTAAAGGCGCATCCAGTTTGCACAAGAGCACTTCCCTGAGCGGGAACGATGATTTCATCGCACGAGCTTAAATCTAAGCCCGCAGAGCCAGGCGTTTGCCGAGTAGGGAGAGTTGCATAACTGTTCAACATGTGGACGAGCAAGGCATCCTTGTCTCGCCTCCATGCACAAGGATCGGCCTCCGTTACCTCAACAGGCGCAGCAGGAGCGTCGTCCTCCTCGCTCAAGGTAGCAGGGGCAGCCGCATAGGGCTTATGCCCGTAAAGACCTTTAATTACGGCTTTACACATCCCAATCGGATATCGCGCAGTCAAGGGCGTAAGGCTTCCCTCGATCCTGGCGTGGGGGTAGCCTATTTCGTGGCTACACGTGCGCCCTCGTAGCTCGTTGGCTAGTTCAGGGCAAGAAGTGGCGATCTGCCACTGCTTCCTGATGGGAACACCATCGGACGTTTGCATTCCAAAGTCGCAACCGTCAACATCGACACACCTGATGTCGGGATCGTCGATTAGACGCCTCATAAATGGCTGTTTCCAACCAAGGCAATGCCTCGGCCACTCGAATGCAATTCTACCTCCCTTAAAGCGCACGCGTTTGGCGACACGAAGGAAAGCAGCAAACATGACCATCGACGTTCGTCTAGCTTCGTTGAGCTCTACTGCGAACTCGGGACCGTACTGAGACAAATTAACATACTGCCAAGTACTCCACGGTCCGCACGGATCGAGCCCCATAAGTCACAACCAGGATTCTGATCGACGATCTCAATCAATCTGGTCATATCCTTATTCTTTAAAATGTCGAACGACTCTTTGTGTACGCGAATCGCGTCACCCCCCTGTTCCAGCATTGTGGCGGAGAGCTTAGAGTCAGGTTCGCATGCAAATTCTATCAACAATCTCCGCTTTATCAAAGCGGGTCCAGCTGGTTTGGAGGATGCGGCTTCGCCAGCACGCGCTCGTTTCAGAGCTTCCTCCCTTTCAGCCTCGATGTATATCCTTCGCATACCGACGGACATACCTTTCCAGTCAGTAGAAGAAATGGAGTTGGGTTTACCAGATCCAGAATAGGACCTCTCCTTTCTTTCCTCCTTCTGCTCATAATCAAGCTCATCACCGTGTAAGGTGTGGGCTTTAGGCTCACCTGCATCGAGGTCTTTGACTTTGTCTAGCCTATTTTTAAACTTGGTCAGAGTGACCCTCGGAGCCCTAGAAGGAGCATGCCCTTTATCATACAGAATGGTCACACCAGTCCAGAACCTTTGAGTTCTGACTCGATGTCCTGGGTTCAGGATTCTCCTGTCATCACGGATACACTGCTGCGTAGAGTCAATGTATTTTAGATGAGTGACACGATAATCATCCACATCCGCTTGGGACGGGCCTCCTGGAGGCAGCGGAGATCTATCATCCCTGAAAAAGGCTTGCCTAGCATCGACATGATGTCTGTGCCAGGATTTAGACTCTTCATCACGCACCCAGTGGTCCCTTTCAGGAACATCAGCAGGTGCTTCGGAATCAAAAACGGGATCACCACTGTCACCGTTAGGATGATCAGTACCCGGACCAACGGCATCGAGCTTGCAGTCCGGTTGAGTGGGAGCATCCGCTTTGGGAAGACCCTTTCCTTCTCCAGTATCTAGGAGCTGGACCTCCCTAGTCAGACGCTCATAGGCGGCCAACATGGGAAAAATGTATCCCTCTTCGGGGTTCCGCCAAATTCTTTTGACTTGATGAACACTGGGTCGGGAAAATCCGTTCCTAAAGTGTTCAAGATCGGCAACGTAGTAGTCGCCCTTCCACTGGCCACCGGGCTCTAATCTATAACCCAGGAAAATCCCAGGCTTCGACACTGGCCCGAATTTGGGCGCTTTAGATGCAGGGTCAATCTTCTGTGCCGGCATAGCGGGCACGTTACTGTACTCGTCCTCTCCGTGATCGGACGGCCCTGAATCATCAGCTAGTTCATCATCTCCTTCGGGCTCGTAATCAGAGTCCTCAAGAGGGTCAAATTCTTTTGGCTTTACAGTGAAATACGTCTCGCCAGTCCACGGGGCTTTTAGCTCCTTGGTGGAATCTGGACCGTATCTCCAGTCTACGGAGTGCATCATTTCTCCATTTTCCTCATCATACTGAACCCATGTATCACGGTCAGCGGTGAGACGAATATGCTCGATTGGAGCATCAACGCTGTCAGCTTTGAATAGCTTAGTCCTTGGTTCAACGTGCACTCTGACGAGTTTGCCAGATTCTTCATCGAAGATCCAGTGATCTTTTGTAGGAATTTCATCAGCTTTGTGATGGTCGTCCCGTTCGGAGGCGTTTTTGAGCCCCCCCTTTTCGAGCCTACGCGGTTTTGGCGCGATTGGCTTGAAATCAACAAGACATCCGAATGGGATGAGTTGACCGGGAAAATCCCTGTCATCGTTTCTCTTTCCCCATGCGGTTCCTTCACCTCGATTTTCGAGATTTCTGGCCGCGCAAAATGCGCGAACGGCAAATGGCCACCATTTGGGCGATAAGCCGGCTTGTCTGAGGAGTACTCTTGCTCCATGCAGAACTAGCTTCACTTTGTTTTCAATGATGCCATTCGTCTTTGGCATTCCGGGTGTGGACATGTGATGCACCCAAGCCATTCGGCGAGTAGCCGCAAGAAACTCTCTGGCTTGGTCCGAGTATAACAGACAAATCTTGGGTTCGGGACCCATAAACTTGTGAAAAGCTTCTACCGTATTAGGTACAGAACGACTAAAAACAGGGAGTACATCTATGTACTTGGTCGCAAGATCGTAAAACACGACTGCGTCCGTTTCACCATTCACGCCACGGTCCTTTAAACCGTGTAACACCATCGTGTCAACAGTGACAATATCACCGAATTTCGTGCATTCATGCGCGTCGGCACCGCCCCGGCGGTGCAAACGCACGTTCTCCATCTTTGCGCGTTGGCAATGTGGGCAAAACGGATTCTTTGGCAAATGTGACATCATGTGTTGAAGCGTTTTAGCTTCAGCACGTAACTGGGCTTCGGTCCTGTAGCCCTCAGGGTGTTTGATTTCAACTTCACCCCCCTCGTCAGGCGCGTCGGCCTCAGAGGGAGCTGCAGGGTACAGTGAATCGTTCATGGCAATTACCGGACCGGGCATTGCCGGTATCGCAGGACATGCATCTAAGTTCGGGGCTCCAAACATAACCGGCCCTTTAGGCAGGTATGGGACGTTGTTTATAACGTCGAGCCTGACAGTTCTCCCGGATGGGCAGATGAGAACAGGCGTCTCAAAAGCATCCCACCGGAAACTGTATCCAAAATCCACGCACCTACGCCCTATCGATACAATCGAGGGTGTATTATCCATGACGAAGGCTTCAATATCCTCGTCAAGTGACTCAACAGTTGCATCAACTCTACCTTGAGTCCCAGCAACACCATTTGCGGTTTGCAAGGAATGTTGGATTTGCCCATTCTTGATGTGGCGATGATCCTGCGCGGGAATGTCGTGCATCCCAACCAAGTCGAAAGGACACCCAGTGTCAGCAAGCCACCGGATTTCGATTTGTGGGCCAGGCATAGCAGGCATCTGATCAGGAACATTTTCCCTGATCATTCGAGGGCGACGAGCCCACCTATTATCAGGCACATACTCACCTAATTGCAACTGTACAATCTGTCTAGTAGTGGCAGCTAGGATTCTAGCATTTTCCTCGGACATCGCAATCACCTCGGGAGGTTGACGCAACCTATCCGGGTGAATGGGGTGAGAATGCGACCGCCGATTCATGATCGGCCTAGGCTCGTCACGTGTCCTTATATTCTCAACTTGCTGAATTTCAGCATTGTCGTTGAAACTCAGCCTGCGAGCAGTGAGCTTAATCCTCACTGCCTTCGCGAGCTCAGAGTTATACTGGCCACACTTACCGGGCAAGTAATAGAAATCCGTCCTAATGTCAATTGGCCCAGGAATCCGTCTGAATAAAACGGATTTGCGAGTCGGTACACTCAAATCGACATCATCAATCAGAGCGTTGTCCGAGAGACGAATCGTTCGTCTGCGAATTACAGCTCTGAAATTCGGGCCGCCCGGACACGTACCTTGCAGTGTACGAGCGCCAATGGTGGTCACTGACCACTCCATTGTCCCTTCAGGGCGTTGAAACCGAGCTCTATACTCTTCAAATGCCTTGGCTATGGGATGAGCAGGGCAGGCAACAAGCCCAATAGCCTGAGGGTGACGGCCCGCCCCTCTCAAAAACCCGCTGACAAATCAGGGGCAGGACTATATGTCCTGTCGTCAGCAGTGGTAGTAGGTTCAGCAGACTCGGGGTGCGCATCGGCAGACTCGGTCGCTGGGGCCGCAGTGTGTTGCTTCGCTTCTTTCAGCAAATGCTCAGGTGGCTTTGCATGCTTGTAATCACACTTATCCCTCATGCACTTTCCATAGGAAACCCATTGGGCGCAATACCCTGGAATCAGGGGAGGACGCTCCTTGCGTTTCGCGTCGGAACTCCCAGTTCTTGTGTGTGCGAATTTGCACTCTTGTCCGCGCGAACAGTATCCACGCGCGAAGTCCCTGCACGCATCAATCGCAGGAGCGCCGGGCGACGTAGACCTGGGCCTCCTTGGGGGCTCGCCCCTCGGGCTAGGCGTACGCCGCTTGTCCTGCTCCCGATTCCTGGGAGAGTACCTGTCCCTTCGATGAGGACTTGGGGTATTACCGGTCCTCTTCCTTGGATCGCTAGGAGGCCGATTAGGCCTATGGGAATCTCCAAACGGAGATCGTCTCCTAACAGGAGGACTAGGAGGACCAGGTTTCTGGGCTCTGTCCCTGGATTGAGATCGTTCGTAAAAGTCTTTGTGCATATTGACCTGATTCTTACGAACCCTCCAGCGGTCAATTTCGTTCTTACAACGAGCACGAAGCCATTCATAGCTACAAACAACAGGGTTGGATATGTTCCTATCCCATTCCCTGATATCATGAGCCAAACAGTTGAGGTGTCTAACCTTCTCACTGAATAGCGACCGCTTTACCTGCTCGGTCAGCGGTTCATCGAGACCCGCAAGGATGTGATCCCACTTCGCGATGAACCTTTCAAGTCGCTCCTCTTCAGTATAGAAAGATGAAACACTGCATCGCAAGTTTGAGAGCTCAATTATCCTGAATGATTGCTCTCCGATATTTGCAGCCCTTAAGTGGTCGTATAAGAGAGACTACTCTTGATGCGATTGTTGGAACGTTGAGCGGCTTCGGTGAGACGATTAATCTTATCGATGATTGCAACAGTCTTGATGCACTTCCGAATGGCTGCATTGAACCTGGCTTCAAGGATGTGGTATTTACATTCCCCATCCAGTTCATCAAAGGTCTTTGCCTTCTCGACTTCAGTTAGCCAATTGATGACGTACAGTCCATCATAGCTGTAGGCATTGCTAACAGCTTCCTTCATATTGGCTATCCATACCCTCAGCCCAGCCGCGTCGGGCTCTGGCGGGAGGTCTATGGGAATGCACTTAGTCGCAGCTGTACAGTTCGGATCATGGTGGCTACTGTACCCGCCGCCACCGGTTCCGAAAAGATGCTGTGGAACCTGAGAACTACCGATTGATAACGCACATACAGGACAAAGGCGAGTAGCCTTCGGAATGCAAATCTCACATGCCCTTTTCATGCATATCTTACATTCCTCTATTTTGCTGGGGTCAGGAATATCCCGATCACACATCCGACATTTCTTGTCAGGAGGATCGGGGCCACGCATGGTCGGCGGCTCAAGGCCTGAAGGATCCTTTGGCCTTGTACCGTTGGGATCAAATCCTGGATAATATCCGGTTTCACGTTTATCCAGGGGCACGGGTTGCGTAGCCTTCGGAGGACTCTGAAGGTCAGCCGCGTTGGGTTGACCCCCAGTTGGAGTGTCACGGAATCTGCCAACGGGTGGCCGCAGAGGCGGCGAGTACGACCGCGTCGGGTTCGTCTCAGGTACGCCTCCAGGCGATCTATTCCTGACACGGTTACCATCGGGATCCCTTCTTCTCCTAGTCTCGTCCCTAAAACACGCAAGACAACAGGGTCCCTGGACAAATCCAAATCTCCTGTAGTCATCCTGCCCAGCAGAATGTCTGGTGCAGTAGTAGGTCTTCCCTTGGTCAGGAACGAGCTCTCCCTACAGACTCCGCATCGGGGTCCGTTACGGGAACATTCTTCACACAGGTTCTCTTTAAACGAGAAACAATACTCACAAATATCACCTCTGCATCCCTTGCAGTGAAACTCAGCCATGAGATGATTATATCCATCACCTACGTATTTACATCTGGGTTTACCAGGGTCGCCAGGGTTCCCACCGGCGGCACTCTTCTTCCCCCCTCCTCCTGGGCTTTGCCAATCTGGAGGAGGAGGTGGTGGAGGATCATCATCAGGAGGGCCAGGTGGAGGTGGCCGCTTATCCGGAGTACGGGACGCGGCACGCCTTCCTCCTGTGTGATCGTTCAATCCACTACTTGAGGCCTGGTTTGAGTGCCTTGACTCGAGGGAGTTAATTCTCTGGGCCGTATTACCCAGCACCTCGAGCATTTGCTCGAGCTTACTGTTGAGCGTAGTCGAAACGGCCATGTTATGAGTATTTTGCTTGTCCGTGTAGGATTTGCAGTCCCTTGACTTTATCTCAAGGTTGGCTTGTGTTTCATAAAGTTGGTCTTTAACCCACTTTATGCCGTCCCTATTATTGGTCCAGCATTGTTCGACATCCTGCATCATCCTATCAATCTGACATACCCTAGTGGACAGGTCCTCGATTTTGAGGTTTACTCCACCAATCACAGGATGGTTGGATTGGCTCTCCACTAGAGATCTCTCGATCGCATCAACACGAGCTATAAGCCCGGTTACTCGATCAGAAAGAGATTCAAAAACAGTTTGAACTTGGGTGATGGAGCGGGCAACATCATCATAGCTGGCTCGCTCATTTAGGGCATCGCCTATGCTCATCATGCGATTGGAAACGATCTTGACGCGTTGGCCAAGCTCGGTCACGATGTCCTTAGTCCCTTGTGACAGCTGCATGGCCGCGTTCGCAGCCTGCGTACACGTGCTACTCACATGGACGCATTGGTCGTATTGGCCCTCCACGAGTTAACCTCAGTGGAGAGCTGCTTGATGCATTGATCACTTCTATCATTCCTACGCCCAAGAGGCGATGAATGATCGCACTTACCGAAGAGTCCACTCTCCCTCTTTCAAGGGCAGTTACAAGATCAGCAACCTCGTTGGGTTGCTCCTCACTCGCAGGGCCAACCCTGATCCACGATCTCGAGGAGTGGACAAATCAACCATGATCGGATTAGATCTCGGAGGTGTCCTGAAATCATCTTGTACCGCCGTTGATGGCCGTGGGAATTCGCTCCGATTCGGAGACTGACTCTGATACGGTGCAGATCTTCTGGCATCACGAACAACTGATGGCTGTGGCATGCCTAGACCCTTTGTCACAAACAATTTGGGAATTACCGGCCTATCAGTCCGCATAGGAACTTCAGGCTTCATATCAGCAATGACAACGTCATGCAAATCAGTCGCATTGGACGCTCTAGACTCAGACATTGATTCAACATCGGTAGCGCTGCTGACGGTGTTGTTGTGATTGGAACTTGATGCCATCATGGATTCAGACTCAATCGGAACATCAGCTCCGTCTGTGTTGTCAATGGCGAGAAAGGAAGCCGCATTGGGCGTAGGGCGAACAGGCTGTACATTCGGGCCATTCGACCCATTGAATCCCTCCTGGAATGCTTCGATCCCATCAAGCACGTTAATCAACGTGTCCGCGTTTAGCGGATCTCTACCAATGATCGACGCTGGGTCACCTGATCGACCGCGTCCTGAGTCCCGCGTATTGGGGTTAATCCTATGGGCAGTTTCCCGATCCATCCCCCTAGCCCTATGCGATCCAGTCGAATTTGACCTTGATCGTTTGCTTGGGGTTGGACTGGGATGCAAATCCAATCTATCTACGATATTACGCTCCCTAGGGCTCTCAAATCCTGAAAGTCCAGGGGGAGGGGACATGTTCCTCATGGTCGGGTTTACCGACGGCCTTGGCCTGACGTTACGGCTGGCCACGTCAGGATTGAGATTCTCAATCGACAAAGGTAGCATGAATTCATCGCTTCCAGCAGCCC
The DNA here is from genome assembly GCA_963377175.1 of Effrenium voratum. Classification (NCBI taxonomy): domain Eukaryota; class Dinophyceae; order Suessiales; family Symbiodiniaceae; genus Effrenium; species Effrenium voratum. The sequence goes on along the minus strand of CAUJNA010003256.1, from coordinate 385,131 downwards.
GTTTTGGTTTGCGGGAAAGATGACGGGGCGGGTGGCCCTGGCATCCATGCGGCAAAATCCATACCAAAAATGTTTCCGTCGTTGGGCCATGAGGCTCTCCAATCGAGCCCACCGGATTCGGTCGGCAGATGAACGTCAAAAGCAACTCCACTGGACGTACCAGGTTCGGGATTACCGAGCACTTGAAAAGCTATGCTACTGGTTGGCACAGGTCTACTGCTGCCTCGGGAGTCACGAATTTCGGACTGACCAATATTCATCAGCTCGGGGAAAGATGAGGATTGAGCTCCAGGTGCAATACCGGGCTCGTCATCATCACGTCCTGAGACGGAATCATCATGGCCAGGACGATTAGACCCACGACCCTGAGAGCGATTAGCTCTTGAGGCATTAGAAGATAGGTCATCAGTGCGAGTAGCACTGGACCTTCCTGAAGGCATTGCTTCGGAAAAAGTGTGATCCGACAAAAAGTCAGGACCGGAAAACATCGGCTGTCCGGGCACTTGGTCGTCATTCACAACGTCCAAGATTCCGGCCTGGCCGAGAACCCACTCATCGGTCACCACATGAGGTCCATCCTCAGTGATTCCCGCCATGAGTCCTACACACTACCCTACAAAGCCTGCAGGGTTCTTAAATAAGGGGTTCGCGGTGCCAACCGAGGACGAATCCTACGGCTGATAACCTGCGAAAGGGTTTGAAACAGAGTTTCGGGATGGATAAAACAGGCCCTAACCCACCAACAAGAAGAGACCACCTTATCCCCCCGGTCCCAAGGGCAAAGCAGTTGCCCCCGGCCGGCACTAACACGAACCAAAAGGGGTGCCTCGTTGTAACAAGAAGGAACCAAGCAGAAGCGCAGCACAGCGCAAAGCAAGCAAGCAAACCAGCAGCAAGCAGCACCAAGCGAGCGAAGCGAGCAAGCGTGCAGAAGCAAAACAAAGGGCGACCTCCCAACTCAACACCCGACCCACCTCCACGAAGACCCGGACCACGGCCTATCAGCTCCGCGCACTTTTGCTTGGAGATGATGGCCAGTGACGCCGCGAGCGAGTGACGAGATGGCAGGTGAGAACTGCCGGAGATTAAACTTGAGCCAAAATACCGCGTTGGGTATTGGCGTACTACAAACTGCTATGATAAAAGTACATGCCCCCAAAAACACAAACAAACAACAAGTAAGTAGCTACTGTACACATGGCCACGTGTAGCAAGCACCGTGGAACCCATGAGAAGTCGTGTATTGTCGCTACATGTGCTCAACAAGTTGTGGAGGGTTCATCTTAAACGGTTTGCAATTGGCCAAGTTGTTGCATTGCAGGTGGGGTCAACCCTGGCGGCGACGTGAACTCAAACCGTTCAATCCAACCGCATATCAGCTTGCCTGCCAATCGGTGGTTTGGGTGTCCTGAATGGTTTTCCATTTACCCAAGTCACCAATCCAAACCACCAACTAAGGGTTACCTGAGTATACCATTCCTGGACACATAGAAGCACTGTGCAATAATCAGTGATGTCACGACAAAGGATCCTGACAAAGGGAAGCCCTTTAGGACCGACGAAACACAGACCGAACATGGAAACCAACGTCTTGAACTGATGCGAACAACCTTGCACACCAAGGGTCATCTAGGGGGCGAACAGACCTACACACATCTTGTTCTCTTCTGATAATGCCTTCATTCAGTTTGAAAGTAACGCAAAACCCCGTTCCTGCTCGCAGAATACCAGTTAAGTCCGAGATGCTCAAGCGTCTCATCGTCGATCTGCAGGTTTTGTTCCACTGCCTGCTTAAACCTAGGCATCAGGGTGACTACCGAATTGTCACCTTTCTGCTGAACGAACTTCCCTGATCAGAACTGCCCAAAAAGTGCGGCCGACTCAAGAACCAAGCTCGCATGGCATGTTCACAGCACAAATGAACAGCACAACGAATCAAAAGGCAAACCCAGGCACGCTCTTCTGGGTCAAGTAAAGGGTACACAACAAATATAAAAGTTCAGATTCCGGTTCAACTCCCTATAGGCAGAACAGAGGGTTCTGAGAAGACGCCAGAAACCTAAGAACTGCGAAGGGGCCCACGTTGACTCAGCTTCCCTCTAGTTGGTGGATTGGTGGTTTCGTGGTTAGTTTGTGTTTTTTTTCCCATCCACCCTCTACAAGAACAGGGGTCAAATACCCAAATCAGCAATCCAACCCACCAACTAAGGGGCTCCCCGAGCCACGTCTGTGGGGTGCCTTAAAACAAAAACAATGGCTGGGGCTTGCAAATCCCTCAAGCTGACTTAGAGGGTCCAGTTGCCCATGTATCCTTCTACTGGAGGCCACTGGATGTGTCCATCCGTCTCCCGCGACAAAGAGACGTGGAAACATTGATTCCGCGCCGCTCGTTCAGAGTGATGGTCCCGCTCCGGTCCTTGTCGATGGCCAAGAAGGCATCCCGGACCTGCAGGAAAGCCGCTGAGTGGAACGAGTCAGAGCTTACCAAGGAACTCACCGGTTGCCAACCCACTGGTGGAACCCACTGGTTCCGTAGTTAAACAGAATCCAACACAAACTGTCTCAACAAACACCTTCAGGAACCCCAAGCTGGGTGACATGTTGGGTGCCTTTCTGGCAGACGCGATCGGAACCCGTTTTGGACACTGTTTAGGCTCCCCTGAATTAGCCAAAGGTTGTTTTGTTTGACATGTTTTACAAGAAGATCTTCAGGAATCCTTCCAGTTTCAAAGGGCATAAATATCGGCACTGTCGTTCATCTGCACGAAGCATACTTCACAGTTTGGAGGCCACCGGACGCGCAGGCGGTCCCCACACCGCCTGCTTCCGCTCCTCGACGCCCAGAGACCAGGCAAGCACACCCAGGCACGCCCGGCGGAACACCGAGACCTGTGCCGGTGTCGGTTGCCGAAGGAGCGGGGGACAGGGACCCTTTAAAAGGGGCACGCGTGTGAGTGGGTGCAGAAAAAAAAGAACTGGCTCTTTCTTGTTTACTCCAATATTGATTCAGAGCCAGAAGTGGGGCATGAACAGATTTTGGCCCTTTTCATGGGGACTAATGGTAACTTAGTCACGTCACCGGGCAATGGCTCTGTGGCTCTGTATGCGGGTGAGTGTCCCCCCATGGCACCCACCCCACCCGTTTTGCATTCTCTCAGTTCGGCGCCCTCTCACTCGTTGGGTTTACCTCGCCCCTTGAAAGCTCAGAAACCGCCCAGCGCACGGCGGAAGCAAGCTAGGCGTCCCTTCGGCCCAGTCTCCCATTTAGCGCAAAGAAAGAAAGGGAGAAAACACACAAAGAAAGAAGTAAAACGCAACTGGGCGTTCAATATGGGGTCTGGAAACAACTTGGCAAAAACAGCATTGTTGAGAAACAGATCCCAAAACCCGTTACTCAGCTACGAGTTCTTCAGCCGAGAATTGCCAATAGGTCACGCCTTAGCGAAGTTGCACAGGTCCTCAATCATGGCTTGGTCGATGGAGTGTGCCTCAGGCTACTCTCCAGCCGTCGGGCTGGCGACTTTCGATGGGGAAATCATGAGGGCGGGTTTGTTCCAGTAGAGAGGTTAGAATAAGTTGGTACCCTTTTTTCTGTAGTCTGTTTTAGTAGGGGAACCCTGGCCCCAAAAAGGGCAAAAGGGCACTGCTGTACTACTGGGGACCTAGTTGAGTCCTCCAAATGGGAAGCCTGGCGAAGGCTCGGCTAGCGGCGACAAAGCAACGCGGTGCTCAACTCCACAGACGTTCTTGTTTCTTTTGCATGGCCCAGGCGTGACGTGGCCGGCAAACCCCAAACAGGTTCATTGTAATGTTTCATGTTGAGCCACTGGGGAATGAGGATGTGCCATCCTTCCAAACGAAACGGACCGGACCTGCGGACCTGCGGACCCGCGGACCTGCGGACCTGGGCGTGGCAAGCCGAGTCCAAGTTGCCGGCTCGGGCGAAAGAGGAGTCCAAAGAAGTGAAGGCTTAAGCCACGGTCGCCCGGAGTTCTGGTGGAAAGGGAGGAAGGGGTGCCTAAAAACACGCCTTAGAACACAAGGGTTTGAGGGAGAGTCCTTCTTTCTTCTTGAGTAGTTGTGCACTGAAAAAGTCCAAACTCTTTAGTTGACACTAAAAGAAGGGCTCCACCTGAAATCACATGCATGTAGAACTCGATGGAATCAGCTAGCTGCTACGTGGGTGGTTGTTGATTCGGCCAAAATGTATCCTGAGCAATGGCCTTTCCAGATGTCAAGTCCAGGCAATCGGGTAGAGCCATAGAATCTTCAGGGTGTGTCGACTCAAAACTCGAGTCGGGGGGGGGGGGTTCGTTTCTTTTTAGACCCAATGCCACACGTTGTTCCCCCATCCCCCCCTCCCAAAAAAAAAACAGAAGGGGACCAACACCCAGGTGGTGACTAGTTTTCCCGCTTTCAGCACGTGACGCTCCAGCACGAAAACAAAATCCTGCCGAGCCGCGTGGTGCTCCCGGGTCTGCAACCACTTGTGCTCCAGGGCCTGCTGACGTGTGCGAGTCCCGGGCCGGCTTTTTTGCACAGGAAGACTCAGTAGACCGCCAAAAAGGCCTGTGCACTTCCATGGTGGGGACGGGATTAGATCCCAAAGTAGGGGGGGGGTGGTCTTGAAACAAATGACGTAGTTGTTGGGGACAATTTTGAGCACGCTTGCATTTACTGGGTGCAAATGAAGTGAACGGCTGTCCAATCCACACATCTTCCAGGGGGTTGACACAGGAACCGTCTTTTTTGTAACTGGGTCTTTGATAAGCATTTTTGCATTGAACAAAAGCTTGCATCCTGATTGAAGCAAACTGACCACTCTGTCCGGGAAACTTCAAACAACACCACCGCGTTCGGTAGGCACGCAATGCATTCAAGACGCGCCTCTACCTGCACACATACTTAAAATGCTGATGCGGTCTTGACGCTCCACCCCCCGAATTGTATCTCGGTTTTCTTCGGCCTCCGCGGCAGAGAGGCGTTGCTGCGGGTCCACCACCAAGAGTTTCTGGACAAAATCCTGGGCAGCTTGACGCGGACGAGGCGCGACTCGATGCGTCTGCGCGTCTTTTTGGCAGCGACGAGCGCGGTGTGCGCGCGAACGTTGACACGGGAAAGGGTTGGCTGCAATGCGGAAGCTGGGGCGGACGTCAAGCATTGGTGGGGTTTGTCAACATTACAAACGCATCCAATCAGGCCGCGGCGCAAGCCAATGCTCGCCGTTTCATCAGACTCGCTCCAGCAAACCGCGCTGGGCTAGGCTGAGAACCGTGAGAACCGGAGAGCGGACAAGCAATGCGCCAAGCAGGATTGTGCGACCGGGCAAAGGCAGGGAAGAGAACCAAACACAAGCTGCAAACCCCTCAGCTCCAATGCACGTGATGATTGCATATATACGGTGCACGGCAGCCGGTGCAAGCACTGCTGGAGATTACGCAGTGTGCGACGCGAAAGCAAAGATAAGAGCGCGTCATGCAAATGAAATAAGGTCTTGGGGCGAAGATCTCCCGAACCGAAGTGAGTGGTACAAGGGGCGTCCTGAAAATGAGACGAAGTAGAAAACGATCCATCCTCCAGCGGCTTCCTTGCAAGGGGTTGCTTCTTGCAATGTTTAGCGCCTTCCGCAAGAACGTGCCAACATGTGTGGTTTCAATGTTTGAGCTCCTTTTTGGATGCCCAAATCTAAGGGATAGCCTATGGCTCTTGCCGGATGATTGGCCCAGCTCGAAAATCGGAACTCTGAGGCGCCCAAAAGCGGCCTCTGGATTTGGTGTTCTTTTCATCAAGGACCTGGATAAAACATGCTAAACTTGCGAGGCCTTGACTGGTGGAACAAAAAATTGGAAAACCAGAGGTTGAGAAGTGGGCAAAAGCTGCTTTTGTCTGGGGCGTACTACCGCCTTTCCAATATGAACAATCGGAGTGGTTTGCAAAACTGCAATCCTCTTCAAAACTGTTTTTCATTTTGTAAGCGTTCTCAAGACTACTTGTCAGAGCTGCCCCAAACTTAGGACGTCACGAGCCCCCTCGCAAAGCTGGCCGCCCAGCCGCTTTGTGGGCCCATCGCATTTTCAGCATGGCCCGACCAGAAATCCTTGGTGCCTACGCCAAAAGAGCACCGGGAACCGCAAGTTGTGAACCGAACCCCTCAACATGCAACTTGCTGTAAACCTAGCCCGCCACAGAACACGCTGTGTCTTGTTTTGCGTGGGACCTGTTTGTTGCTTTGTTTTGTGGTTTTTAACCAAAAGGAAAGCCGACACCATTTTGGGGGTCCACCAAAAACGTGACATCCCCTTTTGCGTTTTGGGTGATATTTGGCCATTGCAGAACTCCGTGCAGGCTATGACTAGAAGGCACACATGTCCAGGTTTGTGGAGCTCTGCCCATATGCAGCCTATGAACTTGGACCCTCAAATCACCCTCAAGAAGTTGATATCGTCCGAAAATGACGGCTTGGCTTCCCACTGAAAAGGGTAATTAGTTTGAGGCACCCTTTTTGGGATTGATTCCATGGGAACCTTCCGAACACAGAAGGAGAAGGTGCCAATTGACTGGAAAGCCTGGCGCAGGACCATCCCCAGGTTGAATTGGCTGAGATTGGGTCGGCGTGGGAATGGCCGGGAATGGCACCGTTCCAAAAGCTGACCATGCTAAGCTCACATAAGCCGCAAGCAACTTCCGATTGACCATTTGGCCAAGCTACACGCTTTTTGTTCGCACCTCATGGTCCTCCAACAAAAAGGGATTTGCCAAACTTGCGCCCGTGGCGCAAAAAGGAAGGTGGTTTTGGAGCAAAAAGCACTGACTGTTTGACCACGGGCCTGATGACCCTCCCGCATCCTGGACCCGTCCTTGGCTCCCTGGGACGCCTTGCCCCAAATCACCTGGGCACCCCGAATTCGGTTGCTCGGCCGAATGGGTGGCTTTTCGAAACAAGGAATTGGACGCTTTCCTTGGCACGGGTTGCTTAACAGGGCTAACCTCCTAAATCAAACGGGGAGAGGGCGGGGTACTGGGTTTGAATATAAACCCTAGTTATAAGTTATAACCAAGTTGCCAAAGCAAGGGCTGGGTTCTGAAGGCGCTCCTTTGGCCAAGTGTCATGAACAAGCAGCCCGCCCCCCCTGAGCACGCCAGCAACCAAACGAACAAGCAATCGACGCACAAAGATTCAGTCAACCAGTCAGCTGACTAAGCAAACTAAGCCAAACCAAGCCTTGGCGTGAACGCAACCCTTTCGCAATCCAGCCTGCTTCCTTGTGAAGTTTCCCTCCTCGCGCCAAAGCGAGCGAGCTGGGTTGAGGACGCTTCAACGCTCGTCTCTCTCGCGGGTTTCTTCGAAACTCTCTCTCAAGGCACTTGACCCTTCTCGGGACGCCCCACTACAGTCCAATCACCTTGTGGCCACAAGGACCCCAGTTGCAACGATGGGTTTCCGTTTGGAGGGCAATTAGATCCAACCTGCAACCAGTGCCATCTGTTCTTAACCAACCGATCCAAAAAGGCCAGTGGTGTGGCTTTTCGCCTTGATGTCTCGGATCTGCTTCGACTCGGCGCCCGAGAAGGGCATGTAGCCTTGGGACAACCCGAGGTGTTTGGTCAGCTTCGTGCTTAGCCCGGTGGTTTCTTGGTGCGGTGGTTTGGAGGTTCGGGGTGGTTTGTCATTTACGCTACGAGACGCAGGGGGTTCAACCTCCCCAAGCCAATCCAAACAACCAATTTAGAGGTCATCTCAGTTGGCACACTCTGACTCCAAGGTTGATACCGGGCAATAACAAGATTCAGAGGAAGGTTTTGGCTACGTACCTTCAATGGTCCGTCATAGCCTCTCACTTTGGACGTATTGTCAAGCTGAAGGCTTTTGATGTGATATTTGGGTCTTAAGTACGGCCGGGCGCATCATCAAAATCAGGTGTCCTCTGTTGTTTGTTTGCATCATTTTTTGGAAAAACATCAATTGTGGGCAACTTAGCCTCCTGGAATTTCCCTGTGAACTTTTTTCAGGTACCTAAACTATGGTTGTGTGTCTTGGGTTCTGTCCGGGGGGCTGGATAAATTATAAAATCGGCCATGCCCGCTCAGTTTCCTCAAATACGCCTCTCAACACAAAGCGGGGCCATCCCTACCATTTCATGGCGCGACCCTCGTGTCGATCTTTGACGCCCTTATCATCTCCCTCGACAACATGGACCAATTTGGGGTTCAATCTGCAAGAGTAAGTTTCGTCAAACATAGGCCAGAGTTGAACATAATATCGATACAAATAGGTTTTACGTCTTTGGCTCGGGTGCCGGGCGGCCTACCTGAGAAAGTTAACCCCGGTGTCATTCCTTTCCATGAACAGACTTAACCAGGACACTTTGCTGGAATGCTTGAGGGACATAGATGTCCTTTTGGTAACCTGGATTGCCCTGACTGGAATAAGACCCATCTAAACTTGCGCCACCCCATTCTCAACAAGCTAAGCTACAAAGGACACCTGTGCTTCGGGATCGAGCCTACTAGCCTGAGCTGGGCCTTTAGAAGAATGTCGAATGCGAATGCCACACAGCTTGCCCAGCTACACATGGGCTGGGGGCTAAGGGATCCCCCAAAATGGTGATTATCTTTTTGGTTTCCCTTTGAACCAACCAAAAGCAAAGGAGTTCGCCCAAAACAGGCACACATCAATGAGCTGAAATCCGGACGCGGTCTTTTGTTGGCCCTTGCAACTCGTGGGTCGCATCCGGGAAGATGAGTTGCCCGTCGCTCAAACAGGCTTCCTCATATGTTGCCCTTAAAGGTCACCCACAAAAAAGGACAGTCACTTCAATTTGGCCCAAAAGTGCTCCGGCAAAACAGGAATTACCCCAAGACACCCATTGGACCGGCACGAGGCGCCACGCCTCAAATCCAGCTCCATTCTCCATCAAAGTGGCTGCATAAACAGAGTAAACATATGAATGCTTTTGGTGAAAAGGAACCTGCCCAACTCCCGATCAACGGCGCAGTGACGCACTAGAGTTCCCTGAGCAAGAGACTCCACGTGAGTTCTCCGGCATGTCAGCTAAAATTCCACAACAAGACGTGGCTCCAACTAAATGGGTATGGGTCAAAATTACACCACCAGCGGACCTCAGGCTGTCCATGTTTCCATTTACCATGTTGGGCACCTGTTTCTGACCCACCCAAATGACCTGCATGGTGACTTCGCTTTACCCACGACTTCCGCCAGCTCCGCAGAGCTGACTGCGAGCTCGCAAAACCGGCCGGGGAGCCGAAGAGAAGAACGAAGGCCACCACCCCCAGACTCCACAGATCGCCTCACATCGAAGCGACTTGGGCGGTTCTCAAAATAAGGGCTCCCCTTTTTGGACTAGCGGGCAACCAGAAGCCCAAAGGCAACGAAGGCTTTTCTCTCCGTTTCCAAGGGACGAAAGACAAATCAAAGCTTTTGACCTCTTCAAACCATGGCTATAAAATGGACCAATTCAGGGCACCCACCCCATTCAGCTTCCTTCGCCCTTCGAGCTCCGAAGGGTTTGCTTAGGAAGTCAACTGGCTGGATGGAAATGTCCCGTGTCGATGTTTTTTGTTTTTTTTCCTTCTTTTTTCGGGGGGCCGAGCAAAAGAATCCTGGGTGTTGCGGTGCTGGCCCCCTACGAATTTGTTCCACCCAAACTGGCCAGATCGGTGACTTTGATCAAATCCCCTCATGGCGGTTAAAGAGGGCGCATCCAGGTCCAACCCCGGATGGGCCTCACCTAAATTGCGAGCTTCCATGAGCTTCCCAGAAGGCACCTTTCAGGGTCAAATGGCCAGATTTTTCATGGCAACGTTGACACAATCCTCCAGAACCAGTACTTGGGATTTCGGTGCTGGCGTGAACCGATTTTTGTCGGAACCACTGGAGGACACATTCACTCAATGCACCAGGTTGATTCATTCATCCGGAATCGACACGAAAATCTTTGCAGCAGGGCAGTCCCGAATTTTGCCCGAGTGGCTGGTCCGACACCAACCGCCCCCTCTTGCACAATGCTTGGAAAAAAACTTTCTGGGTGCCAAACCGGGGGTCTGGGAAAGTCAAAATATATCCATTGTTGGTGCCCTGGGCTATTTGGAAACAACATCGAACATTTGGGTATGTGTCAATCGTTGTTTTTAGGGGGACCCACTCCCCCCAAAACAACACATAAAACATAACGAGAGATGTAATTTCCTCTGGCTTGTCCTTTGTCCTTCGAAACCGCCAAGAAGGTACCCTCAACAAGAAGACACACCCATTTCGTGCCCAGCTTTTCTGCAAATCCCACCCGACCCCGTGGCGATCCGGTCGGAGCGAGCCGCATTGGGAGGTGTAGGACTTCTCTAAGACCTGCTGTTCCGGCGGTCGGCGACTCGGTGACGGGCCCGGTTGAATGTGTTTGGGTGCTTCACCTCAAGTGGATTTCAGCACCTTTTTTCTGGGCCTGTTGAATGGAAACAACACCAAAAAAAGAGAGAAAGAGGGGGCGCCGTCAGCGGTTTGGGTGCTCTCTGCCGAAACAACTCCCAGCTTCCTTCTGTTCGGTGCGACTTTCGGTTTGCAGATAGACAGCAGGCACCCACGCCGCTGCCGTTTGAAATTGTGGAATAGTATGGAGTAGCCTCCTGTTTCAAATCGCAAATGTTTATCACAGCTTGTGTGTTCTTTCATCACATCAGGGGCAAGCACCAGAAGCAGTCGCCGGTCTACTGTTTGACAGGATCGAGAGGCCGAACTGCTGTGTTGGCTCAGCGTGCAACCTAAGGACATAAAATGGGCAAGACGATGGCGGTGGGCAACTGAGATCTGTTGCTTTTTTCCAGTCAACTTATTGCCATATTGGATATTCCCGGGCTTGAAAAAGAATGATGTTGTTTCCCACCCATTCCAGTCCAGCAAATTAGACCGTTTCCATGGTTTCGAAAGCAACCATTCAGCCGGGCGCTGGGCTGCTTGAACAACACTCCGGGTGACGTAAGACCCAGCCCAAATCAAAGAACCTCGTAGTTTCAAAGGTTCCAGAAGGTTTAGGATGATCTATCCCAATGGTAAATAATAAAGTACAGGTTTTAGAAGGTTTGGCATGATCCATCCCCTTTGGAAAATAAATGCAAACAAGTCGCCGTGCCATTTTAGCACCCAGTCGAGAGGTAAAGAGTCCGCAACCCTAATTGTGAGAACCCATGAATCATGCGCCTCTGGAAAACACCAGTGGAACTCGTCTATTTTATTTTTGTGGGAAATACTGGGGGGCCAAGGGGAAATGCAAGGAAGTGCAAGGAAACATCTGGAAAAAAACTCTGTGTTTTTGGACGTCCTCTTTGCGAAAACGCTGGAAAAACAGAGTTGTTTTGCGGGAAATACTGGGGAGCAAAGGAGAAATGCAAGGAAGTGCAAGGAAATGAGGGGAGGAAATAGGAAGTCCACATGTCAGGAAAGCAACGGGAAATGAAAGGGAAACAAAGGGGAATTGAAAGGGACATGACAGGGACAGAAATGAAAACGAGTGCAGGGGGAATGACAGGGAAACAAAGCGCAATGAAACCAATCGGCACGACGGGAGATGTAGGGAAATGACTCGCAACGAAAGAACGGGACATACATGGAAAATGACACGGACATACCGAGAAAATGTCAGGGACATGGAGGGGGAGTTGGAAGGAATGGAAGGGACATGACCCGGACATCACGGGAACCGTGAAAAGGACATGAAGGGGAAATCAAGGGGAACGCCAGTAGTGAGATGACAGTTCAGGGTCATGAAAGGGCAGTGCCGGGATATCGAGGCAACTCAGGGGGGACGTGACGCTGCAACGCAGATATAGAGAGAGAGAGAGAGGGAGAGAGCGGGAGAGACAGAGAGAGAGAGAGAGAGAGAGACAGGGAGAGAGAAAGAGAGACACAGAGAGCGAGAAAGAGAGACAGAGCGGACAGAGACAGAGCCAGAGTCAGAGAAAGAGACAGAGAAAGAGACAGAGAGAGAGAGAGAGAGAGAGACGGAGAGAATGAGCGAGAAAGAGAGAGAGAGAGAGAGAGAGAGACTAGGTCCTCCAGTAGAGAGAGAAGAATTAGGGTACCCTTTTTCTGTAGAGGGGCGTGGACAGGAAGGAGACAGGCAGACAGAAAGAGACAGAGAAACAGAGAGAGAGAGAGAGAGAGAGAGAGAGAGAGAGAGAGAGAGACGGAGAGAGAGAGAGAGAGAGATAGAGAGAGACAGAGAGAGACAGAGAGAGGGAGACTCAGGAGAGAGAGGCTTGGGTGGAATGGGGAGGATGGGGAGCAGAGGGGGGACAGAGGACGACAGAACACACGAAAAAGACAAGGCAGAGAGGAAGAAGGAGAAAAGGGGGAGGACAATGTCGGCGGACTGAGCCGGAGGCTCTAAAGTTAACACATACCCATAATACTCACCTTTGGGGCTCTTATACTGACCACATACCCATAAGCTGGGGCCGCTGTGACCACTTTGGCCTTCTCGCCAAAGTTGCCGAGCTGTTCCTAGGACCCCCCACCACCTCCCCCCCAAAAAAATACACGCACCAAGCCAATGAACTAACCCCCCACTCCCCCCCCAAAAACACCAAACCAATTTGGGTCTTTCCCACCTCGATATATTTGGGGGGGCGGGGTGGTCCTTGAGGACCTCCCCTTGACTCCCTTCCTCCTTGCCAACTGCCTCGGGGGCCACGTAGGCCAAGGTCCCACAGCTCACCGCCATGGTGGTGTTCGGCTGCCAGATCTTGCCTTAGGATCCATTGGTCCCGCGCCTCGTTTTGGGGGATCGGACCCCCGCACCCCCAAATTGGCGGGTTGTCCTTTTGGTTTTCCCCCGGCCAAACACGGGATTCCTACAAAAAAGGACGCACCCAAATGGGTGCCTGCTGAGATGCCTGGCCGTGGAAATATGGTAAATGAGCGATTGGACTTTTGGGTTGCGTCAGAAATCATGAAGAGACTTGCCTGTGAAAAAGTCAAAAGCCCAACCAGGCGCTTGTCCTTTTGTTGGCCCTCAAAATGCCCACCACCCGAAAGGAACCTCCGAGCGGGACTGAATGGGCCGCCACTGACCTGATCGCCCTGAACGTTTTGCGACCGAGGGGCTGAAGCCGAAGTCGATCAGCTTCAAATGGTCCGAGTCCTGGCAAGTTGCGAGCACTTTGCATCGTGCGGCTAACAAGGAACCCCAAAAAACGATCCACAAAGCCGTGGTTCCACTAAATGTGTAGTAAAGGTTTTTGCAGGCCTTACTAGATTATCCTTGTTGAGCCAGGTAGTAAGATCACAATAAAGGGCGGCCAAGAAGGGAGGCCACAAAGGGATAGAGAAGCCAAGGACTCATGTGAAAGATACATCTGGGATGACGGTACCCGGCAGTTTTTTGCAGGTTTCCAAGGACAATTCTCAAGGACATGCTCCAAACATCCACCAAACACCAGGGAATTGGGTAATCTCGAGGTGTTTCCTGGAGCTAGACATGCGAGCCCGAGCTGCACATTCCCCGCCCCCCCCCCCACATCTCCCACCCCTCCTTCCTTCCCATGGACATCTTCTGACATCTTCCCTTGCACACCTTCCCTGGTTCATGTAAACAGTTGTTGCCGGACATCCCCTCCGGTATGAACCGGGAAGCCTTTTCTTGGATTTAAAGGAACATCAGCCACAATCGTGCGAATGTGTTGTTGTACGCGCACACCAATGTGCATTTTTATATATATATATATATATATATGTAACATACATTACATATACACATGCGTCTACACATATTTTTGCCTGGGCATCCTTTCGACAAATACATGTATATATATATATACGTATGTATATTTATATCCCTTTGGGGGACCCCTTGTGAAAAACTCCGATTTTGAAACAAACAACCGGCCGGCCTTCGCCTCATATAAGAAGTTTTCCAGCTTGATGTCGCGATGGACCTTGGACGCGCCACTTGTGGGCCCGCTCGACGGACCCCGGTGGTTTCGCGGTGTCCGGGCAGTCCATTTCCCCCAAACCCCAATCCAAACCCCAATCCAAACCACCAATCCAAACCAATTAAGAGTTACCTGATACTCCTAACAGTCTTCACGCCAAGGATTTGGCGATTGTTCTTGTGGGACCTTTACAATGGCCCCCCCTCGGCTTCCCTTCAAGGGGGTAACCAGAAAAAGGACACAAAGAACACGGTTGATGCTGGTCCAAATCCCGGAGCCCTGATCTGCGATCCCAAATATGCAGCTTACACAGGGCCCACATGCCCCTCATGCAGGTTGAGCAGCGACTCCGTGCAAATGGATGTAGTTCACCGCCAGCAGCATCTGGCCGGGATGGGAGATCACGTAAGCCACGGGATCACTCTTGTGAACCATTGCGAAAACGGTGGCTCCCTTCATCTCGACTGGTGCACTTGGGGGTGTTTCCCCAACAAGTGATCCGGACTAATTGATGGGTCCATGATCATGCTAGGCGCCAGAGAAAGGGTGTTTCGACCATAGATCTGTCTCAAAACGGGACGGTGTCATGATGTCGGCCTTCAGACCGTCCAAGCATAGTGTTCCGAGGCTTCGTCCAGCAGAGACAAACGGACATACACCAAGGCCGTTTACCGGATTTTGAGATGCGGGTCCGGGTCGATGAAACCTGCGATCCTTTTTACGAGTGCTCCGCGACTTTGGGAGCTGCACACGACAGTTGGGACTTTCTGAGGGTTCGACTTTTTGAAATCCAGTTGTTCTGCGAGGGAGCTAGCATCTACCTTTGGGCACCTGTCAGCCAACGATAGACAAAAACCCACGAAGAAATCGGGCCGTTTTAGTGGAGAGTTGTTCTCAAATTAAAACCTTCGGCCAACACCAAACCTTTTCTCCGCAACTCCTCAAGGCGTCCGATTTGAGCCTGCCACCTCCCGTTGCAAAGAAACCAGCAAAGCTCAAACGGACCAGATCCAGTCAACTCGCTCTGGGGCGTACCCATGGAAGGCCCAAAGGCCCAAAGGTGTCAGTTGGGACGCCCAGTTGGCTCCGAGCCCTTGGCTCGGGCCGCAAGTCACCTGTGTGACAACAGTAGGCGTATATGTGTGGCTCTTCCCCTGCGGAAAATCGATGGACCTGCACCTATCCGACAAGCAAAAGGACTTCAAGGGAAAAACCTGGAATGCATCGGTTTTGAGCCAAAGGGACGCACACAAAATGGAATCAGCCTTTGCCAAGCTCAGGCAAGAACGCACATCGACCTGTTCCCGACACCCATCCGCAACCCTGCAAGTGCTCGTGCCTGGTAAACGGCTTGTGCCGCATCCTTCTCAGTGAAGCGCTTCCTCTCTACGACGCCTCTGTCCGCTGAACAGCGAAAAAAGACAAGGAATACCAGAACAGATCTGACTGCTATAAAAGCCGAAGCAAGTAGAAGGGGTGTATTCATTTAAATGGATGTCGCCAAGTCAATAGTTCCTGTCCTAAACAATGAGCATAGCTTTCCGCAAATCCAAGACCACATTTAAGTCATGGCAGGCTCCGAGGCACCCGAGCACGAACAGAACAACCACATGGCAAGCCCCAAGGAGCGCTTGGGTCTCGCGGTTTCAACATTAGCCCGGTCAGCTCACCGAAGCTCGATGATGTTCAAAGCCACCATCACCAGTGGGGGGCGGAAACCTGGGGTTGAGCCAAGGTGATCAACTTGTTGCCCCTGTTGCCTACATCCTGTCGATCGGCTGGCTTCCCAAACCACAATGAAGGGTCAATTCAACTATGCGGGTCCTAGCGGTTAATTAGTTCCATACCTCCAGCCTTAAAAGAATCTGATTGACACTTTCATGCTGGCTCTGAAATCTTGCAGGCCAAGCTACGGTCGAAGAGCTCGCCACCCTGCATGCATTCCTTAGGTAAAAAAGGCGCATCTCACATGGCAAACGAATCGAAGCTATGTGACGCTGAACCGCACTGGGGTCATCCAAAAGGTAGCCTGGCACCCCAGAAGGGAGCTGGAGGGTGTCCATACCGGATGCATATACATATGATGTTAACCCCATAGTATTCTTAAAATAATAGGGGGTCCAAAAGTGATGATTCCCGCACAAAACCCACAGACACACCCTACCCATAACTGGGATTGATTCATCTGGGGTCAACATTAATATATATATATATATATTAATATATATATATATATATATATATATGTGTGTGTGTGGCAAAGTGCGTGTGGCTGGATGGTAAGATTGCTGCCCGAGGCTCCATGACCAAGTACAGCTGCTCCTCCGACTCGTAAACGTCAGTCAAGGACGCCACGTGTGGGTGGTCCATGGCGAGAAAAATCTCCTTAGCCGACTTGGACATCGCGATGCATGTCACGTGGCCCAGTCTAGGCACGCCTTGGATGCTTAACAAAAGTATGGTTGCCTTACCATGTAAAATTTAGGAAGCCCCACAGCAAAAGGTTGGCTTCTTATAACCAACAGAAACGTGGCCCCTCACACACCCATCGATCCTCCCCCCTCAAACCAAACATGAAGAACAAAGGCAATTCGTTGGTGTGTGACTGAAATTAATTGAACCTCGCACGAGTCATGAAAGCCTGGTACCAACAAATAGTGAACCCAAAGCCATGTAAAGAGTTACCAAGGCGGATATCCGCAGCCATTTCTAGTTGGGATTCCATTTCTAGTTGGGATTCTTCCTACCTTCATCTACCCTAGTTTTAATTGTGGCCCACAATGCCGTGATAGCTCTTTCTGTCACCGTCATGGCTGCCTCTCTGGGATTTCTCACGCTGGAATGCTGGTTGTGCTTAACGTCCATCCCCATCCTGAAAGGGTCGAAAGTGACGCAAATGGTCTGTCATGACAACGTCCATCTCAACCTGGAAATATTCGCCAGGCTTGTCCCCTCTGAACAAGTTGACTTGTTGCAAAACCACATGCACTCTCAAACAACTCGAAAAAAACAGGCCTGAAGCACTGCCGCGCATTGCTGTCTATGTGTGCCCTCTCTGGTGGGGGGTGCCTCTTTTCCAACAGCCCCGTTGGCGGATCCATGTGGAATTTGTTTGCAAAAAACCAGCAAGTGGGGGAATACTTGCATCTTTAAATCGGAGGGCCCGGCTTCCGAACCGACCTTTTCTCCCTCCCCCCCCAGGGGCAAACACGCCAGCCGGCCGCTGAGCTGGGAGTCTGGCTGGGTTTCAGGGCCGCCAAATGTCCCCCCCCCAAAGTGGGAGTTTTTCCTTGGTTTAAATGGGACACTATACTATCAAGTCACTGTGCGAGTTGCACGCGCGTCGATTCAGAAACTGGGGAAGAGAAAGTGCCAAAACAAGTCAAGAATTGGATTCCCCAGGATTCCACTTTTTGACTACCCCGAAAATTGAAGATTACTTGAGGCCAGTGGGTTGTGTACCCCAAAAGAGACCCTGCATTTAAGTCTATTGGATAATCAAATAACGGATCCTGGGATTCCCAAGGTCCCAATTGAAGGACTTCCGTCATTCGTCCTCTTTGGCTTGGGCCCCCCCAAAAAAAGAAACTAGAGGACGATGGGCTCTTCCAGCCGCGGAGACACCTTTTTACATCGATGCGGCGAGCGTGTCTGCACGCGGCGATGCTCAATGTGTGGTCACATGAGAGCTCCATCTCATCGTCCTACGAGAGGAAACATTGCAGTGTCTGCGCAAGCTGCATTGTTCCAGGCTGAAGCGCAAGTTGCTCTCTGCAAGCTGCTGCACGCAAGTGGCTCGACATCTGTCTTCAGGCTGTTCTGCGCATGTTGCTCTGTGCAAGTTTCTCTCCGCAAGACGCTCGGCGCTTGTATCTGTGCGCAAGATGCTCGCTCTATGCACTTGGCTCCATGCACTTGGCTCTATGCACGGCTCTATGCACTTGGCTCCATGCACTTGGCTCTATGTATTTGACTGTGCGCAAGTGACTCTATGCAAGTTGGTCCGAGAGCTCCGCGCGGAAGAACCCTTCGTGATGCTTTCGGGAACAAAAACGCAAAGAAGAAGCAACACCAACTCAGGTTGTTTGTACCCACACCTCCCAAATCCACAAACATGGAACCTCACAGAACGGACCCAAGAGAACGGCCGTGGAATCCCACGGCGTGGGCCAAAAGGCCCCCAGGCCTTCGCCGCTTCGCCCGCTTTTTCCGGCGGAGGCGCGGCCTCGCTCTCCAGCTCTCGCCGCTTCTCCTTGCTCACGCCGCGGAGCTTGAAGGCCTTCACCGCGAACTTCGCCTCGAGGCCGTGGCTCAGAAAGTGGTACTCAAAATGGCACCAAAGAGCGAAACCAAAGAGTAAAACATGTGCCAAAATGGCACCAATGCCAACCTGGTTAATGGAACCAAAGAGTAAAACCGGCGTAACCCCTGCTGTTTAATTTGAGCCACGCGGCATGGGAGATGAGTCAAAGGACCGGCATTTTTGTTCAAACAAATCTAAAATGATCCAGTTCAACCGCTGAAACCTGGATTGAATCTGGAAAAACGGAAGAACCGGATGGGTCTGGGGTTGGGAGGACTGGATGTGAGAAACCGAAAAGGAGGACTTTACCGGATGGGTCTTGTCGATCTCGAGTAGATCGGTTTAGTTCGCGTTGACCCCGGATCATGCTGGGTGGGCGAATTTCGAATTTCGACGTGCACGTTGGGTTTTTCAGCAGGACAAAACGCCTCCACCCCAAATGCCTCCAATAAAGATTTGTCGTAGCTCTGGGCCTCTCGGTCGCATCCGTCCCATGGCGCTTTGGGGTGGCTCAATGATCCTCGAATTGATTCATGCATACCCGCGGGGTGTCACAATTTTTGTGGGGAAATGCCTCCCCATTCCGTGCTTCAGAACACTGTCAAACTGCTGTTTGGCCATGACCAAGGGGATTTTGGACATAGGAAAAAGCAGTTGCTAGGGGGAAGCTGGTGGGTGCCCTCAAAAACGACAACCCCCCCAAACATCAGGGGGGGCTGAGGCTTAGCCTCGTCAAAGCCTTCTTGACAGGGGCTGTACGGTCTCACGACCCGGGTGCCAGCACTTGTGCTTGGTTTTCACAGACAAGCCAGTGTCAAAGACTTCTCCCACCGACCCCCAAACGAACCCCCAAAAGGAAATATAACCGTCAAGCCTTATTTGGAGTTTGTTAGTGGTATCCTTAAGGGGTATGTTTCAGGGGTCTTCCAAGAAGGACAACCACCTGACCAAATCTGAGGGTGTGGACCGTGCCTTTGGGACTCGCTATGCCAAGCTAGACTCAACGTGAACCATCGTCTTCCCGGGCTCCGAAGAAAATAAATAAATAAATAAATAAATAAATCCCCTTTTGACATTGCTCACCCGGCTACCCAAGATAAACTCATTCTTCGGCTCGAAAAGTAAGCCGTTCAAGCCACCCGGAAGCGGGGAACTATAGCGCGCTTCCCACATTCAGACCGCAAAAAAACCAACGCGAAAGACTTCGCCTAAACCCGTGGAAATGGCTGGCTCCTTTCTGGGAAGCATCAGCCAAAATGCAGAAATCAACCCGCCGCCTGATATCGGCTGGTTTCCCACCCCAAAACGCCCTCCCCGCCCCCCCAAAACAAAAAAAAGAAGAAAAGAAGAAGAAGAAGAAGAAGGAAACAACAACCTAAAACTAAACAAGAATAACCCCCCGGACAAAAAATGGAAAAAAGAAGACAACACAACCCCCCCCCCCCCCAAAAAAAAAAGAAAGAAAGACAGTGCCCCCGCCAAAAGCACCAAGCCAAGGAGCGCCGGTGTGCGTACAGCTCGCTAGCTTCACCTCGGTTCAAGGGAGCCCTCCGGAGATACGGCTCCGGTGCGCTCCATTCCGCCGTCCGGCGCGCGGAAGATTTTTCTCGAGGCCAAGACACAGTTGACCGCAAGTGAAAAAAGGGAACCCAAGGCTACAAATGTCGTAGAGAGCTCTTGTGTCGGACGCGTGAATGTCCACAAGGGCTCCTAGAAACCACAGGGGTTCGACGTGTCTGGTTGGCAAACTCGCTTTGCGGCTTGAATGGACGTTGCATGACGTTGCCTTCCATACCATAGCTCTCCCAGGCAAACCCTGACCAAAGGAGCGTCGCACGCTCTCATGAAAAGCCACCAACTTTCCGAGGGCAAGGGAAAGCAAAACCGACTGAGCCTCATCCCCTAAGCATAGAAGCTAACACTTGTTCTTTGCCTTTAGCCTTGCGGAAAAATTGAACAGTTGGCTCTTAGGGCAGTGCAGAAAGCACTTGGAAAAGCCTGATATTGACACACAAGAGCTGTTTGTCCTTGGATTCCCAGCTGCGCGCGCAACCGCGGAACAAACGTGTAGCAGCATCTCCTTGCAACCTGCTTCGAACTTCCTGTTGATTTAAATCTTTTCTTTGATCATCACTTAGTCAAGGGCAAAGATGTAAGATGGTCCCAAAAGTTGACCCAGAAAAGGAGTCCCCCCCCAAGAACGACTCGTTGGAACCGCCTGTTGGAAATCTTTCGAGCGCCGGGAGTGCGCCCCGTCCCCGCGCCTCACCGTTGTAACCGGTGCCCAGCACCTGCACAGAAAACGAACGAGTGAACGAAGAACTGTTTCAGAATCAATACCAGTTTTCTGGGTTGCTGTTGACCCCCCGCAAAAAGTTTAATGTCTTGGGGGTTGTGGAAAACCCCTTGATTGCCCAAAAAGTTGAAGTCTAAAGATCCAATCCAGTAGCAGTCCAAGTTTTTAACATGTCAAAGCCACGTAAACAAATCGAAAGGGCGGAAGATGGCGGAAGCTCGAACCCATTCAACAATTCTAGTTGAGATTGCCCCTTTCTAACCTACACACACATCTCAAAAAGCCGAAGCCCTCAAAACAAACGGTCGCGGGTGGGATTTGCCAAGCGGAACCTCGATTCTTTAGATGGGGACACGTGCTCTCTCAGGCGACGCATGCTCCGTGCGTACCAAGGCCCGACTCAAACCAGCGCCTTCCCAACCACTGCCTTTTGGACAGTACCAAGGGGATTCGCATTGGCAATGCCGACCCAACGCGGACGGCAACCAAGACTCAACCCAACCCAGACCCCTCCCCTTTTCCACTAAAACGGCTCCAAATGACTGGCGGTGTTGAAACAAACTTGGTGGTTGGCTTCCTCCCCACATTGTTGGTACAAACTCATCTCGAGAGTTCTATGGAATCCCCAAAATGGCCTGGTAAATGAAAAAAAACACCTGCAATTTGCCCTGGCTCTTTCATCTTGAGGTACACCCCTACGGTGGATGGACGAAATCCTGCACCACGTTGAACAAATGGGAATATTTGTCTTTGGTATTTACAAAAAAATCATATGGAATCATGCTTCCAGGGTTTCCTAGAACTTTCCTTGGTGCAGAATTTTTGTCCATCAGTATGTGTTTCTGCAAAACCGGCAAACCAAAAAAAAAGAAGAACCGCGGCGTGCCGCGCCTGGGGCAAACTTCGGTAGTCATCCTCGATCCGCTTCGGGAGGCGATGGTACCGGCCCGTGATGTTGAGCCTCCGCTGAATCGGACAGCAACAAAAAAACCCGCGGGGTGCACCGCAAATGACTTGCCGTCTCCCAAAATGACGAGCAAACCTATGCATCTCGAAGAAAAGAACTGCACAGTTCGGGAGACACGTGCATAATATATATATATATATGTCTACATGTGTATATGTATACATGTGTGTGTGTGTGTCTTTGTTCGAGGCTCGCAACCTTTTTTTGGGGTTGGTTTAAGAAGGAAACCAAAAGGAAACCACCCAAATTTCGGACTTTATTTGGGTCCCAGCGGATTTTGACGTGCACATGTAAACTTCCTATTCTTGGAGGGATTCTTTGTTGGGGCTGGGATGTGCACAAAGGCAACCAACCAAACCATTTGTGGGGTGACAGGGGCGGGCCCGTGCCATCGCCACTTGGAGACTATTTTGCAGCCAAGAAACCTAAAAACACAACATAACATACCCTGAAAAATGGTGGTTGCAAAATAGACCCTCTGTGAGCAGTGTGTTTTCTGTTGTGTCGGGCCTAAGCATTTTTTCACTTGCTTACACAATGCCCACGCCGCCTACGCCAAAAAGTGTCCATGATACGGTCTCTTTGAGACGGCCCCACCTGCCGCTGCGCTCGGCAGCCCTGATGGTCACCAGGTTCAAGCCGTCCGGCTCCTCATTTTCCCTGCCGTCGAGTTGTCTCTTTCATTCGCGTCCCAACCGCTGCCTTTTGGGACACTTCGGATTTTGGACACGGGCAAAAGCAGTTCTTGGGTGCTGGTTTCGGAGTCGGCTTCTCCCTGCGGCTCCGTTTCCGTCAAACCGTTTGGAGTCTCCCCGTTTTTGGAGTGTTTTGAAGGGAAACCAACATGAAAACCAAAGCCGTTTTGCGAGTCTCGAGCGCCTACATTTGTGTGTTTGTTTTTGAGGATCGGTAATTACCCTGTTTGGGGGTCGGTTCAAGGAGACACCAAAAGGAAAGTCACTATTTGGGAGAGTCCCAAAATGGTGAACTCGCGCGTTTTTGCGTGTGCCAACGGGGCGCCAGGGGTAGTTACCTCTGGTTGCCTGGCGGAGGCAAAGTATGTACACCAAACGGCACCAGCCAGGGGCCTTGTTAGGTTTTGTGGATTCTGGCCGACACCCGGAAAATCCCACGCAAGCCGCGAAAAAGGTCTTTTTTTTCGGTTTTTTCCCCCAACTTTAGTCTTCAAACGGTGGTTCTTAAATGGACCAGCCAAAAAGGAGCCTGAAAAGCCAGGCCTTTTGTGTCTGCGGAAAATCACACTTCAACGAGTGGAACGGCATCAGGATGCCCCCCAAAAATACTTGATGAAAGAGGGCGGCACGCTCGCTGACCAACCTGTCGACCTCCAGTTTACCTATGCCGGGTACACAACTGCGCATCTTGTTCGACGAACCTGGGATCCGCGCTAGGCCCTGCTGGCATGCCAGGACAATTTGAAATACTCCCAATTGGGTTGCCCAACAAACCTCACTTCCTGGCCTAAAGCACTTCACCTGATTTCCGCCCAGAAAAACCTGGGTCCTGAGGACCGCCATGTTGAAAATCATTCGACCTGGTGCAAAACAACTAATTCGAGAAGTCATGCTACAAGGCTCGTTGGACTGGAAAAACATGGAAGCACCAAACGCTCACATCCTTTTCTTGAAAGACCTGTTTTAACCCGCCCCTTTCTGAAAAATAGCTTGTGCTCTTCTCTTGTGGTGCTTAAATGTCCCGGGAATCCTCAAAGTCCCCTTTTCCCACTACCCCAACAAATCAACAACTCACATGGCCCAAACAGCGGTACCTTTGCATCACAGACCCTCAGGCGGAAGGCCTGTCGGTCTTGGGCTTGTTCGGCGTGTCCGGCGAGGACTTTCCTTTCCTCAAATTGCTCCAAAGGACCTCTTGGGAATTGTCTTCTTTGGACTTTGACTCAAACATCTTCCCACACCTCCAGAAAACGCCAAAACTCCAGGACGCCCAAAAAATAACATGGTTTCCGTTTCTCTCCCGCTTTTCCTGAACAAAAAAGACCAAACATAGGCAGACAAAACAGAGCAAATAGACACGGCCATGCACTTTGGGCTCAGATTCTTCTCCATCAGCGCCAACTTCATGGCTTGGGCTTGGCCCATCGCCCGTCCGTCGGCGCGGGGGCTTCGGCTGAAGCTTCCTCCCCCCTTCACGGCCGGGCGGAAGCGCGGAAGCCGGCCGGGGGGAAGGGGATGGGAAGCCTACGGTGGGAAGTAGGTTGCTTTGCTTCCAAAAAACGGTTGCAACAGTTGCGCCCCAAAATGACAAAACGGACAATTTAATCGGACATCGACATGGGCACAGTGCTTACAGTGGGAACTGCAGCGGGTTCACGTGAAGCTGACTGAAATCTACATATGGGAAGTTTACGGTGTTTACCTTTCCCAGCTTGAGTGTCAAGCTGCGGGCGGCGGCGTCAGAACCCAGCAACTAACTCCACCCCTCAACCTCCCTCCTTGGAAAAGACCAACATCAGCTCAAAGTGACATCAGCCAAGTCGAGATCTGGATGCTGACACTTTGAATTTGTCAAGTTTAAAAGGAAAATCTACCAACCAGATTTGAAAACAGAAGTTTTTACAGTGAATGTTCTTTACCAAGAACGTAAAAAAGAAAGGCCTACCAGCCCTTGAAGAAAACATCTTTGAAATTGAATGTTGCTTAACAGGAACTTTGCAAGGAAAACCCTGCCACTCCTCTGCAAGCAACAGCTTTGAAATTGACTGCTTGCCTAAAGGAACTTTGAAAGGAACAACCTATTGGCTCAAATCTGGAAAGCTTTGAGACATTTGAACAGGAAAAGCTTGCTGGCCAAAGTCTGGAAAGCAACAGATGTTCAATTGTCAATTGAATGTTATGTTTTGAAAGAAATTAGCTTTGAAAGGAATAGTCCAGCAGTCCAATGGAAGCAACAATTTGAAATCGCCTGTTGTTTGAAGGGGTCGTTGAAAGGAAACGCCTTCCACTCCTCTCGAAGCAACACCTTGACGTCGAGCTTGTTTTGGAAACCAAAGCTTTGACATTAAAGTTGCTAAAACGGAACTTCCAAAGCAACCGACTGCCAACCCAAATCTGGAAGCAACAGCTTGTAACCAGAGGAACTTTGAAGGCGCCTCGCCCACTCCTATCACTCTCAAACTCACTGTTGAAGTAACCCTGTTGAAGTACAAACCCAAGCCTCTGGTGGGGCACTGGCTGGTTTTAAAGGAAAGCCCCTCTAACACAAAAAGGAATCACCACTTTCTGACTCGGGCATTTCCGGGGGCCCAGTCACATTGCCTCCAATTCATCAACTGGGACACCGATACTTCCTTTCTCATAGGGCCCTGCAAAACAAATCCAGCCTGGGCTTAAACCAATGAGCCCTGGAAAGTCAGGTGCCCAGAACTTTCTCTGGACGCGGCCCGCACCCGACCTGCACTGAGGTCCCATGTGCTCAAAAACAGACGCGCCATGGTCAAAACTACTGATGGAGTCCATATGATGGTTACGAAGCATCCCTCCTACCAGGTGGATGACCTAAGCCCAAGTAAACATGCCGCTTGGCAAGGGCACATGCATGCACTTGTGTATCTGCATATGTATGTATAAATAAACATGCATAAATACAAATATGTTTACTCGTATATATGTATACTAGAGATATGAAACCATTCTGATGCAAACGTGTAATTATATTTGTTTTATCTATTTGATATGCATCTACTTAGTGAGTTGGTTTTTAATCTATTTATTTTCGCGTTTACTGGTTGGTTGATAGGTTGTCTTTTGCTTGGTTGATTGAATGGTTCATTGAGTAGCTGGTTGGTTGATTGATTGGTTGGTTGGTTTGGTTGATTGTCTGGTTGACTAATTGGTTGATTGATTGATTGATTGATTGATTGATTGATTGGTTGATTGGTTGGTTTGTTGGTTGGTTGATTGGTTCATTCGTTGATTGGTTGGTTGATTGATTGCTTGATTGACTTTATCACACACACACACACACACGCACCTGTGACCGTTTGCCCCGCCCTTTCCCCGAGACCGCTGGGGGCTGAGCCAAGCTTTCCATGATGTCGTTCACCCCGCAGATCAACCTTGGCGCACAGCCCGTTCCGGACCGATGATCGGTGCGCGCAAGTCGGTAAGCAAATGGTTCACACTTCCGCAAAACCAAAGAAAGCCAAAGGAAATCCTAAATAGTATTTTCTTCCTTCTGGTCCTCTCTCCCTCTCTCGCCATCATCTACTTACCTTCTTCGGTTCCATTTATCTATCCTTCTGCTTATCTATCAACGCGCCCGCAAGTCGCGCTCCAAACCGCTGCGCTTCGCTGCACGAGCCTGCAAAGTACGGCACCGCCACGAAATGAATGATGAGCACTCTGTGCTCAAAAAGCTGCGCCTGCCACGCAATACAGTGCTCTGGTGAGGCGCGCTCCAAGATGCTGCGCCTTTCGCACAATTCAACGTGTGCACCCTCCAATGGACTGCGCCTGCCAGGAAATCAAGACGTGCTCCAAAGCACTGCGCCTGGCACAAAGAAACTCGTGAGCCTTCGAAGAACTGCGTCTGCCATGCAAATCAACGCCTCCAGCTGGACGTCCTCCAAAGTGCTGCGCATGCCACGGAGATCAAAACGGGACCCCCGCTGCCACGCAATTTGATCACAGCTCAAGCGCTGCGGATGTCACGCAAGGTGAGCTTGCGACGAACTGAAATATGTTCAAAGTAAAGCGCCTGCTGCGAAATCCAACTTTGAGACTGAGACGCGTGCGGCGCGTGTCAAAAATTAGTGCGGCGCCAAAAACGGTTCGATCGATTTGGCCAAACTTTGGGCTTGCCAAGATGAGGCAATTGTCGACAAGGCCAACCAAAATGAAACTTGCTGGCAAACGCTTGCGCGCGCCTGCCAAGCAGGACGCCTCAAAACGACCACCCGTACACGAAATTCACAATGGCAGGGCGACGCAAATGTGCAACCTTCCAAAACACTCCTTGCGATGCCCTGGCGATCCATAGGGTGTCAATCAAACTAGGGGACCCCAAACTGGTGGTTTTCCTTGCGGCCGAAAAAGGCACGCGCGCACACACGCACACACACTCGCATGGATGGCAGCTGTGACTGGGGCTCCCGGCTGCTCAAGCTCCGCTAGAGAGTCCCACACCGACTTCAAATACGCGTCCTGGTGCGCATTCGCGAATAAAACATCGGCCACTTGCTTCAGGCAGGGTCCGACCAATCCGGAGTTGTTGTCGACGTGCCCAATGGACCTAGAAAAAGAAAGGTGAAGCTTTGGGGACCTTGACGCAAATAGACCAAACAGGGGGCAAACCAAAATGTTCAAAGGTCGCTTTTGGGCAAGTAAGGTTTGCTTCTTCAAGGGGCTCTGGGTTAAACTATGCTTTGCCCAACCCCGGGCTCCAGGCTTCGGGAAAGGACGCCAATCAAAGGTGTTGATGGACCCTGGGCATATTGCTATCTTGGGCCCCGTGGCGGCCTTTGTCCAATAATACGGCACCAAGTAATGCTCACACATTCCGCATAAACAAGGCGAAGCCAACAATTTGCAGGATACTTTTGGTGTGGAAAGGGAGCCTGGCTTGGGCTATTTGCGGCGTCGACTCGGCTCAGGCCCTCGCGATGTTCATCGAGGTCCAGGTCAATGTCACCATCCCCGGCCTGGCGAAACTCTCTGACCCGCAGCGGATTCCCCAACAGAGCGGCGACACGTAACACAACGCGGCGAGTGCACCCCCCCAACAGACCGCAAAAGCAAACTCGGCTTGTGTTTCGCTGGTCTTCTCTTAAAAGGGTCCAATGTCCAAAGCGCAACGCTGTGGGGTGAGGGTTTCCTTGTTTCCTGGCCATGTCGCTGTGCTCATAAAGACTTTCCAATCCAAACCTCGAAAAGGGTTTGCACCCCAAGGGATGCAAAACCCCCTCTCCATGATGCGCACCAACTTGGCCAGACTTAGCCTGAGGGCAAATGCAACCTCAAGGTTCAGCTTTTTAGTCTGGCAATGAACTATTGTTTGAGGTCCTTGTTTGGTACCCGTTTATTGCCTTTTTGTTGGTCCAATGGAACATCCACTGTTTCAACCAAAGAGTTGAAGTCCAAAGATCCAACCAAATAGCCATAAAGCCGGCTTAAGGGGAAACCGCTTGCTCACAACCCAGCGATGCCTTGCCGGAAAACACCTTTCTCTCTCAACTTGAGCCTGGCCTGCTAAAGGGGTCTCATTGATTGATTGGGCATCATTTCCCCTGCGTTGTGCTCAGGGAAACCGAAAGGAACAACAAAATCTATTTTGGGGACCCCCCACCAAGAAGGCCTGAAAAGATTGTAGAATTCTCAATCCCCCTTTTTTATTTCTGGGGAAGTTAAACAATATGTTCTATTTAGCACCCAACGACCTTAGGCCGAAAGGAAAACCAAAAGGACGCCGACCGAGTGATTTCCCCGAAACAGCTCCCCTCCTGAGCTGCAGCTCAAGGTGTTCCAAGTGCGGCTTCAGCAGGTTGGCCGTGATGGGCCTTGGTTCTGGTCATGTGTCGCCCCCTCTGCTTTTGTGTTTTTGTTCTGGTCCTCTCTGTGCTGTGTCTTGGCGCAGGTGAGTGGGCAATCCTTGAGCACCCAGTTAGTTTGTTCTTGTGTGATTCAAGCATCGACTTTCACTGACTCTGTTCCACATTTGGCCTACCCAAAGCATATACTATGGATTGTTGGAGGAGCCAGAAAAGTTAAGGGTTCAACCA
This sequence comes from Effrenium voratum, assembly GCA_963377175.1. Classification (NCBI taxonomy): domain Eukaryota; class Dinophyceae; order Suessiales; family Symbiodiniaceae; genus Effrenium; species Effrenium voratum. The sequence goes on along the minus strand of CAUJNA010003256.1, from coordinate 356,867 downwards.
AGAATAGCTCTAACTTTTCCCTGACCCCCAGACCAAAACTCAGGGAAGCTGAGAGGGCGGTTTCTCCCCGTGCCCCCGTGCCAGAAGAACGGCCTGCCTCTCCCTTTGTGTTGGTACTACATATTCCGGGCAGTCGAGGAAGCAACCAACAGGAGACCAAGCTTTTGGAGACCAACCGTGGTTTGGCCCCCTCCGCACAGAAACAAGAAAGGAAGGACCCGGCGCCCTAACCACCATGTCAGTGCAACACGGTTTCGCCCATGAACCTGTCTTTAGAATCTGGCGATGTGCGTGGTATCAGGCAACTTCCCCTGTGTGGCTCGGGAATGCTGACCGCTGACCTTTCGGTGCCTGTCACCTGAGAGGGGGAGGGACAGGTTCCCTGCTGATGTCTGGTCATGTGTCATGTTCATTTGCTGCCGCAACTGTAACGTGCAACAACTTTGAAGCCTGGAAGAGTTGCAGAACAGTAAAAAGTCAGAGTCGAAAACTCTTTGGCCTGGCAACAGCCCAAAGCAATTGTTTGCCTCGGCGAACTCATGGCTACGACCCTCCAACCGACGATAAACAGCTTGGGCGGCCCGGCTTCACCAGCTGTGTGACCTCGCAAAACGCGCGTCACCCAGACTCCGCTTGACGGGTTTGCGGTTATTTTGTGAGGATGGAGGTTGACACATGGCTGTGGGTCAAAAAAAAGCACCCAAAATGGAACCCTGGTGAATGGAAACATGGACTAAAACTAGAGGTCAAAGATCACGGGGTTCATCACCGGTAGGCCCTTAAAGGACCAAGGATAAACACCAAGAGTGAATAACAGGTGCATAGTCTGCAATCAGCACCTTTGGATTTTGGTTGCTTCATTCCAGTTCCAAGGGCCCCTGACTTCTTGAAAAGTCCCTTCGGCGTGAGTCAATAAGGTGTTTGTGCCTCCGCCGGATTTTCCCAGTGTGCACAGTTTCGGGTTTCCCCATGTTTCTTCTCAACTGGCAGGGCGTCACTTTTTTGCATCTGTCTGGAAGGAGTGCCCTTGAGACCTGACAGGGAGTTCGCCCGGCAATTTTCGCCGGGGTACGTGTCAGTGGGCGCCGCTCTGCCGGAAAATCTTCTGCAACATGTGGGCCACGTTGCAAACACCAGCAAACGATGAGTATTCACACACGTTTATGCAGCGGGTGCCTTGGCACTTGGAGCAAGATCAATGGGTCGCTTGCCAATGGACCTTCAACCCAGCTACCTGCGTGCTTGGTTCCATGGGCACTGCGTGGTTGCCCCCCTTGCTGGCTTTCCTGTTGGCTTCCCAAGAAAGAAAAAGCCCAAAAGCGACACTCAAAAACACATCCATGCATATGGTGCTTTTTGTTTGGTGTGCGCTGGTTGAATCAAAAGGTGAGGCAAACAATGGAATCTGCATGAAACATGTGCATATGCCTCACTGTTCGATCTGACAGTGAGGAGTGCTTCCAACACTTGACCCTGCTCATGTTTTTGTTTAGCTCGCACGACTCCTTGGAACCGGGCACGCAACAAGCCAAAGCTCTTTGGGGAGGGCTACCCGAGAACTCTCAGACGGATGCTGGTCCCAAGCAGGGGCCCTGATGTAGAGAACCGGAAGGTCCTCACTAGGGAAACGGGCCCAAAACACCAGGGCTACGTTACGGCTAGGTTCAGGGGTTCCGAAGAAGGGATGCCATCCAAATACCATCCTCTAAAAATATCAGCTGGTAGTTGAGCGATTTGTTCACATGCCGTTTGAGGGGCCCTGGTGCTGTGGGTAGGGACCTGGCCCTGGTTCTTTTGGGCCCAGCATGCCCGAAACCCGTTTTGATACCAACAAGCTCAAGATGTAAATATATGCTTCGCTATAACCCCATGTTAACCAGTAAGAACCACCACCAAACATGGATCGCGACCTTTTCGCTCGGCGTATTCGGGGTCCACGGCCCGGCGGTACTCCTGCAGCAAGAAGTTCAGCTCGCTGTAGAAGGCCTTGAACCTCGGCCGATTCGAGGTTAACCCGCAACCGGGACGAGGCAAAAAGGGGTGGCACAGTGGGGAAGCCCTGCTTGAAAGCGCCCCAGCCCAAAAGGACCCAGACATAAGAGGTTGACCTCCTGGGCCATGACAAAAATTGAAACCAACAGGTCAAAAGGTCGGCTTTGGACCATTGAGGAAAACTACTCTGCACATGTTTCTTGGCTTCCTTTAGTGGTTGCAAGTGCCTGGTGCAAACACACTCTGGCCAAGCTCAGCATATCGGTTCGAAGCAAGCGACAAGTCGACGAGGTCTGCAAAACCATGGGGCTTGCAAGTGGCTTAAAGCGCTTTTCTGTGAAACCAAGTGGCCCATAACTTGAGAGTTTCAGGTCCAAAAAGTGCTGCTCTGGGACTTGTGTTCGGAAATCAGACCTTCCTTTTGAGGGATTCGCAAGGTTTCGGGTTCTCAAACTGGCCTCGAGATAAATCAGGAATTCTACTTCTCATACTCGCCCGGAATTCATCGCTCCCCATGTGGGTGGTGTGCCTTTGGTCCGGTGGGAATTATCATTTGACATTGCAACCTCATATCAGCAGGGCATTTTCGGATGGCACGAGTTGGTCGTGTCATTCAAGACCCTGCCTGTGATTGATGCATGTATGGGCATTGGTATGATTCAGCGGTTCAAGGTAGTCAACTCCACTGTCGGTGTCTGAATCATTGGCTTCACTGACACGTTTTTGTTGCAGCAAATGGGGATCCACAACCAGGGCAGCTAACTGGGGGACCCATTTGGAAGGAAACTGATCATAGGTGGCTGTTTGGAAAATGGATGGCCCTGGCACAACCCAGGCCACTCAAGAGAGAAGTCGCAGAAAGTTGAATGGAATGGTAGGCTTCCCATTGAATTCCATGAAATGCCCCCCCCCCCCCCGCCCCAAAGGGGGCATATGTTCATAATACACTCGAAGGTGACATGTTGTTTAAGCACGGCCCGGGTAGACACAGGAGGTGAGCCATGCCCACATGTCCCTTCGAAAGAGGGGCAAAGAAGAAAAGCAACATGGGTCTGTCTCAACTGAGCAGTCCTGAAATCGTATGCTGTATGCAAGGGTCTCAAGAGGGCTTCTGCACTCGGATTTCCCTTTCTTTTCCCAAAGCAAGAGGTCTAAAAAACCTAGAAGTCTTGCAGTGTTCCACTTCGACTTGTGGCCGCAGGCGCGAAGGGCGAAGGGCCTCAACTGAAGGCACGCACAGCGCACGGCGCACAGCTCCCCTTTTTGCTGCTCGCCTTCACTAGTTGTCTTGCCCGCCTTGAGTGGCGCTCAACAATCCCAACCGGCACCCCCCCAACAACTGCAGTCCCCCGTGTCCCACAACTCCAAGTACTGCCAAAAAGCAGTGGTTGGGGGGGGTGCTGGAAAGGTGTCCAAACCAGCTTCCCTCTTGATTCCAGGGGTGTGTCCCTTTACCAACCCATGACTTGAGCCCTCCCAAGGCGAGCGTGATCGGTCCCCCCTCGCTGGCGACAGCTGCAAGGATCCGCGTGGATCTGGCGGTAACTCAAGACATGACAGCGACCCCGGCAAAACAACCAAAGGAACCCTCAAACTGATTGGTTGGCGTCCAATTGAATCACTAGGATTTGAATACATTGAGTCAACGCCAACTCCCCTACAAATTAACCTGGAACCCAACAAGGGGACACATCCCCAAAGGAGATTCCTCTAAAAAACTGTTGGGCTCCACGATAACCTGCAGGCTACCCCTGATTGAGGCTGTTGGGGCTGCGGAATTGTCACCCCAACCTGTGGACCAAATTGAGCGTTGGTCCAATTCCAAACCCCACTAAGGGGAATAGGGCCCCTTAAAGGAACATCCGTCAAAGGGACTGTCACCATGCACTGCTGTGCAGGGAATCCTCCTGAGCCAAAACGGGAAACAGAGTCGGGCGCGCCGAGGTTGTGCAGAAAGGCCATCGGTCCGCGGATTTCGCGGTTCGCGACGTGCCAAGTCGCCCTGAGCTTGCGCACCGCGTGGCGTTCAACGCGACAAACCTACCTGGAAAGGGCTTCTGTCAGGAATCATCTACAGCCCTACTTCAAAATCACTCACCCCCCTCAAACTGGATGAGAGCCGTGTTTGACTTAGCCCTGACATGATTATCATGATTCTAAGACCCCCAGAAATCTGCATGGCTGCGTTTGCCACAGGCCCATGGCCGTTGGCAGACTGTGACAAGGAAGCTCTCCAAGCGCTGAGTTCTCCAAAGGCAACATGCGGAACATGCCGCAAGGGCGCTGGCTGAGGTCTGTTAGACCCCCCCTGGTGCAGGTCTATTGGTGCAAAGATCCGCACCAATGGGCAGCTTTACCATCCCTTGTGCGGATATCTTCCGTTTTTGTCCGGGGGGTCTAAAAGACCTCACTTGTCCAACATGCAGTGCCGAGAGCAAAATCTGAGCCTTTGCTGCCATCAAATTGATCCACATCTATCTCTCTCTCTCTCTCTCTCGCTCTCTCTCTCTCTCTCTCTCTCTCTCTCTCTCTCTCTGCAGGCATCCAAAGTTCAACTGACGTCTCAATTCTCAATGGCTGCTCCAAACAGTGCGTCGAAACTAGGGACTCTTCCAGCTTGCGTATCTTCTTTTGAGCTTCCTTTCAAGACCAAAGCTGGCCCCAGTGTTTTGTCTTCAGCCAAATTGGCGTTGAAGACCCCCTAGAAACAGTGAAAAATAACGGGCTGAGAAGAGTCCCTAGTGACACCTCCCCAAATATCGCACATTGACCTGCCGAGGGCTTCTTTTGTGGGCAGGCGATGCAGGCGGTTCAGAGTCTACCATAGACTACCCATCTAACCCCGAGCTCGAAGGAAACCATGCGAGGAGCAAATGTACATGCCGCATGAACGAAAGGGATACTCTTGTTTTGTTGGGTTGCTGCAACCAGGTTGCTGACCTGTTTTGATTTGAAGCCTGTATATGTTGATTGCTGCATTTGTCTGAGCTCCACTGAGTGGACAAAGGAGCTCACAAACAAATGCACGTGTCGCGGAAGTTGGCTCACACGTGTTCCAAGACCATCACCCCGCAATCCGCCCCGGCCAGCGGCCGGGCTGCTGAAAACTCGTTCCCACCTGGGCTCTCCACATGGCCGAACTGCCAGGAACTTCGGCCGCGATCTCGTCCAACGCCGAATGGCCACGTGGGGGAAACCTCTCGAAGGCGTCGAACGCAAGGCTGACGCCCATTGGAAAAGCAAGGCTACGGCACAGGCTCGCGCCGAAGGCATGTAAAAACTGCTGAATGGCCTCTGAGTCTGCAGTTGCTTTTATGAGAAACGCGCACTGACCCTGCAACCCTGCCAACCCGCATCCCTCTGACTCCCTCTCCCTCCGCTCACACTCACACTGCAAGTTGCGTCCCGGCTCCTCGCCTGACCTCCGCAAAACGGGCCCCGTTTTTCGACACGAAAGGCGCGGGACTCAACACAAACGAGAGCGAGAGCGCTCAGGGCGCATGCCAATCAGCCAGCCTTGCACCTCAGCCAGTGCCAAACAACTGCGCAGTTCAAGCTGCAAGGCAAAAGCGGTTGTACGTTAGTGGTTCCCTAAATTGCCCCTTGAACCATCACCATTTCTAAAGGAAAATTGCTTGAGCTTGGGGCGCCCAAAACTTGGGCAAAGCGGCGGGGGAATGAAAGCAAGCAAGCAACAGGCACGGTTTGTGGAGGGTGACGGGGGGAACCTAGCCCACAACCTTGCCTGGAAACATGAGGAAGATTGCCCGCAACAGGCCTGCTGAGGAACCTCCTAAATCCCGAATTCAATAGCACGGACTTTTCGCAAAACACGCAGCAATGTCGGCCGGAGCTACTTCAAACTTGGGCCCGATTGCCAAAGGCTATGCTCATGTAGAACAACCCCAGCGCTTTTCGACAAGGCGTGCTTTGTGCGGATCAAACATTCACTGGTGGCGTCCAAGAAACAAAATTGGGCTTCAGAAAGCGGGGAAAGATCCTCGAGCTTCCCCGCAAGGGTCTTCTGAGGCCCCTTGCGGCTCGGGGAAAGGGGAGAAGGGTAGAAACATGCAACAAGAAGCCATAGATTCATCTTACAATTGGTGCGTTGGTTTGGTGACGGGGTATCTTCCACCTTTGGTTTCGAAAGGTGCTGGGATTCAAATCCCCAAGAACTCGTCCAAATCACCAACTAAGGGTAGCGAATAGTGATTTCCACCGCAGGTCACCGGGCGGGGTTCCCACTTGGTCCGAAGTGGCGGGGGTATTGGTCACATGCCCTTGGCTACACCTGAGGCGAATTTGCATGGCTCAGACAGGTTTTGCACCGGAGGGGTCGAGAAGCGTCTCCGCTGCAAGAAAACGCCAGACATCAGCTGAGACTGGTGGTTGCTCAAAATGAGAGGTGCCGAAAAAAAGTCCCGCCCACCTCCCCGAAAGCTTTGAAGCCCAAGCCGCGTTTCGCCACGTGCTCCCACTCGTAGCTCCAGCCCCATGCGCCCCACACGCCCTCGGCGCCGCCCGCCGCGCTCATGGCGCTCATGGCGCTCCAGTGCGCGGGCTCGGCAGGAGGGCGCCAGGGCACCTAGCAAATGGCCGGCTCCCGGGGCAATGACCAGGGCTTTAACTTGGTTGACGTTGGAAGGGGAGCATTTTTGTTTAGCAGTTAAGTGGAGATTTCCCAAACCACAATAAGCAGAAATTGAACATGTTTCCCAGCAACAAGCATGCTTGTTGGATACATTTCGCTGAAATTGCGGGCTTTAGGCGAATCCTTCTCTATACCACGCAGTCAACTGGAGAATTACCAGGGAACACAGATCTAGACCTGATTCTGGGCCAAACAAGAGCTCCAAGTCAAAAAAGAGGTAAGCCAAGTCTGGCAATGGCAAATATGTCTTTGTGTCCTTTACCCATTTTGGGATCGAAACCAAGCCTGTCAGCACCCAACAACTGTTTTTCCACACGTCCCAAAACCCAAGTGCTGTCCGAGTGCTCACCGTCGTGGGTCCGGTGTCGGGGTTTTGGTTTTGTTGTTTTTCTAAGTGGGGAGGTAGAAACCCCACCAAGTTGCTGGCTGCAATCGAGATCACTTCCAAAGGGCGGAAATGGGCCGAAGCGTCCATTTCCGCTACCCTAAGGGGGAGGGGGGCCCAAGGGAAGATGGCTCACCATGAATGGAGGTCTCCAGGGGTCACCCTCCCCATTCCATTTTTCCGCAAGCTTGCCATATGCCGACGCCGGGGTGCATTCTCCTCCGGGTTCTCCGGCTCCGGGTTCTCCGGCTCCGGGTTCTCGGGCTCGGGCGGCTCGCTGGTCAGCGCCTGGCCATGGACACGCCTTTGGAGCCTTTGGGTGCGCGTGCAGAAACAAACCTGGAGAAGGGCAAAAACTGGAGGTGGGTCAAAAATAGGTACCCAAAATGGAGCCCTGGTAAATGGAAACATGGACTAAAACCTGCGGACCCCTAGTGGTTTAATTTTGACCCATATCCAACTGACGATCAAAACATGGCGCTGGCAGCAAGGAAGCAAAATTGGAGGGCGGACCAGGTTGCGGCAATGGTCATGTTGAGGTTTGGCAAGTTGCCGGACAGAACCAACAGAAAACAATTCGTGCCAAGAATAAGTGAACCAGCCCTTCCCCCACAAAGCGCGACATGTGTTTTGTTTCTCTAGTTGTTCGCTTTGGGGCATCTCGGCTCTTTCATCCCCAGCTGGCTTACCGCTGCAAAACATATGGGGGGGGGCAAGCCGCAAGCGTGGAATGTGCCTGCTTGTCCCTTAATGGGAAGTCTCTGAATGGGAAGCCCTAAATGGGTGGGTAAGAAGACGCGTCCATTTGGAGATCGCAAGTCCAGATTTTTCAGAAGCACAAGGTTCTAGTTACTCTTGAGCCCCAAGGTCAGACAACATGACCAGAACAAAGCTTTGTACACCCAACAACAGTGAATATGCTATATACATGGCCTCCACACAACGTCCAAACAGGGGTTGCTGTTGAAGTTAGTGGTTGAGGGGGCGATCCGGAGCCCACGCCGCTGCACAGTGTGCCTACGCGAGTGCAAGTCAGCCTGCAGGTGCCAACACGGACGCCTACGCGGGCAAATGCTCAGTTCAACTGCGCTACACAAAGTGGCACTTTGGCAGCTCCAGCTGGGAAATCGCAACTTCTCAGTACAAGTTTATTTTGGCAGCTCCAGCTCTAAGATCACCTTTGCAGTACAAGTGAAAACCACATTGTCCAGTCCAAGGATCTGGCTGCTAGCAAAGGTCTACGTATCCAAATTGCCTTGAAAGCCTTCGCAAGACAAATGATAATTGCTGACACGGGGCCTACGCGGAGTCTATGCGAAGACTGTAGAACAAACAGCAGGAAAGCAAAAGAAGCAAGCTCCTGTATACTTGGCAAACAGCGTTGAGCCATGATTCGTCCAAACAATGGCTACACTAGAGGAGTGACACAACAGCTTACTCGCAGAAGCCTACAAGCCTATGCCCCCAACCAGGATTGCCTCCGCAAAGTGCATGCAGTTCCCTTTGCGTTTAAACACATTCATTTGAAAAAGAACAATAGCTGCTCAAGTGGCCTGGCTGCAATTTCGCCCGCGTTTTTCAGGGCCTTCCCCGCCTCCCGCACTGCGTTGCGAAGGCTTTCGTCGCGCAAGAGCAGGGAGACGTCCATCTGGGAGAGGCTCAAGCGTGGAAGTCTTGGGGCTTTTCGTTTCGAGCTGTCGGCTTCCCTCTAATTTCTGGCTTAGAGCCACGCGGTTTGGAGATTGTTCCAGGGGAGGTTTCTTTTGCACGAACCACCAAGTATAGGAAACGTGAACCTGTGTTGGGCCAACGAGAGCAGGCTTGGGGGTGGGAAACAGGTCCCCGAATAGGGGCGCCGCTTTGTCGATTTCAATCACCTTTGTGTTTTGAACTGGTGGCTTGGATTTGTGGCTTCGGGACTGTAACCAGCTTCTCTTGAAACCAAATTTTGGAAGGCACCCCTGCATCACACAGGTGGCCTTAGAACCCAAAAGCACACACACACACACACACCCACGCACGCACGCACGCGTAAGTGCGACATCATAACACATGTTTAGCTGTTCTTGAGCCTTGGTCTGTTGTCTTTGCATGTTGAGGGCATGTGGGCCTGGTCAAACCCGCTCATGGCGAGGAGGGCAAATGGAAGGCATCAGTTGAGCCGCCGCTTCTTCCGCGAAGCGAAGCCTATTGTGTGTGTGTGTGTGCGTGTGACGTGGCATGTGCCCCAGGAGCTCCCTGGGGCCGCTGCTTGGCCGGAACGCTTCCCTTCACTCAGCAAGCCTCAGCTTTCCGGGCTCGGTCCGAATGCTCCGGGGGTCGGACCGAAGCCAGAGATTTGAGTCACACGTAGAGAAGGATGCGTGGGAAAATTCAGGGGATGTGTCTTCAAATATATATATATATATATACAAAAAAGATTTTGTGGTTGCAGGGGCAAATGGATCATGTTTATGTTCAACCCCTAGTGGAGAAAGAACTGAAGTGGCTATTGATGATATTCTAAGTTTTAACTCACTGAGGGCTTCTACACTTCCAGGGTGTCCATTTTTCAAGAAGAGCTCGTATGATAGGTAGGACATGCATTTGTCAAATATTCGGCAGACAAAAAAGCAATGTTCGGTGGGGCGTCCTGTGGAAAAACAAAAAACACACAAAAAACGACCAACCTGTTTGGGATTTAGGACTTTTACACAATCCAAAAGGCATAGCATTTTTCCCAAGCTGGTATCTGTCACTTTGCGGTCCTTTGGCTTCCCTGGAAACTTGATGAGCTTCTGCAATTGCCTGCCCCGAACTGAACCATCCCTTAGTGGTTTCTTGGAGATCCCCTTCCGCTTCATTCCCAACACCCCATTTTCCTAGCGAACCAACAAGGACATGTCCAACCTGCAAACCGCCATATCTTTTAAGGAAACCCCAGCGTGCACAACATGTGGCGTGTCGCCCCACGGGGCCGTTGTCGACCCCACCGGCACGGCCTCGCTTGAGGCTCCGGCGCGAGACCAGCTCCCGCATTTGCGTTCGGCCTGACGCAGGGTACGGAGTCGGAATCGAGGGCGAAACTCAAACGGATTCCAACAGATTGGCGGGTTTTCTTTTGCATGGTGCGAGTGACCTTCAGGTTGGTTTTAAGGGAAACCATCATACACTCGGAAACACCAGGAGAAACTCATGATTTGTGGGGGCGGGGAGGGAGGGGGGGAGGGGGCGGGGACAGGGGGGGGGGGCGTGTCTGGAGGGTCCAATATGATGCGGGACACCCTATGAATCAACCAGGGGTACGTATTACTTGGATCTGGAGTCTCCCATTAATAAGGCTACATGAAACTGGACTCTGCATTCTACCACTAATATCTCCTAAGTGGTAACCCCCCAGTTGCTGAAATTGAACCGCCCCCCCCCTTCAACAAAACGGCCAACAGTCGCCAGGGTCCAAGGTGCTTCCAACGCCCCTGAAACAAGGACTTCTGATTTTCCGGGCCTCCTTTACCCATCGCAGAAGTCAAGCCTTAAGTGGAGTGGGCACACCTCAGCTCAGGGGTACCTTCCCCAAAAAGGGGAAAAAAACGGGGAACCGGGGTTCAAACCCGGATCCCGTTCATCCAAACCACCGTTCCCAAAAAGCAACCGCACGTCTCCGCAGGTCGGACGGCCGAAGCCGAGTCGCGGTGGGTGATGACAGACTGGTCGAACCACTCCCTCGGCTTAGCAAAGGTGGGTCGACTCGCCCAACTTCCCCCTGTCGTAACCGTTGGTGACCCAAAAAATGTCAAGCAACTTGCAACTGAGGTGAGAACCAGACCAAGCCTTGTTCCCTTGTTACGGGCTAACTTGGGAGGGTGAACGAAAGCTAGCCTAGCCAGCCCAACGACGACATGTACGACTCAGGAGTTGCTAGGACATTAGGACTAGCAATCCTAAATGAACGTCCAGAAATAGCAATCCTAAGTGAACGTCTAGAAATATTTATCCAAATATATATGTATACATATACATATATGCATATATGCTGGACCCATTTCAGAAGGAAACGCAGGCAACCTCAGATCCAGGTCCATCCGGGCCGCTGGTGCGACTCCAGGCCGAGCCTCGAAAACCTCGGGGGGGGGGGGGGGGGAGCCAGTTAGGATGGGAGAATGGGAAGGGGGGGCATGGGGGGGCATGAAGGAATTGTAGGATTGATCTTTTTTGTAGGGTTTTTTTGGTTTTGTAGGTGTGGTGGGTTTTGTGGGTTTTGTGGGCTTGATTTGTTTTGTAGGTTTTGTGGGTTTTGTGGGCTCTTGGGTGGGTCCCAAGTTTCTTCCAAGTGAGAAGCGCCCCCCAAAAAACCCATCGAAAGTTGGTTCTACCATTGTAAAGGCCGACGGCCTTACCGTAGTCCCTAAACCAGGTGGTAGACATGTCTAACAAATTGATTTTTTATTTCACAGCGAAAAGGCGCGCAGTCGGGGAGTCTCGGGGAGTGCCCTGATTTGCCGCGGCACCTTAAGGCTAAAAGCGGTGTCCATAATTTGACCCTTCCCCAATTGCGACCAAGCCCAGGTAAAAAACCAACAACCCAGAAATCCTCCACCCAAGGCGGCCAGCCATCGCAATTTCTGGGACTGCTCCCTAACCTTCACTTACCCATGTTTTGATGGTGGCTCATGTGGTGTGTATGCGGTACCTTTTTTCCAGATTGCTGAGGGATGCCGACCGAAGCGGACCCGGGATTCATGAGCTCTTGGTTGATGAGGCATCCCGGTTTCGGGGAAATTCAACAAAACGCGTGGGAACACCCTAGAATCTTGCAAGGCCAACTGATCCTGGGTCGACATGTCCACAAGTTGGGAGTGGAAGTGAGTCTGTTTTTCTTTTGGAGGCCCCCCCCCCCCAAAAAAAAAAAAGAGGACAAATAAGTTGTTTTCCCTTGGCTTTCCCTGAAGGCAACCCCTAAAAGGGTACCATCCTCCAAAGAAACACACACCCTTTCACCAAAACGTCAAGGGCTGCTCATGGCGAAGGACTTTGCGCCACAAAAGGGAAGGGACCCTGCCGAAAGCCCAGCGCTTGGCCGCAGTTTGCATGGACAGAAACCAATGGCACAAAGGGATGTCCAAATGGTCCAACGAAAAGAAAAAAAACAAAACGGAACCATTAATCAAGGGTAAAACCAAAGTCAGCCCCCCCTTCCCCCCAAGGCGTTTTTTTCTTGCTACCTTCTTACTGATTTCCACACAACTCTGAGAAGACTTCCTGGGCTGAACGGTAAAAGTCAGGTTGCTGGACTGTTTTCCTCCAAAAGGGACCATCTGGTGGGCCCCATGTTGGGAGGGCAAGTGGTGTGACCTTTCTGCATCCGATGCGAGGCCTTCTCGCGATGCCAAGTTCCCGGCTGGCCAGGCTGGCGTAGCAAGTACAGGAGGAACTCCAAGACATAGAGACCACCTAGAGCTCGCATCTCCGCTTCAGCACCTTTGAGTTGCAATCTTCTATGGGCAAATTGGTATAACCCCCCAAGCCAATATTCAATAAGGACTCCTTATCATAGGTGAGCTTGGTATACCCCCCGGGTCCGGGTGAGCTTTGCCGAAAGTCGTGAGTTTGACCGCGCGATTTCACGCGGGAGCTCCATTTGCTCAAGTCCCCCGCAGAAAAAGGAACATGTGTCCAGTAGTAGTAAGCTCCTTTAAAATCACAGAGGAAAATCATCAATTATTTTGTGCAAATGGAAGAAGGTCTTTGTTGCTTGAGTGTTGATCCTGCACGTCGATCCTTGGTGCCGGAAGCTCTTCTGAGGACGCACCGACCACCCTCACCTGGTCATGATAGGGCCTTGATTCTCCCGACCTTCACAAACGCCGGCTCGCTCTCCATCTTCAGCTCTTTCAGAGTGAGGGGTACGTCACTCACCCCTTGCCAAAGTCACTTTTAGTGGGATTCGTCACAAGTCCAGGTGAACTCTTCAACTCTCAAGTCCTTCTGTGCCTTCCCCTGCCTCCGGCCATTCTGGCCACTGCTTGCCACCAAGCTGCAGTCGTAGACGTTCCTGGGCAGGGGGAAACGCCATGCGAACCCAGAACGGGGCCCCCATCCCAGAAGCCCATAAGGAAAAAAGCACCTGAAATCGAAAGGTAAGACCAGGGTAAGACCTGCGACAAGGTGAGGCCACCTTTCGGATTTCATCCCATCTTAAAAGGGGGGGGTGGTGGGTGCCCGAAGGAAAATGGAAACCTGTTTGGACTTCCAAGGGCCATCCCCTCCCTTGGTGCCCCCAAATGCGGCAAGTATGGTGAAGCGGTGGGGACACTGAGTCGTGGGGCGAAATAGGCGCCAAAACAACCACCCACCTCAAATGGGCGCCAAAACCAGGTTGCTAAATCAATCCCAACGCTGAGTGTTGCTTTGGCTCCACAGTTGCCCTTTTGCAGCAACTGATTGAACAACTTTACAGACACACCTTCGAACACTCAGCAGGTTCCTAAAGGGTCCTGAAAACGACATGGATCCTTTTGGAATCCCCTATTCCTATATAAAGCCCCCCCCCATTTCCCTTTGGGTAGTGGTGCGGTAGTGCACCCTTTTAGTTTAGAAACATCAGCGTCCCTTGGCTCCTTCGTCAAAGGAGAATCAGCCGCCAGTTCCCTTCCACCCGCTTTGCCGCGCAAACCAAAGGAACCAAGCCACTCGGTCAGCAAGTGGTGCCAGTGCCTTCTCTTGCAGGGAAGAGAAGTGTTGGTTGCTCAAAGGGAAAACCTAAAGGGTGTGTCGTTTTTTCAAGGCTTGGTACCCGTGGGGTCGTTTTCGAGAAACCAGAAGGAAACCACCTATTCTGAAGGTCCAAATTTCAACAGAAAAGCAAACCCCAAAGGAAACCGGACACTCGGATTTCAGCAAGTGAATGTCCTTTCTTAAGGGAGAACCCCCTTGTTGGTTGCCTCTGAAAGGGAAACTGAAGGTAAACCGTTGCAGTTTTGGGCGATCTCACTTCCTGTGGCCACACACAGTCTGAACTGTTTATCTTGGTTGCGGTTGACCCCCCCTGCGAAGAGTTTAACTTGTTGGGGGGGGGTTAGCGGAAAAACCCTTGAGTTCCAAAGAAAAAGTCTAAAGATCCAACCCAATAGCAGTACAGTTATGTTCCAAAGAGATGATCCAGGACCTCAGGGCCAGCACCCAACTGCTTTTCGGACAGCACTTGGGACTTTAGTCGCGGGACGAAGCAGAAGCGGGGGGGGTGCTGGGGGGGGGTGGTGGGGGGTGAGTGAGCGATTTGACGCCAACCGAATCCAAGCGGCTGTTGCTTTGGAACGTCCCCATCGATGGCCTGCATCTTCTCCAAGCCCATCACCGCCTCAACGAAAAGGATCTTGTTCTTTTCTTTTCTTTTTTTTTGTTGGGGGGGGGGGGGGGGCGGGTTCAGGGTACCAGTTGGTTGGGCACACCGGTAATTACCATTCTGGTTGGGTTGTACCAGTGTGCGTCTGTGGCTTTAACTTGTGGTTTGGAGGCGTTCTGCAGGTGGTTTCCCAATTACCCTCTACAAAAGGCTAGGGTGCAAAACCCCAAACCACCAATCCAAAGCAACCAGGGAACAACCGCGGTCAGACGAGTTTGAACCTGTGGTGTTTTGGTTGCGGGAAATCACGAGCATCCCCCCCAGTGGATTTCTGTCAAATGACTTCAGAGTAGCCCAGGCCATTTGATAAATCGGGTCATGTGAAAGATTTGGTTCTTTTTTGAGTTTGCTAGTGTTGTTTGCTTTTGTTGGGCATCTCACTTCTTGAGGAGATTATTGGGCTGGCCAGTTCGGTCAAGGGCAAACCACTGTAACGGCAGGTGTTGACGAGCTTGGGCGGATTGACTTGTTGCTTTCCACTCAAAAGGTCCCACAAATCGTCAACATATTTCAATCCCCAAGCTGGAGAAGGAAATCCCTTGGAGAATCCTGAATGGAAATGCTCATTTTACCCATGACTAAGTCCCAAACGCGGGGGTTCGTTGAAGGATGCCTGGGGCCAGCTTAAGATCACCTCTAATCCCTGCAAAACAACTCTGTTTTCATATCCTTTAAAGGCCCCACCCCCCATTGATGCCCCACCTTTTCAGGTGGTATACCCTGAAAACAGAAGCTAAAGCCTTTGGTCTGGACATGCGAAGGTCTCTCCGAGCACCCGGCCGCTTTCCATCTCGCCACAGATGCCGCCGCGACGGAGCCATCCGCGCCCAGCACTGCCTCACGCCACAACGCGACGCGGCGTGCAAAGGCCCCGGGGTACGACCGGGATCGATCTGTCTTCTGGGGACCAAAAGGGAACTACTGTAACTCAACGTTTAACTTTTCGTGGTTTAATGGAAAAACCCATTGGTTCGCAAAAAGTCAAAGTCCTAACATCCCTTGGCAAAAAGCACCAATGGATTGTGTTGGTTCCCCTCCCACGGTGAAAAATAATTGGATCCTTCCAGAGGCCCGCGCAGGTTTAGTGAGGGTGCCGCTGAACCACAAGGCCTGAAAGATTCCCTCGTTGTTGATCATGAACCATGTTGATTCATTCGGCGGTTTTTCCCCGATAAAAGTCCACGAGCGCCAACTCGGACATGCTCGTGGGAGCGCCGAAAAATCGCAGAAGGGACCCTGGAAACGGCACATTTTCAGGGGCCCAGCCACGTATCCTCGAAACTGCCATTGCCGGCGAGCCGCGGCGCCATTGCCGCCCAGGGGGTTGTTAAAAAGCTCCCGCCGCAGGTAGCCCTGCGGCAACCGGGCTTTCCAGGCAAGCGGGCTCAAAAATCCGAAGCAGAAGCCTCGCCGAACCTTTGGAATCTACTCATAGTATGTGAGCAAAAACTGGATGCCCTTTGCAGCCTGAAAAAACAAACACAAAAACAGAAACAAACTGGGGTGCCCCTTCCCGAGCAAAAGCCCACCATTCGTAGGTTCAATTTTTTGTAGGTTCAATGCAGAAGCTATTTATTGGTTGGTTTCCAAAAGGCCTACGAGGTTCACTCAAAGACCAGCCACCCAAAGTGGTCCAATTCTCACCCCGCCGAAACGGTCAGCGGTCACGTAATTGCACAGGCAGGGGGGGGTCCACAAAAGGAACGCTTCCATCTTCCAAACTTCATTGGGCAGGTGCCTGGAGCACAGTGAATGAGAATTAATTCCCGCAACTGGAATAAACAAATCTAGCGAACTCAGCAGCAAAGCCGTGTGCCGAACTTCTTGCGTGATCCTGTCGGCGATCGCGCCTTCAGCAGCTTGATGTGGTCGTCCTTTGGCACCTCATGCACGCTGGCAAGCGGCGGAAAAATGGTTGCCGTTGGGTAAACCATCAATGAACAACAAGGCAAAAACGGAAGCACTTTGGGTTTTGCAAATGGAAAGGAAGTGCTTGGGTACTGGAACTAGGACGTTGTTGTTCAGTTGGTTCTCAGTCGGTAACAAGTTGGAATGGCTCCAAGAAGCTGTTTAGGGCGTCCCTTTGGTTCACTTCTGGTGAGGTCCCCACCCCCTATTAATTGGACCCGGGAATGAGAAACCCATCCTATTAATAAGAGAAAGATGTGTGTTTCTCTTCAAAAGCACGCCCACCAAAGGGGACACCCCAATCCGAATCAAGCAGGTTCATCCCAGGTCCACTATCTACAACCTGCAACAAGGAGCCCATAGGCATCAGCCGTGAGAAGCAGCTCTTTTCATTTGGAGGGGGATCTTGGCCTTCGACCCAAGTCCTTTGTTGACCATGGCTCCAGGAGCCTTGTGCCCGGTCAACATGCAAACATTGCTCAGGAAGATGTGTGAGGGGCCCAGGACTCGACCCACCGAACCGTAATCGCGATACCCTCATCAAAATCAAGCGGCTTAACTTCATCTGGGGTTCCCATTAGTTGCTTTGTTTCGCCCTCTTTAGGGCACCCTTCGTAGAACAAAGAGCTCGACAGGGGTGCGACCTGCAACTCTGAAACTTTCGATTTGCAGCCTCCATACCTCCAAACTGGGCTTTATTTTGAAGCCACCCCAAGAAGGGTGGCCTCAAAACATACGCCCAGTTGACTCACAGTTTCGGCAAGCCGCCGGCTCCCAGGCCGAGTCGAGGCACACGATGCGCGGCACGTCCTGCAGAATTCAGGCGCGAAAGACGCAGCCACTTGCAAGGAAGGCTACGGATGGTGGCGGACAAAAACATAAACAAGCAAATCTATATGTAGAGCCATACATCTGTAAAGCGATTCACGCACTTACATCTATGTGTGCTAGATGCATGTAATGTATGCTAATACTTCCATTAAATCCCCATAAACCCATCTGTGTTTCTTGCATTCCATGGCAAAATACGTAGATATGGATATATAATGTAATCATTTACTGTCTTACATACCTATTTAATCCGTTCTTAACTTAACCTATGTGTGCACATGCATGCCGTTTTGTCCGACAAATCCAGACCTCTCGTGGTCACTGTAGAAAGGGCAGCCTGGTACACGGCCTTCATCACAAACAAACGCGCGGGCAAGTGCGACACATGTTGTTGTCTGTGTTTGTTTTCTGCGGAAGTCAGCAAAGCGTTCTTTTTCCTTTGGCGGTTCTGGTGGGGTGAGCCACTTGTAGAGTCCCATGATTGCAAAAGCTCGAAAGAACAATCTAAGGTCGCAACATGTCGCAAACCCTCTTGGTGAGTTCAAGATGGGAATTTGTATCCGGGATTTTTGCTCATTCATCAGATCCGAAAGTAACAAAGGGATGTAAAGGGTGTTCATGAAAGGAGCCCCCGTCTCACGTCGCTATCCGGGAATCTATCAACCCCCCCGAGACCGGCGGGGAACTTGCCCGAGAAATCCCAAGAAAAGACTGCAGTGGCCATTGAAAAGGACAACTTCTTCTCAGCCCTGGATGGGGCCCAGAAATGAACTGTGATCAACTTTTGAAACCTGAGACACTTTTTATGTGGACCAAATCAGGGAAACCAAAAGGTCAGAACCGGTCGATTCGCTTTGGGCAACTGAGAGTGTTGGCACAGAAGTCCGCGCCGAAAACAAGAGTAAAAGGGGTCATGGCTGGAGCTGGAACTCTGGTTCGTGAGATCACCATTGTTCGCTGGTTGCATGGTTGCTACAATTTCTCAGCCCTTCATCTAGGGCCCTTCAGGAGAATCTCGCCTAAGATTTGCACTTTGACTGGCGTTGACCCTCTTCGAATTGTGTCCTTGTCTCAAATTCTCCATGTGCTTGGCAGCTGGCACACATGAACAAGGCAACGGAACACCAAAATGGCTCCCGTGCTTGGTTTGGGAGTTCCGGTTTGGGTGAGGAAGCTCATCACGGCTCCGGACGGACCCGATCCCCCCCGGCCAAAAACAAAGCGCCTCGTCGGCCTCCGTCTGTTGGATGGCG
This sequence comes from Effrenium voratum, assembly GCA_963377175.1. Lineage (NCBI taxonomy): Eukaryota > Dinophyceae > Suessiales > Symbiodiniaceae > Effrenium > Effrenium voratum. Next base: position 338,466 of record CAUJNA010003256.1, on the reverse strand, counting down.
CCGTGGGGGTGACAAACGAAAAACCTGAGCCCGCCATCCGGGAGAAAGACTTCGAGGCAGGACTGCGGCAGGGCCAAACACGTTGCCTCTTTGGCCCAGAAAGGAACCTTCACCATGTGGGGCTCTGTTTTTTGAGGTTGCTATTTTGCCGCTTGGTTAGAGAGGAACCCAGGGTTGGGGGGGGGGCATACATTCTGGAGCTCCGAATCCCAAGTTTTTCGACACGCGGGCGAGAAACACCTGCAGTTCGAGGAGACCTGGTACGGCCGATGCTCGAAATGCCCACGGGACTCATCACCATCAGATCGCAACCCCCACCCTCGTTTTGAGCAAAAAAGTTAATCCCGGATGTATTAATTACTATGCTATTTAGTGGAGCCATCCGTTGCTCATCTCTTGCGCCCCACCGATCCCCCCCAATCTTCCAACATGAACGGGTCCCAACTTACAAACATGCGGCATCCGGTGTCCCTCCAAACGCTCACTTCCGGAGTGGACGGAACTCACTTGCCGCTTTGTTGCAGCCATGCATGACTCGGATGACCCGTGTCTTGCGCCCAATTGACCGCTCCTGAAGTCCGAAAGACTTTCGCGATTCGCGGGGTACACTGCGACGGATCCGGATCTTTCCTTTCCACCCGGGAGGGAAGAGGGTTCCCACCTGCTTCGAACATCACCCAAAAGGAGACTAACTTTGAATTGAGGGCAAATATGGGGACCCCCAATGGGAAACTCACGGGAAACATGGATCCTATAGAAACCTGGGGTAGTGAGAAAGAGAATCAGAGTATGTCCATTTCCGGTGACAGTAGTTGCCGAGGCGGCTCTACGTCCGGCCTTGGATTCGGACAACAAAAACACCGAGGACCTCTACAAAGCATCTGGGCCGAGTCAGGAGTCTCTTGAACTGGGTGTTGACCAAGCTCATAAATTCCATTCGCTGCCTTGAAAAGCTGAACCATGTTGTCTGCTATGTTTCACGTTGCTATCACACGATCAAACGCGGCCCGGAAACATGTGGCTGAAAAAGCGCGGCCTGCAAAACGCCTGGAACCCAACCAAATCTCGCGGGCCCGCACATTGAAGTCCTGGTCTACTTCCCTTGGCCCTCTGTCGCTAATGCCAGGCAGCACGCACCAATGAAGATTGGCCTGGCAAGTGGCAATTCTCCTTTCTTTCGCCCCTTCAAGATCCAGTTTCTGCATTTGTCAAGCCGTTCGCCCCCCCAAAAAAAAAACGGCCAGGGCTGAAGTTTCGCAGGATCACCCCCCCGAGTTTCGGAACCCCGGGTCCCACATCTTTGTCCCTGTTGGCGTCTGGCATTGGAGGTGCTGTGGGGGCCAGTCAGATTCGATGATCTAAGTCCATTGAAGTGACATCCTCAAACTTGCTACCCTCTAAAGGTAAACCATTCACAAAAGTAACTTGGATAACCCCAAAACGTTCAGTTTAAACGGACCCAGAGGAAAGCGTGCGGATTTGGAGCAAACACCTCTAGCCTCGAGCATCATCCAACTGGAACTCGGGCGATCTGTCTCAGTCTTTTCATCAACCCTCTAGTGGAGGTGCAGCCCCCTCAATTCCACAATGGCGTCTCAAGACCTGTCCGAATCCAACAAAGGGTGGCTTAACCCTTCTGCTCAGCCTTGCCACCACGGGGAGTCTAAAAATGGTGGAACCGAGACCCAAAGGAAACTGAGAGGAACCACACCATTCTTAGGAAATGGACCGCCATCTTGAGAAACACGTGTGTGTGTGTGTGTGTCTTGCTTTGAGGGTAGGTGGTGCTCAAGGAAAACCAAAAGGAAACCACTATTCTGTGGGTGCCTAAAAAAAAGGAATACCCACATACACGGCATACCGGGGGGGGGCCTGTTCCACATCAAGAACGACTCGCGGGGGGAGGTGCTGATTGCCTCCAGAATCGGGAAGGCAGCTGTGGATGCCGCACTCGACAGGAATGTGGTCGAATCGACAACATTTTCGCGCAGCCATTCTTCAATAAGTGTTTTCACGGACTTGGGAGACAACAAAGGCAAACAGGTCACTTAGGGATCGCTCAAACGGTTCACTTAGGGATCACGGTCACTTAGGGATACACGCTCACTTGAGGATCACATTCACGGATCACTTAGGGATCACATTCATTGATGACGGGGGTGGGGAGGGGGGGGGATGATAAGCACACCCGCTCAACAGCTGCAGACCAGCCTGCTCCTTTACCGGATTACAAAGTAACATGGCTCTGGGGAGGGGGTGGGGGATGATAAGCACACCCGCTCAACTGCTGCAGACCAGCCTGCTCCTTTACCGGATTACAAAGTAACATGGCTCTGGGGAGGGGGTGGGGGGGGGTGATAAGCACACCCGCTCAACAGCTGCAGACCAGCCTGCTCCTTTACCGGATTACAAAGTAACATGACTCTGGGGAGGGGGTGGGGGGGGGGCATGGTAAGCACACCCGCTCAACTGCTGCAGACCAGCCTGCTCTGTTACCGGATTACAAAGTAACATGGCTCTGGGGGAATTGGGGGGGGCATGGTAAGCACACCCGCTCAACTGCTGCAGACCAGCCTGCTCTGTTACCGGATTACAAAGTAACATGGCTCTGGGGAGGGGGGGGGGGGGCATGGTAAGCACACCCGCTCAACTGCTGCAGACCAGCCTGCTCCTTTACCGGCTTACAAAGTAACATGGCTCTGGGGAGGGGGTGGGGGGGGGTGATAAGCACACCCGCTGCAGACCAGCCTGCTCTGTTACCGGATTACAAAGTAACATGGCTCTGGGGGGGGGGGGGTTGGGGGGTGCATGGTAAGCACACCCGCTCAACTGCTGCAGACCAGCCTGCTCTGTTACCGGATTACAAAGTAACATGGCTCTGGGGAGGGGGTGGGGTGGGGGGGGGCATGGTAAGCACACCCGCTCAACTGCTGCAGACCAGCCTGCTCTTTTACCGGATTACAAAACAACATGGTTCTGGGTGGGGGGGTTTGGGGGGGGGGTTTGGGGGGGGGCATGATAAGCACATGCGCTCAGCTGCTGCAGACCAGCCTGCTCGTTTTCCGGAGGGGTGGGGGGGGCATGGTAAGCACACTGCTTCATCCCAGCAAATTCATCTCTTTCTGGGGGTGGGGGGTGGGGTGGGGGGGGGGGATGATAAGCACACCCGCTCAACTGAACCAGCCCAGCCTGTTCTGTAACGAAATGGGGGCATGATAAGCACAACCGCTGAACTGCTTCATCCAGCAAATGCATCTCTTTCTGGGGGTGGAGGGTGGGGTGGGGGGGATGATAAGCACACCCGCTCAACTGAACCAGCCCAGCCTGCTCTGTAACCTAATGTGCAAGTTCATCGGGTTCTGGGGCATACGCCGCAGGGCATACATGTCAACACGACATGCACACAACCACATACATGGACTCGCCAGCATACATAGTAACATATGTCATGAAACATACACGTCACATATGTCATGCGATATACACGCCGACAAGCACAAACAAGCGCATACATGCTCGCGCATGCGCGTATATAAACATACATCGCGAGCAAACATATCAACACGCATGCATGCGCGACAAGCCTTCTGCAAAAAGCGATCCCGGAGCGATCCATTTGCGCGATCCCTAAGCGAACCATTCGCGCGACGCCTAAGCGACCCACTGCCCGACAACAAAGGCGTTATATATCGTGTCACGTTCAGCAACAATAGTTGTCTTCACGGACGTGAAACTGCCTAGTCTAGGTTCCAGGTGTGACTTCTTTCTGCCCAACATGATATTGACATGTGTTTTCATCCTTTCCCGCGGGGGGCTTTTTGGCCCCCGAGCACGGCACCTACATCACCCTGAAAACCCAACCTCGTCTCGTCAACGTGCCTCGTTCACGGGGTAAACGAGGACCCGCTGCGAGGCCACGCCGCCGTTGACGGTCCTGGCGAGCGTTTTTCGTGGATTGAGAAACAAACCGAGCGAGCGGAAATGGCTTGGTTGTAAATGGCCTGGTTTTGTTTGGAGACGCTAAAATGGCCTGGCTAGTCGTGGCATTAATAACTATGGTTTGACTACAACAAACGAGGCTTATGTTGGCCACCGAATGTGCGGCATAACTTATAGCAGTAAATGGGAGGATTACTATGGTTTGCTTGGATTTTAGCCCTATAGCAAAGCCATCCAGCGGCCAGGAAGTGAAATGGGCTGCAAGTGAAGGTTAGCTTCTGAGTATACCATCTGGAGCACCATGCAAACGCGGGGTGGTTGAGAACGGGTTTTCATTTTGGGAGGCATTCTTCCCTGATTTATCCGAACTTAGCATGAATGCCAAGCTAGCAATGAATAGACCCTAGCTGGTGAAGAGAGCTTTGATTTGGAGGGGATGAGGGAACACCCCGATAAGTTGCGTCAGCATGCCGCAAAAAATGCGCCATCTGAGCGGCTTGGAACACATACTCGCAAACTAATCGTTCAAGATCCGCGGGCCTTGCTAAGCGACTTGTGACTAGAGACACACACACACACACACCGTTTGCCAAGGTCCGGAAAGAACCGGCCTTTAGCTTTGGCAAACCCGCTGCATCCAGGTACCCGGACGTAACCGAAAGGAAAACGGCCGGTTACCTACTCATTTCCTGAATGGATGGGCGAAGGGAACCTAGAAGGAAAAAGGCTAGCTACCTGTGGGTAACTGGGGTCCACTGGAAGCTTCTTTTTTTCTCCCGCCAGGGGAGAAAAAGCAACCTGCGGCTCTCCCTCCCCAAATCCTTGTCCAAGTCTTCACATTCTCCCAGCCCTTCTCGCCACCTCGAAAAAAGTTGGCACGGGCCAATAGCAAACGGGCCATGTTGGGCTGAACCCCCAGTCAGCAGAGAGTTGACAAACACAGGGTGCTCCTCCGACGCGATTCCATGGAAGCTCCCGTATTCTTTCTGGAAGCCAAGCTGCAAAGAACAAAGGACGCAGCCAGACGGCAAGATCCAGCATCCCAACATATTTCTCAAACCTTGTTTGGTGCCCGACGCGATTGCGCCGGAAACGTCTCGACAGTCTCCGAGACCTTTTGCTGGCTTCAGCCAGCGGGACTCACCGGGGACAAATGTTGTCGTCTGTCCTTTGAATCTCCCAGGCAGAAAGTGCTTCACTTGTTGGCGAGCGGTTGAAACCTCCCCATGTCGAAAAGCTAAAACTATTGAGTAGCTGAGAAACACGAGGACATTCCAATGCAACACCGACAACTACCTCAGCTTTTGCCCCCCTCAACCCAAAAAAGATATGCACGCAGAGAAGCTTGAACTCCCAGAAAGGCATCCCAGAAACTTGGTCAATGTTCAACCCTAACAGTGTATGTGCTTGTGTGCACGTGTATCCTTCTACCACTTGAGTCAAGGGCAAGAATGTCTACCATCACCGCCTCAGGCAAGTGCAAGAATGCAGGATGTGACCAAGTCCTTCCAGAATTTCAGGCCAACACCAGCTAGCCGAAAGCCAAAATGGCCCACCATCGGATTTTGGTTGCGCTCTCACACCAATTCAACTGCTTAGTCGAGGGTAAGGGTTTTCTGCCATCACCTTAGTCAAGGGCAAAAAATGTAGGATGCGATCAAACCTTAGCTGCTGTTGGCCCCTCTGCACAAACTTGAATATTTGTTGTGGGCCCAATCAAACGTCCACTGCTTCAACCAAAAAGTTAAAGTCCAAAGATCCTGCCAGATGGGGTTGATCAATACTCCCGCCTTGAAACGACCGTTTAGTGGGACCTTCCGCATCAGTCATCCCATGCGAAGGACCTTTGGATCAACCCCCAAATCGCCAAAGCCACGCCGACGACGCGCCCCCGCCAAACGCCCCGATCAGTGCAGCTTCGGCGCTGGAGGCGCCGCAGGCCGTGAGGCGGGTGAAGAACTGGGTCTTCGCGACCTAAGATGTCCCCAAGCTTTACTTCCATTTGGTTGAGATGCCTGAAAAAAAACTATTTCCAGTAGTGATAGGTTCCCTTTAAAACCAACAGGGGAAAATAAAAGAGATTCTTAAGCAAATGGAAGTTTAGGTGGTTGCTGTTGGTTCCCTTTGGCAACCACCCCAAAGAACGGGCACCCCTGACCAAGAGGAAGGATCTCTCTCTTGCGGCTAAACAAATATTCACCGACTTCCTGAGTGGGTTGGCCACGAAAAAGTCTGAACTGTGATTTTCCACTAAAATGGTCCGAACCCAAAGAGTGAAGGAACTGTAGGCAGAAGGAGGTTTGAAGGATGATCTGGGAATCAAATGTGGCCACCTTTTGGTGACCAATGACTAAACGGTTGCCCAAATGGGGCAATCAAACGGTCAAAAGGTACGCTTCGGACAACTGAGATCAACTGAGCTTAAAGCTTACACTGTAGGTTAACATAGAAACTCAACAAACGCAACCCATTTCCAGAGGAATCTCCCTTTTGCATCTGCGTGGGGAGTGACGCGAAGCGCTTGGCTTCCCGGTTGTCATGCGGTTCTGATGTCAAAGGTTGATTGCAAAGGTCCACATCCTTTCATTCTCCGAACATTACTCTCCTGCCCGCTAACATGTTTCCAAAAAGGTTAAACCAACCACCAAGAGCAGGGGAGTCCGTCGGTACCTAAACCTATACCTGGTACACACCCACTCAGGCACCTGCACCTGGGGGTACAGGTACGGTCTGGTACAGGTACGGTCTGGGTGTGTGAGCAACAACAAAAAAGCGAACCAAGTTTTTCTCCCCAGAATCACTGTTCAAAAAAGCATTTGTCGAAAATGTGAACTGTTCAAAACTCACTGCTCAGCAAATTAGCTGGCACGGAACATCAAGCAACATTCGCAGAAACAAGAAAACGCAACACGGCCACCCAACAAAGTTAACCAACCACTGAACAAACCAATCACAGTTCAACAAAGCACGATATACAACAAAAACAAAAAACATACATTAATGGTAAGCCAAACACATGACCCTCAACCTCCATTTGCTTAAGTCAGCGGAACAAACTAAGCATAACCCGAGTAGTGATTCCCTGCAAAACAAGCCCGGGAAAAAACACACACATCGTCCTAAGCAGTTGGAAGCCGTTCATTTGATCCCAGGCGAGTGCAGCTTCGAATCGCACCCAAAACCTCTCAAAACGAAAACGGGGGCAGGTGGCGTAGAGCTCGTCCTGCAGCTGCTGCGGCGCGGCCACCTCCAAAGCCAAGCGCCTCGGAATCCAGGGATGAAATCCAGAGGACCTGGAGGAAATCCTGCAGGTGGGATGGATCTATAGTGCTATAGTAGTGCTATAGCCGCCATGGATCCACAGGGTGGGATGGATGAAGCTCTATATATAGCAGGACAAACTCCACCATGGATCCACAGGGCCCCTGGAGAAAGCTGTCAAGACGACATCCCGCACCGGGGTGGATGGATGAAACTGCCAACTGGTGCAGGATTTGTTGCACTGTGATTTTTAAGAGGGGACCACCTGGTTTCAGTGGTTGGACATGAATCCCCGCCGGATTCAGATGTTCAAAGGAGCAGAGACCGACCGATTAATACTCACACCCGTATTGAACACCAAGGAAGCTCGCCCGGAGTCCTGCCGGGAGAGGGCCACGAAACAACCGAGTCCGTTCCTAGCTAGAGAGCCTCGTCTTTTTGGTTGGGGGGGCGGGGGACCTTGAAAGATACATCTTGGCCATATTGAAAACCGCCTTTTGCCAGCTGGTTCAACGGTTTCCTGCATCTGGCAGGTGATGTTTGCATCCTTTGAACATCTTAGGTTCAAGGAACAAGGTGTAGGTTAGGAACATCCCCTGCATACTCCCCGACATCCAGCACTGGGACAGGAATCCCAGTGTGTTGATCTGTAGGCGGAGTAAACCCACAGGACATGTCCGAGGACCCTGCCCAAGGGGGCTTGAGCACTAAACCTCGACCCTGAGAGAGGCCTGTCAAAGAATCGAGCCCAAAAACTTGGCTGGAATTAGGACCCCAGAAAAAAAAACAACATGTTTTTGCCTGGTTAGTGGAAAACAAAGGGAACCCGCCCCCCCCAAAAAAAAGAAGAAGAAAGGAACTAATTCTGGGGAAGACAACTGGGCTGTGAACAAAAATGTGCTTGGGAACCAGGAAGCCAAGGGACATGAGCAGCTTGCATGTACAAAGGCGTTGTTACCCCTGTGACGCAATCATTTGGTGCTTGGGAACGAGGAAGCTAAGGGGCATCGGAAGCACTTGCAAAGACTCGGGGAAGGCAAATGTCCTTCAACCACGTCCTCATGTGGGAATTGTTTGGGGCAAACTGGGGCTGTCTGACTCGCCACCATGGCCGTGCAACCTAAGTGGGATGATCCTGCAAGCTGCTCAGAAGGCAGGAAGGCCTTTTCCGCAGACCTCCATCGAATTTGACTTTAGACGGAAAACCCGTGCATTAAAAGTCAAAAGGAACAATATCCACTGAAGGTCGTCGACTTCTTTTGACCCCCCCCCTCAAGTGCAACCGGCGGGGTGGTCCTTGTTCTTCGCACAACTTGGGAAGCAATGTGCGAAAATATGTTTTATCCACAAACACCCAGGTGAGTTTATTGCATGCTGCCCATGTCCACTTAGCCACATGAAGAAGTCCATGATGGTGTCGTTGAACCACTGCTCGTCCTGACGAATTGCGAGGCGCGCTGCTCGATCCCGCAACCCAGACTCGGGTCAGCAACAGGCCTGGACCACGCCCTGTCAAACAACGACAGTCCGCAAAAGTTGATAAATTTACCAGTGGCTTCTATTAAAACGAGAACGCCACGTTTTGGAGCGTATAAAGGAAATACGGAACAATGACAGGTGGTTTTGGAAGACCATCCACCAGCTTTAGCGAAGCCAAGTCTTCGGGAGGCATTTTGTCATAGCGCCTCCACCAGATTGACCCGATCGCCAGGGTGGCACATTGGTCCCTGGTAAAGGGGAACCAACTGCCAATGTTCTACCTAAATGGGAAGGGAAGGGGTGATGATCTTTTGGGAACGGCCAAAAGAGCAACCCTGCCCCACTTATCCAGAAGCAAGTTCCAAAATGGATGTGCTGCAGGACCTGTTCTGAGCTGACACACTGACTTCCCTCAACGGCACTTGCCTTCAAAGCCGCTAGCCTGCCCGATGCTGTTCGTCCCGGCCACTTGTATGAGATTCCTCTCGAGATGATGGTGTTGCCGGGTTCATGCAACTTGCCACGTCCTCCGAATCTTTGAATCTTGGAACGAAACCAACTCAACTTGTCGACGTCTTTGCTGAAGTGTCCTAGAGATTGATGTTTGGCTTAACGTGGTGCTAGGCCACTTTGCAGGCAACCTGCTAAAAATAGAACATATTCTTAAGTTTCTTGAGCAAATGGAAGCAAACAAGCCGCTACCACTGGTGGCATTGGAGGCGGGGAAGGTCACCCACCCCAAACCTGGGCTGTCCTCAGATGCCCTGCTAAAAGTTTAACTTTTAGTGAGCTTCATGGGACCCCCCCCCCCCAAAAAAAAAAAAAAACACTAAAACCCTAGCGGGATGGCTGGGAACCAAGAATGAGGGCTCCCAGTTCCCATTGTAGGTCTGGGATTTCCTTACAGCTTGCAGAATTGTGGTTTCCCTTAGTCACCTACCATAGTCTGTGGCCTGGTTGAAAACTAGTTCACAATTGTTTGGGTGGGCCAGAATCTAAAGATATATTTTGCCCAAGGGACCTACAAAAACAGGTTAACCTTTTGAGGCCAGGAACAAAAGTTGACCACTAAAACGGGAAAAACGAAAAGTCACAAGGTGGGCTTTGGGCAAGATAGTATTATGATCCGTGCCCCTCGCATGGGCCAAGCAACTCTAACTGGAAGCAATAGGCTATCCTGCCCACCTCCCCCCCGCCACACGCCTCCAGTAGATCCAAATCTCTTTCCTGAGCTCGATTGGCGCTCTTTCCGCAGCACTTGCAGCACTTGAAAGCCATGGGCACCGTTTCAATTTGCTTGCGCGGAGTTGAACTACCAACCAAAGCCCATCCAATCCAATCCATCCCAATCCAGCCCAATCCAACCAGACCGAATCCATCCCAATCTAATCCACCCCCCAAGTCCTTCCCCCCACTTTTCTCGTTCCTCGCCAAGGCACTTCCAGAACTGTCCCGTGAAGGCGGAGAGCCACAGGCCTTCCGGTATCATTCACGGAAGGAACCTCCAAAAAGCCAACCCATGTGGGTGTGTCTTTCTCGGAGGATACCCCTTAAGGTCGGGTTTGAAGGGGAACCAGAAGGACACAGCCCATTTTGGCGCCCCCGAAAAGAATCTGACCCCCCTTTTGAGTTCCATGTTGGTTTGTAGGGAAGTATCAGGAAATCCCCGAAGTGATGAAGTACTCATGGGAAGCAGCTGTTGGTACTAGTGTCACAGATGTCGGGTGACTTGCCAAAGAAGGCAACCAGGGGAAACCGCCATTTAATTCCATTTGCAAGCTAGAAGCGCAAAACCCCAGGTTACCTACAATAGGCTGTGGTGGCAACTAGGGATCCCCTGGTAATGGCAAATCAAATCACAGCTCGAACGATCTAGGTTTGGTATGACAGTTTCCCCTGGTTACTTAACAACACGGCAAACACTGGGTGCAAAATAGGGGGACCTAGAAGAGAAACACACGTCCCTGTTGGTTTCTCTTTCCGGGAAAGTGATGCCATGCTCAAAATGGAGGAAGTTTAGTTCCGTGCTGTTCTTGCCCAACATCTTAGGCCCAGATCTGTGAATTTCCGTGCAAACAGGTCACTTTCTTGTGTGGACTGGTGGACACTTCCCGAGCTGGCTCCTTTGCGCGTTGAGTAGTAACATAGGTAGCCCAAGCTCATGTGCCAATCCGTCCCTTCCCCAAACAAAAAAGCCTGTTAAACTGGGCTGTTTCTGTTCAAAAGATCGAGAGTGGGCTAATCGCAATCTAGAGGAAAGCAAAGGACAAGGGGGAATCCAGTTCACCCTTTTTGGCAAGGATCAAGGATTTGCCTTTTGAACCGAGAAAACTAAAGGGAGCCCCCCAAACCAACGGGAAGAAGGGCCTAACTGGGCCTAACTGATCCAGCGGTCTGCAGGCTTAATCTTCCCAGCCGAGCCGCTCTTGCAATGGCCGGGGAACCAGGCCCAACGCTTTCGGCCCATGCCTGAGAAAAAGCTCGGAGTGGCGTCCCGAAGCCCGCAGCTGAAGCTCTTCCCCCCCCGAGCTCGGTGGTTTTGGAGCGAGCCCGGAGCCGGTGGCTAAGGGTAATTATTTTTTTGCTGGGACCTCGTTTTTATATATATATAAATGGCGCCAGGAGTGAAGTCATGCTCTCGACGTTTACGAAGGAAGCCTTTCATTTTGGTAGGGCCCTCTGAACTACAAAATCAACCCTGAGGATTCAGCCTCCCCCGGTGGTTGTAGGGGGTGGTTTCCCATTTACCCTCTACAAGAACCAGGATTTCAAACCCACAAACCACCAATCCAAGGTGAAAACAATGACTCAGCTCCGACTTACAATAGAATTGTGTTCAGATTCTGGACCTGCTTCGCCAATAGCAGAACTTCTGAGACCCCAGCAAATTTGGGTGGATTGAGAGGTAGTTCCCTTTTGTTGGCGTCGTTTGGTTAGCGGTTTCCTTTTGTTTGTCTGGGTGGCTTTCTTGTGCTTCCCTTTAACGCCATCCAACAGCTGCTTTGTTGTGGTTTCCTCTTACAACCATAGCCACTCGAGATCAGCATGTCACCTACGCGGACCCAAAGCAACATGTGTCGATTTCTGGTGTGAAACAGGCACACCCAAAAGAGGGAATGGTTTCGCCTGTTGGTTTCCCTTTGGAAACATTTCAAAGGGGTCACTCCACCAAAACTTGGTTGACGTTGGAAGGGGAGCAAACAAATATATTCTAGCAGTTCAGTGGGGATTTCCCACTAAACCACAATGAGCAGAAAAGTAAAATGTTTCCCAACAACAACCATGAAAAAGAAGAAAAGAAACGCAAGCCATCCGCCCTCCGCCCGGCAATCCCAGGCGCAGGGTGAGGTGCTGCAGCCACGCCATGAGCGTCGCCAGCGCGGACCGCAACTCCTGCAGTGTCCGGCCCCGCGGAAGCGACCCAAGGAGATTCCTCCACTTTCTCTTTGGCGTTTTTTTTTTTTTTTGTGTGTTGATTTTTTCTTTTCCGGAGGGGGGTGGGGCAGGGGGGGGGGGGGGAATCTGCCGTGGACCTTGTCTCAAATTTAGGCCAACGGATCCAGAGCGGTAGGGGAGCCATTACGGCCTAGCGACTATTAATTGTAGTTTGCAAATGGGTGTGTGTTTTGGAATTGGTCGCCTTTTTCGGGTTCGTGTAACAGGAAAACAGCAGGAACTCCCTTTCCTTTGGCGACCCAGACTCTTTTCTGACAAGCGTCCCGATACCCCTCAAGCCAAAAGTCTTGCGTTGGCATCTGGCTTCTAGAATAGCAAGTACCCCTTCAAAGCCACAAAGCACTCATACGCAATTGGCACACCTGAGCATCACACAGCTGGCTACCATCCAACCCTCCACTCCAAGCCTCTCAACCCTCCAAGCTCAAATCCGAACCACCCAAACCACAAGCCACCCAAAACCACTCAAAACATCCAAGCCCTCATAAAGCCACCCAACAAAACCACCCCAAACCACCCAAAAGAGCAAAACCACACCTCCCCACACCACAAAGGTTGCAAAACCTGCCCCACCTCAGTGAGCGGTGACAGCGTCACCGTGGCGATCCGATGGCCCTCCGCCATATAGTCCACCTAGGGCAATCTTGGGCTCTGGGCCCCTCATCGGCCAGCGGGTTCCCAACAAAATCTGAACACATTACGGTTTTCTCAAACTGGAAAGGAAATACGGAGCTTTCATAGAGACCTTGGGTGAGCGCATTTTGTGAGCTCCTTGTAATTGGGGCCAATGAAAACAGCCCTACCAGCTGACTAGTCTCAACTTGTGTTGCTTTTGTTTGGGGGGATCCTTGGAACAGTTCAATGGTAGAAGGGATTACGGACTCGGGGCAAAGGGGAACCAAAGGGAAGCCAACTCGTTTCAGAAATGTTGGCAAGGGCCTAGATAATGGACATCTGGCGAGTGGCAATTTAGAACCAACGTCATGCGTATCTCACGTGCCTAGAGGACCTGGCAATAAAAGATCAACCTTTTGGAACCTTGACTAAGTATGGACCAAATCAGGAAAAACAGACAACAGGTTCAAAGATCGGCCTTGGACAAGTGAGTGAAAAGAAGATGTGCGCACACTGCTCTGAGCATGCCTCAGGACCACTCCCCAAAACATATGTCCCACGCGCCGAACCTTTCGCACCAATCACTCCAAGGCTTCGGGTCTTTTTTGGGTGTCGCTTGCGCTTGCCAGGGGCCTTGACGATCCGATCGGGACCTGTGGGGAAACTAAGGCGAAAGAAAGCCTTCTTGTTGGGGTCGGAGCCATTTGCAGGGCAAGCCAAGGCGCCGCGAAGCCATTGGCAGCCAGAGGCGGTGAGAGCGTGAGGATGATCTTGGCACAGGCCACCCAAAAACAACTGCGGACGCCCTTCTTTGAACCAAGGCGAAACCGGTTCCGAGACTGAACATAAAACAAACACACGCAGTTTGGTAGGGTGTGTCTCTTTTGCTTTGAGGGGGGAGGGTGTGGAAGAGCTAATGGTCTAGCCCAGCACCATTTATTTTGTTTAAGGCTCCCCACTTGGGACCTGGAATTAACAGGACTTTGATTGAATCAAGGGCCGTGCAAAGATGGGACCCCCGTGGCTGCTTCCATGTTGCTCTTTGTGTGGTGCCCGTCTCAAAGGCCTTCTGCATGAGCAAGAGGGCACGTTGCTTTTCGTTTTGACATCTTTCACACGGGATTTCCTTCACAAAAAGATGTGCCTTTTCCTTGCTTCCGTGGCTTCCCTCTAAGAGGGGGTGAAAAGGGAAGCCCTTTTGGAGGCGACCGGGGTGCTGCAGCGAGGACGCATATGGAGGAAGCCGCTCAGTTTCGAGGGGCCGGGACTGGTTTCAACGTGGCCTTGCCCCAGTGTGTGCCACCTACTTCTGGGAACACGCTGCCGGCGAGAAGGAGAAAGAGAAAGAGAAAAAGAGAGAGAGAGAGAGAGAGAGAGGCAGAGGAGAGCTGAAGAGCTGACCGAGTGGGGGCTTCAGCTGAGCCCTCGGTATGGCCACAAAACTCCTGCCTGCACACGGGTGCAAGCAAATGGCACTATTTACTTACTTTATTTGGGTAAGCAAAATGGATGACTGGGGAACTATGCCATCATGAAACAAACACCTGTAATGCTGAAGCCGATTGCTGCTTTCGCGTGGAAGAACATCTCACGATCCTTGGTGTTTCTACCGCAGCTCAACCGTGTCTGAAGAAGAAGCTCCTCAAAGGCAAACCCAACGGGCAGTAGAGAGTATTGCCCCCTCTTTGTGCGTGGTGGTCCGAACTACCTGGGTTAGCAACTTGGAAGGCCTTTTTTGGGGGAACGTGATGAACCCCCACTAAAAGGGGACGCACTCCTATTGATCAGGGGTTCATTAATCCGGGGTTTCCATAGCTTAGAAGTCCAAGAGGTTATGCCAGCAGGCCGGGGAAGTTTGTTCAGGAAAGCATTGTTCCAAAAGGTTTGGGAGGTCTTCGAGATTCCCATCATGATTCGAGTTAGGCCCAGATATAGAATGTATAATTTATAGTTTGCTTCACTTTGAGTCACTGGTAACATGTAAAATGTGTCCTAAGTCTACCCCAGCCATCCCCCCCGCCCGTTCACTTTACGCCGAGGGGCCATGGGACCATCGGCCTTCACATCCACAGAGCTGATGCCTGCCACCGGGATGACAAGGTCATCATCCTCCTCCGCGTCCTCGCGTGCTGCTCCAAAGGCGCGCGAGCCAAAGGACGTCTAAAGGATGTGATGCTTCGCCCGCATTTTTGTTTGTTTGTGTGTGTGTCTTTTCGCCCAAGCTTCGCCTTGCTTGCCCCTTAGTACAAGGTGATCTCACCCAAAAAATGGCCCGTCAAAGTCGCCCGCTAAGTGGCAGGTTAAAGGGACACCAACCGAATTTCTGAGTTTCATAAACCCTACAAACAGAAATAATGACCCCAGCAAACATGGACCAAGGGGAAACCAACAAGTCAGATCAGGTTGACTGGCTTTGGGCAACTCCCTTGCACGAAACCAATGGTTCATAGGTCCCTTGTTCATTCTGTTCAATTGGGCGTATCATTTCTCAGGGGACCCTTACCCCAAACTAAATAAAAATCAATACACAATAATGATAATGTTCCCTTTGGTTTGCCTTAAAAACCAACCAGACAGGTGCAAAAAAAACACCCCCAATTCTTGCTCTGCTCACCAGTTGTTGCCCCCAGTTGTTTCGCGGCTTTCTGGAAAGAAAGATCCCTATAACAAATGGTAAAAATCCGGGATCCGGAATTTAGCCATCGGCGCCCAAAATTCAAAAGCAACGGTTGAGATGCTCAAAAAGGGTAAGATATGTTCTTGACGTTTCGCTGTTCTGCTTCGGAAAGGCAAGGACATTCCGTGGCTCTTCCGTTTCAATGCGTGTTGAGCGGCTCGCACCTTTGTTGGCGTGGTTTCTGGTCACATTCTCCACATGACAATAACCTGCACCCGAGTGGCCAGCGGTAAAAGCGGCACCTTGCGTTGCTGGCGGATTTAAAGGGAAACACCATCAAAAAACATCCTCCCTATATGATGCGAATCCCAAGGAACCCTTTGTGGAAAAAACACTAGTGCAAAACCCCTTGCTGAGCTTCCTCCAGTTTCTGGGCCCCTAGTTGCCATTTTAGACTCGGTTGCCCCCAACTGGGACCCGGAGATAAAAGGCAATCAAAATTTAAGGCCATGCTCAAATAACTGGGTCAACATGGGAAAACCCAAAGGTCAAAAGGTCGCCATTGAACAAGCGAGTAGAAGGTGACCAGGGATGTTCCTTTCAGTTTGGAATTGGGTATGTGTCAAACAAGAATTGGACCTCCCAAAGTGATCCGTTTCCGCTTGGTTTCCCCCCGCATTCTCGCACGAGTCGACAGCCGCCGACTCGAGCCGTCCTCGGGGCTGAAAATCAAGGCCTGGTCCTGGCAAGGCGCGCAGACTCAACACAATCCTCATGGACAAATCCATTGCCACTGCGCACCTGGTGGCACACAAGGGGCGCGTAAACGCGGCCACAATCCCAATACCAGGGGAGGAATCGTGGCCCTGGGTCTGAGGTTTATGGGATGCTTTTCAAGCATCCTAATGCCATTGCCGGCCCCTAAAAGCGAAGACGGACGTGTCAACCGGTTAGACTGTTGTGATTCAAGTTGTGATGATTAACCGGGTGTTTGGTTGTTTTTAAAAGGTATGTTCAAGATCATTTCAGCTCACCCTGCTTGAGTAATGGACCAATCCATCCTCTACATCAGCCGTTCTTGGCCGAGCAGGGTTCCCTACAAAGGAGCATCCCCGAAATCAGTGGCAGGAATTCCTGAAATCATGCAGACACGCGAAATCAATAGAACGGCTATTTAGGAAGCCTGGTTACCTGCTATAGTGGCAAGGTTCTGGGTCATACGTTTCCGCCATGTGCGAAGTTGCCCGCGGGCGGCATGCTATGGCTTTGGTCCAAGAACCGCAATCAAAAGCCACTCGCACTTGAAAACGGTTGTGCCTTCTTTCTTGGAGGGTACCCCGTTGGTTAGGTGTTAAAAGAAAAACCACAAAGAAAACCGATGCCATTTTGGGGGTCCACTAAAAACAGACGCAGCCATCTGATATTGCCGCCACC
The DNA here is from genome assembly GCA_963377175.1 of Effrenium voratum. Lineage (NCBI taxonomy): Eukaryota > Dinophyceae > Suessiales > Symbiodiniaceae > Effrenium > Effrenium voratum. Next base: position 321,665 of record CAUJNA010003256.1, on the reverse strand, counting down.
CATACCTCTGGAGGTCTGGCCCCGGGCAACCAAAAAAAAAAACAATCGCACCAGTAGGGGCTTGCCTCCTAGGAATCAATGAGAGGTTGTTTAAGGAAGGTGTTGGAACGTGGTTCATTTTGTTTCAACATGCTTAAGGGAAGCCAACCTGGTTCATGGAAGCCTCTTGTTTGGCTTGGTTGCTCTTTCTTTGGTGAAATAGATCACCGAACAACTGCTCATGTGCGAATCCGTCCAACCAAGAAACCAGCCACCAATTAATCCGGAGGATGGTGCGAATCAGTGTGTTTCAAATGGGTGGCTTGTCTGTTTCTGGGTCCCCTGGTTCCTTTTGGCTTTCCTTTTCAAACCAACCCCAAAAAGGCTATTGCTAGGGCTCAGTAGGCAATGTGGGAATGAACCCAGGGATCCCCTAAGCAATAGGGTCATTCTATTTCTCCTTCCCCGCCCATCGCACCAGCCAGAAACACCTCCCCAAAAAAACGACACACCCCATCAAGACGACGCACAACACCCATAGGTGTCCTTTTAGGGCAAATAGATGCCCCTGGTAGATGATTAAACCACAAGGTAAACCAGGAATCGCCCTCTATTTTTCCACCCAAACAACCAAAAAGGACACCTATGACAACACTTTTAAGATCTTTTAAGCCAGCGGTGAAAATCCAGGCTCCCCCCCCCCAAGGCGTCAGGTCCTGCCGCCAGATCTGCACCTCCCCCACCGGCTGTGGTGTCAGCAAGCCCCGGCTCGGGGGCAGCGCCAGCCTCGTGGAAAAGCCATCGCCGTCGACCCAAAAGGGGCCGGCGTAAAATAGGGGGACCCCAAAAGATAGGTGGTGTTCCTCTTGTTTTACTTCTTAACATCCCGCAAAATGGGTGAATTCGCCTCTTGTTTTACTTCTTTAACATACGGGGGCCCTCAAAATGGGTGGCTTTCCTTTTGGTTTCCTTTTGGGAACGTAAAAAGGGTAGCCTCAAAAAGAAACATGAAGGGATATCCGTCTACATCAAAAACAAACAGACCCTAAATGGTGGGGGTTTGTCGGGGGCAGGCGGGGTGGGGTGCTGTCTGGTCTCCTTCCAGGCGTCCAGTCCTCTTTCTCCATGAAGCATGATTTTCAACATCCCCTCGTGGAAAGGACACCTCCCAACATCACTTGGTGCACCGGAGGCACTTCCAACAAGACACTTGCCTTCTCTTCAGGCGGTTCTTGTAGACTTGTAGGGAGTGGTCATCGCTTCAGCGCGCCCGGTGGCAACATGAAAATCTCCGGGGGCCAGCTGGTCAGTTGGCCTTGCTGGCCGGCCCTGGGGCACCCGCCGGCAGCAGAAGCACTCTTGCGGCGGCTCCGCCTCAGGCGAAAGGTCCGAATGGTCTGACCACCCCTTGAAAGGGAAAACAACCACCCACCAGGAGAAAGCAGCGTGTATGCTCTGCTATTGCTGTGTATCCCATTCGGCACCCTGGGGTAGTGATTTGGTGTAGTGCCATCCTTTGATTCAGGGTGCCCAAACAGGTGTATCCGAAATCACCCGATCCGAAAGGCGCTCCTCATCCGCTGGTAACTGTCATGTTCACCATGGCCAAGAGATACACTTCTCCAACTCCCAAACAAAAGGACGTAGGTCTCGGGCTGTCCTCCCATTCGTTTCGCCGGTGAGGACCTGGGCTCCGGACGGCCAGCGCATGCGCCGCAGCAGCGGCCCGCGCCTGCCGCAACCATCTAAATTTGCAAACGCGAGCAGGGGGGTGGACAAACCTCGGATGACAAGCAGCTCTGGTTTGTTTGGCAACCATCCCAGATTCAGGGCGCCTGGAAGGTTTCCGCAAGGATTCTGCCAGTCATCTACAAAACTGCTGAAAGCCACATCAAGTTCGTTTCAGTAAACATAAAGCCGCTCAAACGGCAAACATGTCGCCTCGGTTTCCCCAGAATGGGTTTCCCCGTCAACCACCTTTTGAGGCTCAGTAGCAGGGACCCTTGAACCAAGAAAACAGGAAATCCACACTAGCTAGGGCGGGGGAGGGGGGGGCTGAAACCTCTTAAAGCCACTTTGCTCAAACATCCTGATGCAAACGTCCATCCAAAGTTTGACTCGGATACGAGCAGATGGGACAATCCCGGTAGATGTGGGTCAGCAAAGGGCATGAAACCCAAATGGTTGGAATTGAGCAATCTAGTGTCCAGCTTTGTTGCCGGCTGCACCCGTGGTAAAAGAACCGCAAGCTCCGCCTATAACAAAAACAACTCCCGATTCTAACCTCCAAATATCTGGTGCTTCTTCTTGTCACAGTCTAACTCGTTGCCTCTCAAAAAGGGGAAATTAAAGGAACCCCTCCCAAAGGGCAGAAGGGCAACAACATGTTAGCTGAAGCCTGGCGGCGGAAATTTTGACTCAGCTCGCACTTGGTTGGCCTTTGTCTTGAAGAGCCACCGAAAGGAAGGGAGCTGCATCCAAATGCTGGGCTCGACCATCTATGGGTGGGACACCCCTTTGAGAAATGCCCAGTTGCTCACGTGGATGCTCTGGACCTGGCTGGGGGACGTTGAATTGGAACTTCCCTTTCTAACCACCTAAAACCTAAACAACGCACCATGCCTCACAAACCCGAAATGATCTCGCCCTCGTTGAGCGCGTTTCACTTGAGCTCGCCACCAAAATGGGCACCATCCAAATGCAACCTCGTTTCCCGGACGCCTCAGCCTCCGCACACCGCTCAGCTTCATCGTCGGAGTCCACGACAATGGATGCTTCCATGGGGAGATGTGTGCGATCAGAAAAAGATGGCGATCGGCGCACTTGGATGCGCCGTGAATGGCGCAGTCCTCGGATCCTAGGTGCCCAAAAAGTACAAATCCAAGGATGGAACGTTTTCAGCGAGACTTGGACTAGTGGAACCGAAGTCCCTTGGCAAACCGACCTAGGACACCTATGACCTGGATCCCGAGGAGCTTTGCCCGTGAAGCTTTTTGAGGGAAGGCTTCGAGCGCCAATTCGCCAGCCTTTGAGATTTCGGCTTGTATCATGTGGCATGGCATGGCACTTTGTGCTGCAGTCATGAAACACGTCAAGGTAACAAAGCAAAGTGGCCTGAGCGGGTTCAATGAATATTGCAAGGGATTCAACTCGCTGCAGTTCGCCTACCAACATGCATATCATCCTGGGTCAGAACGCGTGTCGGTCATCGTGGCTTCCCGAACGAGAATCCCGTTGCAAGTTGAATCTGACCCCCTCACGAACAAGAACACCAAGTCTCAGCAAAGCTTGTCAGTCTCAGCGTTTTCCAACCACATGCCGGCTTCTTTTTAGTCCGGTCAACAAACTGTTCACCTTCTTTACCACAATGCCATTTGCGAGGTCCCGAGACCCGTGAAAGCAACAGGTTACCGATGGCACCGCGAGAGCCGGTTGGCTCTTGAGCCGAAGCGCAAGCTTGCAAACGCGGCTAGGTGCTGAAAAAGACACATGTCTCTGACTCAATGGACGGTATCAGGGTGCTACACCTCCACGGAACATGCACAACTATGGGTTGTTTAGCACCAGAATAAGCTACAAGGACCTGACTTTACAGAATCTAGACCCCACACTATTTTGCCCAATTACCAGGAAACCCACCTTGTTTTGTGTCTCCAATGTTGAAAGAACCCGCATGTAGCTACCATTCGCCCTTAGCAAGTTGGACCCCGACCGTCGACATTCCAAGGGGCCTCAGAGGGTTCTGAGAGCCCTGACCTCCCCTGACTGGTTTCCGATTGTCCTACGTGTTCATGGGCCCCATGCCACTGTTGCCACAACTCTCCAACTCTTGGTGTAAAACTGTGTTGTTTGCCTCCCCCGACTGAAACTGAACAGGACTAAACAATCACGAAGCAACTCCAAGAACCGTGAAGCCAAAGAGGGTGCAACCGCAACATAGCCGCACTCTCTGCATGGGTTTGTGATTTTAAGAAGGGCACCCCAAAAATATGTGCTGTCCTCTGGGGTTCCCGTTGCAAACCGGCCCAAAAAGGGCAACTCGAAAGAAAAACGAGCCGCACCAACGTCCAAACGCGGACCTATTGGGCTGCTGGCTTGTTCTCCTGCAATAGGATCATCCGTGCGCTCTCCGGGATCTCCACCTATCACATCCATAGGATTCCCTACGTTGGGGTCGTGCCGGGATAGAAACCAAAGCACTTGTACATGGATCCAAAAAGAAAAAGACAAATGTGTGCGCATGAAGGGCTTCAGTATGAGTGTGCTTGATTGGAGTTGGTGGTTTGAAAAAGGGGTCCGGTTTCAAGGGAACACAATGGAGACCGAAATCCATTTGGGTCCCCCTATTTTCTGTGGATCAACTTGCATGGGGTCCATTTGCATGGAAACCAAAAGGACACCCCATGTTTTAACCATTTATTGGGTCCTCTTACCCATTCCACACCCCTTCTGAGTTCTCAAAATTTCTGGGTCCCGGCGGTCTCCTGATAGAAACCACCCATGAGGGTAAGTTTCAGGATCTCACTTTTATGGACCCAGTGAGATAAATCCAAGCGACTTGTGGGCCACGTGAAGGATCCAACCCGGCCCAGCGGGGTTGCGGACTGTGGATCCCGTGCAAGCATCAAGGCTTCAAGGCGTGCATAAATTGCAAAGCCAGGTGTTCATCAGCTTAACTTTTAATGGGCTAAATGGACAAATAAAATAACTGAACCCAGTAACAAACCTTCATGTTTTTTGGTTTCGCCTGACAAAAAAAACCAGCGGCGAGCCGGCGCGTTCTCGAATTTCCCCGGAACGTGTCACCTGCCCCCGCTCCCCTCGGACTCTTCCGGCCAAGTGGCATGGCCCATACGGTCCAGGCACTTGGTCCTCGGGCGTGGCCATAAGTGGGAGAAGAACGGAACATGAATAAACCCAGTGGCGCTCCAAACTCCCAAGCTTCAGGTGGAAAGAACGGAACATGAATAAACCCAGTAGCCCCTCGAGCTGTAAACTTCAGGTGGGACAAGAACGCACCCCAACTAGGACCCAGTTGAAGGCTGACAGCCAGGGGTATGACAAAGGGTCATGGGGGTTGTGGGAAATATTTTTAAACCAATGCCGTGAACATAAAATGAACATGTTTCAACATTTTGTTTGACCCCTGAATCTGAAAATCGCAGTCCAGGTACCTTTCGGCTTTTCGTGCTTTGGGCTGCTAGGCAACCTGCGTTCCATTTCGGAGGACACTCTGTTTGAGTTTAATATTCTTGACAGCTCCTATTTTCTCACGGTCTGCGTGGGTTGGCCAGAAAAAGTCTGCACATGCTATCTAAAATAGTCCAAACCCAAGAGGTATAAAAAGCCGCAAGACGCAAATTCACTCTCAAAAGGGATGGCCTTAACTTGGCCCACACGCTGTCCATGTTTAGCCTAGCCCAAACATAACATATGGGTGTGGTTTTTGAAAGGTTCCCATTTACGAGCACCCGAATTTAAAAGGGTACCCAAGACATCTGTTTGCTTGGCTGGAATTAGGACCCCTGCCAACATTAGTTGTTTTTTCTTGATTTTTGCCTGGTGAGTGGAAAACAAATGGGACCCAAAAAAAGCACAAAAAAAGAGCTAATTCTAGGCAAATATTTGCAGGAGACCCCTGCGCGTTTTTCTGCCGAGGGTCTCTCGGATCAACTGCAAGATCTCCGCGTCGAAGTTCACGTGGTACTTCTGATCCTCGACTGAGGGCACCCGTTTTGGTAGCTGGAAACCCTCCATTTGGGGCTTCTTCTGTTGAGGGAACCACCGGTTGGTTGGTTTTAAAAGCAAACAAAGATGTAAACCACCATTTTGGGGGGGTCCCAGAAAAAAAAGGAAAAAACACATTTGCTTAAGTCCTGGAAAATGAGAACAGATCCAATGAAAGATTCCCCTCAAATAAGCACGCCAAAACATAAGCAAATATTGAGCAAACGGGAGCAACCAACCGTGAGTCCAACTCTGTTCTCCTGGATTCCCTTTACTATCCAAGGTTGATTGTCACGTAGCCAACTTCCCCCAGTGTTTTTCTTGTCAGGGGTTCAGTCCTTTCAGGCCGCCGGGTTAGACTATGGCTTTGTGCTAGGGCCGCTGGGGGTTGGGCAGGGTGTGGTCGGATGTTGGCGACTTGCAGCTGAAAACAATTCCACATGGGTTGGCAAGGCTCTTGCGGCGGAACATCTGTTGGATTCCTGGGGACCTGCGCCTGTTTCGCAGCAAAAACACGTGCACCAAACCCCCGCTCCAAGGCCAGGGTTGGCTGCAGATCAGATAGGGGCAACGAGCCTCCTGTTTATATGTGATCTTGCTGTTTGTATTTGGGGGCCAGGAGGGCACATAAAACATTCATGTTCCATTCCCTTCCAGGGTTTGCCGTTTGACACCGTTTTAACATGACTCACGGACCCACAGAAAGGTTGCTTCACTTTTAGACTGCTCCAAAGGCACTGGTCTTTTTGGGGTTGTGGGTATGTGTTGCAGGGATTTGGACCTTCAAAATGGCTTTGAACCAACTGAGGTCAAAAGTCTTGTGCAAATCTAACTCTTCCGAGGTTCTTAAGCGAGCACAGGGGTAGATTACACGATCACCCACGCCTCGAATTGGCTGCCCTCAAAAAGAACCCAAGCCTTCGGCTCGTGGGGAACTATGTTCCATCATCCCGAAAAGGAGGCGTACAAGGCTCCGGAAAAAAAGGAATGCGTCAAGTTCGAACGACGTTGGCTCCTCTGGGTGCTTGATGATGAGGGTTGCATTGAGACCCGCCTGCCGAAGATGTCCCCTCCCGTATGATCTCAAGGCACCCCGATTGCCGTAAGCACCTAAGCTCAGCTGCCCAAAGGGCACAGAAGCCCAGAAGCCCAGAAACAAACGGTTGACCTTTCGGGCAAGGCGAAACATGGGGAAACTCAAGAGGTCAAAGGTCGATTCACTTTGGGCAAGTAAGGAAGGGGATCCAAAAGATGGTTCCGCCCTGTTCACTTGGCCATAGTCCCAGTGCCTGAAATCACCATAAGCACCTAAAGGGATCCCAAAAAAGAAGTTTCAACTGGTCTGCAAGTTTTACAAGACGTCCAAAGCCTGAAATGAGGCATCCACGGACAAAGGACTTACATGGCACATCCATACGCAAGATGATCAAAACACATACATGGTTAAACATGCTCAAAACACATTCAAAACACATTCAAAGCACACACACACACACACGTGCCAACACACACGTGCCAACACACACACACACGTGCCAACACACACACACACACACGTGCCAACACACACGTGCCAACACACACGTGCCAACACACACGTGCCAACACACACGTGCCAACACACACGTGCCAACACACACGTGCCAACACACACGTGCCAACACACACGTGCCAACACACACGTGCCAACACACACGTGCCAACACACACGTGCCAACACACACGCCCAACACACACGCGCCAACACACACGCGCCAACACACACGTGCCAACACACACGTGCCAACACACACGTGCCAACACACACGTGCCAACACACACGTGCCAACACACAGCCCTGGCCACCGCGCCGCACTAAGCCCAACGTGCCCCCCAAAGGTGCCGCCTTGGTCGTCTCCACTGAGGCCACCCATGCCTCTGCGAAGTGGGTGGCATGAGCCCTGGTCTTGTTTCTTAGGAACACCAAAGGGAAAACAGATGTGGCCATGGGTCAAAATCCAAATCGTACCCCCAGTGAACATCCCAATCCCCACTAAAATAGGTTCTACAATGGGTGGTGCGCCTACCCCAAAATGCTACCATGGGTGTTGACCCACAGCCACACGTTTTTGGGCCCAAAAAAGACAGGCCTACATGGGCAACTTGGGGCCCAGCTGTGGGCTTTTGTGAGAAATTGGCCCGGGCCCGGGCCGAGTTGTTTTGTGAAAAATTGGGGGTGGGCCCGTGAAACGATCATCGACCAGTCCTTTCGTTCTGCCCAGGTTCTGTGGGCCACGTGCGCCAGATTTCATAAGGGCCTGTCCCACAAAAAGGTTCAGCAACAGGAGCGCCAGTTACAAGTGGCAACCACTGACCGTAGGAACCCTGTTTGGGGATGAGCATCTTTTGGGGGATCGGAACCCACCAGAAGGACTGGGAGAGGCAATAGTTGGGTGGTCAAACCAAAGAAACAACCACGAGTTGGCCTGACCGAATCGGCAACAACGCTTGGGAGGTGGCTCCTGAAACCACTGCCCGAGGACAACAAAACTCACAAATACTTACAACTTACAACCACTACAAGACTACAAGCCCCTAATCAACCGGTAGTGGGTTGATTTGGAGGGGGGGCGGGGGGTTGGGCTAGGAGGCCCTTTACAAATTCTGCCGGCGAACAGCAACGCCAATCTCATTATCATGAGGCAATCCTCCTAGGCTACAGAATATCGACCCAGTCCCGTATTGACACATCTTGGGTCGAAATGTCCTCCGCCCAACATAAAACCGCGCTTTGGGAGTGCTGATTTGGACAAGTTTTCTCTGATCAGCCCACATCAGACATCTGCGTGCAAAAACACAGCCGGCCTATTGGCAAAAATCCCCCTAGATCAGGCATTTGCGTTTAAAGCCGCCCCCAGCTAGGACCCTGACTTGGCACCTTCGCGCCCGATATCGCGCCTGGTGCCACACGATCTCAAACTCCACCAGTGTCTTGGCCTAGCTGACCAGCTGTCAAAGTACTGAGTCGTGGCTTCCATGTTTGCGAACCCGCCTGCAGAATGAGTAAATAAGTAAGAAAGTACATAAGGAAGTAAGTAAGTAATGTTGAAAAGTGGCCGTAAAGCGATTGAACAATTAGGCAGGGCTGTCAAACAATTTTGCTTCTCGAACATGTGGTGCAATTGAAGAATGATTCTTTGATAATGTTCTATAGCTGAATGCTTGAGGTCTGATTTGCTCATTTGCTCGTTGGCTTGTGTTCGAATGGCAATGGCTTGCTCACTTGCTAATCCAAGCCAGTCAAATGGTCTTCTGCCTCGCATCCACTCATGTAGGAGCTAGCAGCTTAAACCATTTGTGCAGCTTACTCCTACAAATTAATCGGTTCGGAATCCCAGGAATAATTACTTTGAACACATGCTACACCACTATGGTTTCAAGAAAAGGGGCTGGTTGACACCAAGCTTTCTCGAGCGCATTCTGGGCATCGGACCTCTTGGGGTTTCTTCGATTATTTTTTTAAAGAAAACGGAAGGCTTCTTAGAGGCGTTCTGAATATTTTATGTGAGCCATGGTCGAAGTACGATGCCCCCACATGGGGATATGTGTGAGCCTCCTGTTGTGCGGGAAATTTAGGGCTTCCCGCCCACATCTCGCTTCAAGTCGACACCCAGAAACAAACACCCAAAACCGATGGTATAGAATCAAACAGCTGGGCAGCCGCAATCTATGGTAACCTTCACTTACCTGCTTTGATTCTGGCGGAAATGGAGCGGACGCGCCCGTTTCACTCAGGCTGCCGCCATCTTGTTGTACATCTTGGTGATGCGCTTCGCTTCCTTGCCTGGCAGGGAATTTGAGTCCTGGTGGTTCCCCCCAAGGTCCTTTTTGAAATGGGACACCCCCAAATAAACCAGGTGGTTATGAATCCCGGGTGCCAAACCAACTTGCTCCAAAAAAGGCGCACACATGGCTTCAGCGTGAAACACCTGATGCAACGGCCCGAAAAACAAGATCTATCTTCATGGGACCAAAACATCAATTCACCCACAGAGCACCAACGCTCGAATCGCGTGCTTGCTCTCGGAGAAAAAACGCAAAAAAACGTGGGGTGCCCCTTGACTAACCTCGTGTGGAATGCTTGGAATAGCAGGGTTGCAGTTGGGTGTCTCTTAAATAGGGGGCCCTCAAACACATCTGACGGGTTTCCCTTAGCCGCTCCAAAAGGGGTACCCTCCAAAAACACACACACACAGTCACACACAGACACATTTAATTGATTGCCCCAAGCTAGGCTTTAAACTCTGGCCCAGTTCCCGAGAACCCCTGCGTTCCAGTCGCACGCCAGGGATCCCTGCCGCCAGCCATGACCAGGGGGTTGGTGTGAAACCTGGCGATGGGTTCTTTTGGCGCGCGGCGGGTTGAAACATGTTGAAACTTTCCGTAAGGCCAAAACCCCATAATAAAGAACAAAGTCCATGCCAAAGAGCCATTGCAGGCGATAAAGCATGACTGTTGGGAACCAAGCAGGATAAAACATATCTGTGATGTCTATAGGAACCAAAGGAACCCTCTGACATATCTATATAGTACACATTTTTGTCTACGTGTTTTATACGCCTGCACACGGTTGCCACGATTTCAAGTCTATGGAAAGTCCATGCGGGGATCTTTCTAACATGCCCCAAAGTACATTGCCACCCTTCAGCTTCCACAGCTTCCCAGGAAGCCGTCCATCTGCTCGGTTTCCCAAGAGGTCTTCGTATGATTTCCAAACCACCATGGCTTTCTGAGGCATTTCCAGGATTCCAAGATGGTGTCTTCAAGCTTTCTGTTTGCCAAGTTTTTCGTAAAATACATCGAATGCGCAGTTGATGTCAACGAGCTCTTCGATGTCCTTTGGTGCGGTGATGTTGCCTTCGTCACTTGGCTGAAGCGCAACGGAACCAATGGATTCTTGATAATCGCATCTCTCCAGTCGACTTGCGCAAAACGTGACGAAACCATTTGTCAGTACCATTCCCCTTCGCAACCAACAGCAAAACAAAAGCAATGACACATATGCAAACGAGGGGCCCACAGCCCTCATGGAGGGAAGAGGCTTTCTTGCCCACCGGGGGGTTGTTCAACAAGCGTGGCGATCCTTAATCTGCAAGCCGTAGTGCTCCACCACTACGATCTCTCATAAGGATGAAGGATTGAAGAAGAACCCAGCTTGCTCACGTGCAACAGGAAATCAACCGGATTTTTTTGTTTTTCTCGCAACAGCGATACTTCCAAAACCTGAAATAAGGAACCTCCGCCAAAGGATTCAAGGATGCCTTGAATTGCGTGCCCCCCCCCCCTCCGCTTGTCTCGTTTCTCCGCAAAGGGGGGAAATCCCGCAGTCGAATTAGGGAGTGGGGGTAGGCAATCAGCAACTTTGACGACTCACACAGGAATCACGTGGCAACAGTGAAGCAATCTGGGAAACATGCTTTCTTTGACCTCGAAACATGGCACATACATCAATCATGGATTAGCGCTGCTGATGACTCTGGAGTACTTCATGTTCCAGGGACCACTGCTGGTGGGTTCCACTGAGTCACAAACGCCTTGGAGGGCAACCAAGAAAATGAGGAAACAGCAGAAGGTACACCTCCCCACGAAAACCAAATGCACGAGGTAGCCTATTGGCGCAGTTTGGAAGTTTACCTTTTCAACCCTCTTGGTTGAAAATCCAGTTGGACGCCTCTTTCCAGTACAAACAGGTCCCCACATATAATATTTCCTCAACCCAAAGCTACGGGCTGTCCAAAACGTGAACTGTTTCAATCCACCTTCCCTTTAGGGGAACGCCTGGAAATTTGAAAACAGAGCAGGGATGAGCAGGAAACTCAGTCGAAACTGGAAAAACTAAACAAAAAAACGAGGCTTCACCAGAGTTGTGGAGGGGAGCATCTAGGAATTCGAAAAGGCAGCCTCTGGAGGCCCCCCGCTCTCTTTTCCAACTTCGGTAGAGAAGTTTAACTCTTTTGCGGCTGGCCACTGTTAGCGGGGAACCCACCGGAAAAAGAAAGGGACTTCGGAAAGTGACGTTCAGAACGGGTTCCGCAGGTGGAGGGAAAACAAAAAACACGGTCGGAGGTCGCGACCTCTGCATGGGCTCCATGATGCGGTGCAGCAGCTGTCTGGACCACATGATGTTGCCTCGGGGGGAGGGGGGGGGACGAAGGGGTTGTTGTTTGGGCGATTTGGGGCGATTTGGGTTGGGCGATTTGGGGCGATTTCTGGAGCATGATCTGACTCAGTTGCCCAAAGGACCCGGAAAGAAAAGGTTAACTTTCCGGGGGCCTTTGCTAAAATGGGCCCACATGGGGAAACCAAAAGGTTGAAAGGTCGGCTGTAAAAAAAACGGAGTTAAACCACTAACTGTTTAAACAAATTCCTTTTCGCTTCACTGAGATTAGGGCCAGGGGTTCGTTGTTTAAACAGTCTTTGCCCCGCCTTGGCGGAGAGGCGGCTGCAAGGTTTTGGCAGCTAAAGCAAGGGTTGCCCGGAAAAAGTGCCCACCACGCAATTTGAGGGGTTCTTAAAGTATGTTTGGAACTGCTGCGCCTTAACCTCCAAAAAAGAATGTTTGATTCTGGCCCACAGCTGGTGAACCTTAAAATGCGAATTGCTGCCAAGCGAGATCCCACATGGATTGTCTCCGTGTATGTTGTGTTTCTTGTTTCATTCCGATACCCGTTTTGCCGGTAGATCTTTAAATCTCACCAAGGGAGACAAGCCGTTCCTCTTCTTTTTGGGCGGGCCGCCCCCAGTGATGGCGACACGGCATCCAGCAAAAGCAACTGTGAGAACACTCAACATGACGTGTTTGTGTGGAGGGTAAGTACTCTTTGCAGGATGGATTCAAGGGAAAACCAAAAGAAGGCCACCATTTTGGTGTCCCCTATTTTGGCAGGTGCCCAGCCCCACTTTGATGAATCTAAACCAACAATTGCACCTACCCCACCCCCGTTCAGCCACCCAGAACCGCACATGCTAGACTTTAGACAACCAGAAATGATTAGAGATGATGTTTGCCTTCCAAATGCTCTAACCCCTTGTTTCCCACTGCCCGACCCCCTGACCAGGGACTCACTTCCTGAGCAGATAGGCCACAAAAAGGGCCAAACTTAGCCCAAAAGTACCATGTCCAGGGCTTCGAGCGCGGCAGGGCGACCGCTTGAAACATGTTCGAGAACAAAAAAGGTTGGACAAACATGGTTGCTTCCCTTTGGCCATGAACGTGAATAAGGAACCTCAAGAGTAGTTGGACAGATTTTTTATTTCCCTTGAATTCTGGCCATTTCGGGCCCCGAACCAAACTCGTACCCGGCGAAACAACACAATCACCGCAGGCCGCAGGCCCTGGGGCGCCAGCCCGCCACGGGAGGCATGTTCCTCACCACCTGGCGTTGGGCGATGCAACCACCGTTGGGCCATGGATTGAACAGCAACTCCCACATGAAACTGCTGCCACTTGCAGAAGAAAGGTAAGTTGATTGAAACAAGTTAAGAGTGAAGTTTCTTGGGAACCAAAGTGGCTTGAACAACCTCAAAGTCGTAAGTATGCGGCTGTCACCCGCCCCAGGGAGGGCATTTTTGGTTTTTGAAGTGAAAGTGAGTGCGCGTCTTGTAGGGGACCCCCCCCCAGAAAATCTGGGCTGTCCTCAGATGCCCCGCTAAAAGTTTAACTGTTTGTAGTTTAAATGGACACCCCGACTAAACCCTAAAAACCTGCAAAGCCAAGGGGACGGCAAGGAACTGCCAGGAAATGGCGCAACGGTCTTGTGGTTTCCCTTTAAAGTTGCTGGTGCGATAGGTGGGGAATGGCCGAGACCGGGTCTTCAAAAATGAACCGGAAGGGGATAAAGAAAGTCATAGGGGATGGTTAATGGGGGTCATTCCCCATTCCCTGCTGAGAACCAGCAAGCAAAAGCCACAAACACACCTCCCTTTGCCTGCTGTTAATGAACTGTGTTGGGGGATTCCCTTAAAGGAAGCGAAATCGATATGGATGGTCTTGCTCGGGTCATTCCATTTCTCATCCTGCCCATCGAACCAGCCTGTGGGGAGCCCCGGTGCTTCTCGTAGAGGTCCTTCAACACCTCCAGCTCCAGGCCGTAGTTGTGGAAGATCACCTCACGTGGGACACCTGCGTAAGCCAATGGTGCAAACAATGGGAAACAAGTCTAAGGTTAGAACTTACATAAATAATTAGAGCAGTTTGCATAAACAAATAGACAAGTAAGTACACTGCAGTGATACATTGACGTATTTCCATATTTCTGAATATCGCTAAACCTATATCCTTCTGTTGCTCCCGGTTGAAGATCACCTGAGGGCTCAGGGTTGAAAGTCATCTATTAAAACATATCCTTTGGCCCTCCAGTTCTCCTGCAGGCACTTGAAACCCGGGATGTCCAGCTACACTCCAGCTACCAACTGGGAAATCGGGAAATCGGGAATTCAAGCCAACGGTGTAATGGGAACCTGCAAACGGGCTTCCCTCTTTGAAGTGGAAAGAGTCCTTTTCAAGGTCCGGTTTGTTTGCGCTTCCTTCGTTGTTCGTTCAGGATTTCTTGGGGCTCAGGTGGAGCCAAAGGCGTGCTGCCCGCCCATCCTCAGGTGTCATTTGGGAGTCGGGAGAGGTCACCTGATTGACGGGCACCTCCTGAAATATGCTTGTCACAGCCCGCTGGTTATCACATGCTCCGCCCATCCTGGGAGCTCCTCCCGTAGCTTTACTGGGATCCCCCTGTTTGGCGTCCTTGACCGAGCAAGACACATCTGCGCAAGATGGGCTCTCTCTTTCGGGTTTCTTTTTCGGATGGCCACAAAAGGGGGGCCTCTCCAAACAGACTCGCAACCATATGGCTGCCAAAGCCGGCAGCCAAGGGTGAAGCACCTCGCGTGCCCTGGGCCCGCGGGCCGAAAACTTGGACTCCAAGTCCGTCTTGAGACCTCGGAGCTGGAAGGGGGGTCAGCCCCCGGGAGCCCAGCTGCACCGCTTCTGGAACTCACCGAACAGATGGTTCAACCAAGGGTAAAAAACGGAAATCCCAATAGAAAACAACCAAAAACATGGAGGGAGGGCGGCGTCTCATCGGCGCTTCTTTCAAAAAGAGCTCTAAGTTCAGGGGAAACCAAGCCCTGATCTATCTCCATACTGCTACTGCTGGTCTGAGGTTGCAATTCTTACGTCCAACCCCATGGCTTCGATTGGCAGCCCCTTCGCCCCAGCTGGACTTTTTTTGATCGGCTGGCCAACCACCAGCGCTGCCTCTGGTCACAACTGCGCTGCCCTCCACTACCATTGCACCTGTGCGAGAATCTTAAAACACTTTGTGCATTCACAGGCGACTTGTGCGCCACTTGCACGCGAGGCGCTCAGGGCCCTACAGCCGCGCGCTCAGTTGAGACAAGATGTGGCAGTTACGTCAAGCAACTGATAACCACCGCGGCGAAACCGCCGCGATAAGCGACTGCATTTAAACAACAGCGCCTACCAGAGCGCAGCTGCATAGCAGTTGCGCTGCAACTGCGTCGACGAGGCGCGCGTCCTCATCCGCGCGTCCTCGTCCGCCAGGCATCACCCCTCCAGGCGCTGGTAGCAGCCCGCCGCCGGGCGGCGGCAGGTTGCCGCCAGCAGCGGCGCCCACAAAGCCGCTGGCAAAAGCCAGGCGAAACCTCGGAGACCAGACCGAGCTCGAAGATACCCACGGGCTAGCGGGTGGGAAATCAGGCTTGTATAAGGTAAAATGAGGATTCATCCCAAAATGTGTAAGGTTTATTGAGGATGGGCTGGGATTTCGGACAAGAAAGGAGAGTTGTACCCCTTGGTACTGTGTACTTGGTTGTTTCCGAAAGTAAGGCCCCCGAAACTTGCTGGGGAATTGTTGGTTTCCCATTGAATCCCAAAGCTGGGTTGCTCGAAATGGGGAGCAATCCGTAGCTGGTAATGGGACACTACAGGGGAAGCTAAGAAGCTACCATCTGGGATTAACCACCTAAATCTGGCCGCACATTAGCTTCCCAATGCAACACCCCAGAAAGATAAACCCTCGCCAGTGGGCAACAATCCTTTCCGAAAAGTGAAAGGCTGAAACAGGTCAGACCGAGGACATAACGCCATCGAAAGCTTGGCCCAACCCCCAAGGTACTCCATTTGTGTGTGCGCATGTGTGCACGGTTTGGTGCTTGGGGATGGGAAACCCCAATTGCCCTCCACAAGAAACAAGGCTTCAAATTCCCAAACCACCAATCTAGACCACCAATTGAGAGGTATCTGATCATATTTAAGCAACTTCATAATACAAAACAAACCTGACAAAACTATCAGAAGACGCCAGAAGAAAGATGATGATCAAACGGACCCTGCATGACCCCATAGACCCCCCCAAGATCCCCAGGAGTCGGGAGGTTGCACTTTGGGTTCCATCACTGCTTTGTCACTTTGCAAGGGGATTCCCTTGATACATTCCCCAGTGTAGGTTCGTCTTCAACTGGCGGACCCCCGCCCCCCCAAACAAAAAAAGGTTGTTTCCTGGCGGGTTCCCCCCCAACAGCCAAACAAAGGTACCCTCAAACCAACCCCCCCGCCCCCCACGTCCCAAAAAAAACCGCTGAACCCGCCACGACTTCCAAACCAGCGCGTCGGCTCGAAGCCAAGCAGCGGCCCACGGAGCCAAAGCCCACCACTCGCGTCGGCTGCACCTCTGCCGAGCTCGCCAGGGTCACCTGAGACGCTGAGCCCGGGGCGTTTCGGCTTCCCATGGTTCCATGTTCCAATGAGAAACCTTGGTCAGGGCTGCTCCTACTCCAAAGACTCACTCTTTGCTTTCTTTCACCGGATATTTCAAGGGGGGTGTTCATCTCGACGGTGACCACCCCCCCCCCCACACGCCCCCCGCATGCCGAACCGTTAACTCCTTGGCCCCGAGGCGCGTCCGCATGGCGCCACGCCGCCTCGAAGCGGCGCCGCGGCACCCCGCAGCTTCCGCCGCCGCCGCCCGCGCCGCGCTCGCAGAGCTGCAGAAGGCCGAAGAGCGCCCAGCCGTTGTGGGGCAGCTGGCCTCAGGTTCTGGCGAGCCAAATGCAAAGGGCCAGAAAGGAGATGTGTCTCAGGTTGGTGGGAAAAAAGAGTTCATTCGCAGGTGGCCTACAGCCAGTGTTCGGAAGGTTGGATGAACAAAGTGTGGGAGAGCTCTGGTTAATTGTTGAGAAGCATTACGAGCACTTCGAAAGGGGTCTGTGAGCCTCACGTTCGGGGGAGAATCTTGACCTCTTGGCAAAATGGATATGTCAGGCATGCAGCGCCATCGACACCAGTTGGAAGAGAAATGGGAAAGACTCTGGCCAACCCTTGTGCTTGGGCATGGGTTCCTCAGTTGCCCAGTTTGAACCCAGAAATAGAAGGCGATAAGCTTTGGGGGTCATGACTAAGACTGGAACAGGGGCGCTCACTTCCCGAGTGGATTCCCAAAAGAACTGTCCTTGCACTTTTTGCTTATCGTATAAAAAGTCCAGGAACTCATGAAGCGATTTGAAACTGAAAGGTCAGATCCCGTCGATTCGCTTTGGGCGAGGTACAAAACTGTTGGCCAAACGTACCTGGCGGAGTCCGATTTTTAAGTGAAACGAAAAAACCTAGAGGAGGGTGGACTTGTTGCCCTTCAGAACCAAGAGGCAATGGCTGGCTCCGTCTTTTTGAGGCTCGGCACCTTTCTTTCGGTGGTGTTGAAGGCAAACCAAAAGGATATCCACCTTTTTTGTTGGAGCCGTAAAAACAATCACACCCACATGCACTTTGTGCCCTTTGACTAATCGGGTTGCAACCTTTGGAAAGGTTGGTAGGGTACCAGGGAACAATCAAACCTGGGAATGGTGTAGCCAAAGCCAATATTAAACATGAAAAGGGTGGCCACGCCTATTTATGGTTGGGACTGAACTTAAGTCCTGATCATTGGGTCACTCTCTGTGCCTTAGACGGTATATCCTTGTGTCACTCACGCATCTACCCAGGCCCAATGGTGCGGAACAGGTTTGTATGGCCCTTACTATGACCCCTAATCCTGGTTCTGGGTTTGTCTTAGAATTAGGGGATGCCCATAGACCCCCCCAAGATCCCCAAGAGTTGGGGAGCTGTGGATCCTTTGCGCTTCACAGCGGCTCAAGCTTGTGGAGTACACCTCCTCGGCCTCAGCGCTGTGACCTCGGACCAGCACTCCCCAACTACTGCCTTTGGGGCAGTGCTTGGGATGTTGGACATGGTAAAGATCAGATTGTTTGGGCTGCTGGAGGCTGAAAGGGAAGACGCCACGTGAAAACAACATCGACCCCCAGCTCGTTTCAATTTTGGCAACAAAGTGCCAATCGGAGACCATGTCGGCAGCCGACGCCACGAAAACGAAACAAAAGGGGCGAAACGAGAACGACACAAATCGAAGGCAACCAAACACAAAGCAGCAAAACACCCAACAAACACAACACATTCGACAACCCCTGCGCCGTTCTTTCGTTTTCTCCGAGGCACCGTGGTGCAGCAAAGCAGCACCCAAACGGTTGGCCACGGGTAGGTACCAGGCCGGGGGCTCATCGTAGGGCAGCGCCGCCTGAGGCCGGGGCCCTCTTCAACCAGTCCAGGCCCTCCAATCACAGTTGCCGTGTCAGGAAAAAAGGGAAAAACAGCTCAGGTAATGAACTGTGCCTTCAAGAGCAACCCTGCTGCTGCAGGCGCAACAGGAGTACACCTATGGGGAGCCAGCAAGACAAAGTGTGCATGTTTGAGGGGAATGTTCCATGACTTCAGGCAGGTCGGGACTTGTTGCATACAGAACCTGAAAAAAGCTGTGATGGCCTCTCCATCGTTTTTCCCAACAGTCATTTTTTCTGGCCGGTGGCCACATTTGGCCGTATACCGCCCGTGTTTGTTCAAACAAGTGCTGACAACAAGCCGTAAATGACTGTATGGCAATTTATTGTGGCTGAAGCCATATGGACAGCAAAGACGGCATGTGAGTTTCCAAGGAAAACCTTTGAAAGGAGCCTGAAAACCGGAAGTGGCCTTCTGAATCGGGGGGTGGCCGCCTCCAACTCCCCGCGCGCGCCCACCGCCCGGCCGCCCCTTCCGCCTCCACGCGCGCCGCCTGGCGCCAAGCCTCGAGGCTCCGGTTCGAGGTCCCCTCCGCCAGGCGCGCGCTGAGCTCCCACTCCGCGAGCTCCAGGATCCTCGGCGAGCGCCCGAAAGGCCCGGAGGCGTGGGAAGAAGTTGCCGTTGGAAGTGGTGCGGCTTTTCAAGGAGAAGCCAGGGAGTAAACAAAAGCGAAACGGCAAAAGAGATTTAAGCAAGGGATTGCGAAAGAAACTGGGCGAAAAGGGATTGGGAGAGGTAATCAGAACATAGAAGGGGACACAAAGTGATGGAAAAGGGGGTAAAACCCCAGTAAGCAGGTTCAAAAGGGAACCGTGAACCAAATGCTTACCAGCTTCGACAGACACCAAAATGTGAAAACAAGCTTGGAGGAAAAAGCCAAGGTCGACAACTCACACCAAACAAGTTGGTGCTTGGCAACTTTCCCCAAGCTTAAAAGGCTGCAGAACCTCCAGCCTCAGAGTTCCCTATGTTTCCCCATTAAAACATCACCCCTACCAACGGAAACGCACAAGAAATGGACCACAAAAGCGCACAAAAGTGATGCTCAAAACCACCAACAAAAACTAGTCCGGTGGTCTCGAGTGGTGAGAATTCCATCATCCCCCCCCTACTTGACTCACGCACCCCCAATATGGCAATACCACATTACTCTTTTCAAGAGAAGCAAACCTACCAAAGAAAACGCACCTCTGACCCAAAAAAGTACAAGCCCACCACAGGAAACTCACCTTAAACTCCCCCAAAGAATTTGTTTCACACCACCAGACTTGGGGCTTGGTCAGCCTCAGCACATGAGCCAAGCATCTGTGGCGCCGGGTGCATGGCCCAGTCCTAGAGAGCCAAGCTACGGAGAAAAGCCCGCATGACACACGTTCTTCCCCACTAGCGTTTTCCCCTTGGTCCCGTTTTCCTCTTGGTACCAATTCATTGGACGTTAGCATATGGTCCACTCGAATTCAAGTGTATGGTGCAAACTTCGCCCCCAAAAAGAACCAAGCACGGCCTCATGGAACCGCTGGGAACCCAAAAAAACGCCATCAAGAAGGGGAGGGAAACACCCTCAAATCAGCTGAGCCTCCAACCCACACACCCTAGCACCTCCAAACCAACTTCTGGCATGATCATAGGAGAATGATGTTAGTTGTTTTGAGCCCCTCGTGTATTTGATCCGTGTATTTGATCCGAGCTGGAAATGAGCTGGCAGTTGGCACCGTGGATGAAACTTCCACCGGCAGCTTGCCCTGAGTTTAGCCTTCCGATCTCCAAGCAAATCAAACCATGCCGCCAACCAACAGAGCAGCTACCGAGCTCAACCCATAACCTTTTGCCCTGATAAGCAAGTGGAGTATCTTCCTTCCAGGCACCACAACATTAGGCGCATTCTCAGCAGACCCCTGCACCCAGGCCTTGCTGCCGTTGAAGTTCTTCCAGGCCAGGCCCGTGGGCGCTTTCACCCGCTTCGCCACCAACGCCCTCGTCGTTTTTCGCGGAGGGCGGCTGAGGGTGAGATGTGCAACCACAAGGGTGGGGCAAAATATAGTTTAAACACCACCTTCACCAAAAAAACATCATAACCAATGGTTTTAACATGTTTAAGCCAATGGGTAGCCCCACCCTAGCAACCACCGTTTAAGGAACAAATCCCACCCCTTCTTGGTGGGAAGCTACTTTTCAGATCCCCTTGGGGGGCCGTGCCCGAGGCTTGTCCTCATGGCGAATTCCGCATTGCGGGAAGTTGGGAGGGTGGAGCAGGCCACTGGTCACTGGCGTGAGGTCCGCCCCTGTCCGGCTTAGCAACAGCAAGGATTTCTAGGCTTCATGGGGCCTGGGGGAGGGGGGGTTGAGCTCCTCCCTCCTTCCCCCAGTGAAGACTTCCCCGGCTGCTTAGATGTTGGACCCAAGAACTCCTCCCGGTCCTCAGGCCCAAGCCCCACAAATCGGACCGGGCCTCTTCTCCCTGAGCAGCTCCAGCTGCCGCAGCTCCAAGTTCGCGGAGCCCAGGGCGAAGTGCCACACCCCTGGGACCAGACGTGAACCCGGACCCTCTGGTGGACGGCCAGGATTCGGAATTCGGCTGGATTTATGTCCAACCCAAATTCATATCATGGCCATCCGGCCATTTATCAGCTCCCCCTTTTGGTAACATGGAGGTGAGATATTCAAGTCCCTCAACAAGACCATGGTTTTACTTTACAACTAACAGCCCCAAGGGTCCAGTGCCATCAAGCAATACATCCTCAAATGGGAATGAATTTAGCGGAGCCTTTGGCATGCCCACCGCTGGAATGGGTTGGCTCCCTGCACATCATGGCCACATGGGTAGCATTTTGCGCGAGCTCCAGGAAATCTCGACCCGTGTGGATGAGGAAGTGGCCCTTTCAGTGGATTCAGGCAAGCCAAACCGGAGAACCATTGCGTAGCTAGACATTTCCTGCTTACCCTTCATTGGTGGTTTGAATTTAGGGATTTGAACCCTTGGTGGATTGGC